>CM076613.1:10289909-10808451 GCA_038502775.1 Hippodamia convergens
ATATCTTATGGACTTTCTGACTTCATTTTGAATAAGAGTGAAAACCCCATAAAAATCGGTGCTCTATAGCTCAAGATATTCCGATTCGCGTCCTAGAACTGTCAAACGCTGCACATATGCAATTTGAAGTTATATTTTCCTATCAGCCACCGTTATTTCGAATATAGGAGAAAATGTGAAGCAGGATTGGCGAGTGTATATTCGTAGTTGATATTAAAGGTCCAACATTAGTCAAGAAAGTTTGCAGCACGCTTCACAGACCGTTATATTGAATGACGTATTGGTCTAACGTACGGACTTACAAATTTTACAGGCGATTGTGAAAATATTTTACGAGATCGATGCACTGAATTCTTGAATTTCATATGAAATTACCTAACTTGCTGAGAGAAGTTTGTTGATGTGTACAAGTGTAAAAAACCGTCCCTGATTCTAACACAACTGAAATTCGAGTATTTATTATTTCCTGTAAGGTTGTATTGTAAGATAAGATCATCGTTGAATGTTCGCATAAAGCGAACGAAAGTATCCAGCCGATATCCTGCTTCAAAACTGCGCGAACATTCATGAAGCTCATCTGTAAGCAAATGACAGTATCTTAGCTAGCATTAAATGATAGTAAAAACAATGTTTTCCCCACAATACGACACAATATAATGTTATTCCTAAGTTTCTGTAACGGGAAAAGGTCAGTGTATGCAAATGAGCATGTTCCTCAACACACAAGGTGTTTATTTCATATTGTACGCCACTTAAATATGGAATTTCAGACATTCCTGATCGAGACATGTTACCAGTTTCGCAATTCTGCAAAATAATGAAAAAGATTTAGATTCAGATCGACAAACATTATATTCCCTAGAACCAATTCTGGTAAGGTAGTAATTCACTCTTATTCTTCAAAAAAATAAATAATGCCAGGGAAAAAGTTCCTCTCTCTTGAAAATCTAAGTATTTCAATAAAAAGATTACCGAATATGACAAACCTGCTTTAACAAGTTTTACTATATTTGTCCGAAAGTAACTATCTGTTTGAAGAAGTCGTGCATAATTGAAAGATATCTATATTTAAATAATTTTATCAATATTTATTTAGTAATGTCGAACAAATATTGAAATGAATAAACTCGAGATGAGAAAAAATCGAAGGTGTGTTCTCGAAAAAAAGTACAGTCTTTCTTACCGAAGAACATTGGAAATTGTTTCTATTTGTAGAGTTTTCGGGTACACTTCGAATTACAGATAAGAGATCCGAATATTCCCTAGAGAAATTATTATGTTAGTAGATTTTTCAACACTAATTAGTTTTGTTAAAGTTATAGTTTCCCATTTTTCTAAATAAAGGAAACTTTTGATTCTCTAGAATAATACCGTTAATACATTCTTATAATGAATTATAATAGTTTCTGTACTGAGAGGATTTTTAAGACGATTCAGATCTTCGAGTTCTGAATAATCTAAAGGCTCGACTGGACACCTTGATGACGCTTTGGACTGTTCACTGATTCCAGTAAATAGTATTGTGCCGTTTAGGGTCCTAATCATAAGAATGGAATTCAAGGAACGTGTCAAGTGAGGAATTTATCGATCTTGCAATTCGCGTGATTCAATGTGATATACGAAAAATCGTTACATTCCATGTTACGTTTGTATTTGAGACAGATCAATACATTCCAACTGACCGAGAAACTCTGGAATTTGATGAAGTCAGATGCTTTATGTTTTCTGCCGATCGATTTGTATTCCTTATTTTTTCAACTAAATAAGGAAAGTTCTTCCAATTTACTTAAGTTCAGAAAGATCATACTGTCAAATTTATTTACGACGTGACCTTAAACATTTAATGTCAATTTAATCATTTAAATATTTGGATCTTGTTTAATCATTCACTTGGATATTCCACATAATAATATTCTCAGAATTAAGTTGTTCAAGCCATTTTGGACCAATTTTTATATCAATCAAAAGTTCATCGAACATGGAATACATGCAATATTTTCAACAAAAATCTCATTTATCTATTGAAATATTGTCTGGGAGGTCTCTGCATTTTCCTGAAAACTTAATTTGGGTTTTCTCTCCCAGTCTCTGAAACAAGAAACAATAAGACAAATTTTTTTAATAATATAATTACGGCCCCTGCGTAAATATTTCAGCACTAATTTGTCAGGGGGCCAAAACTTTACGAGAAGAAATTGCTGCCTAATGATAAACAAAAACAAAACACTTTGAACTCTCAAGCGTAACGTTGTCAATCCAAAAATAAAAAAATTGTAACGATTCTACAAAGTTGAATGAAAACTAGTTATTGTCTGACGAAGGAGTCTGATTTAGACTCCGAAATGTTACGCTTGAGAGTTCAAAGTGTTTTCTTTTTGTTCATTGTTAGGCAACAGTTTCTTTTCGTAAAGTTTTGGCCCCTGACCAATAAGTACTCAAATTTTTACGCAGGGGCCTTTCTTATATTATTAAAAAAATGTTCTAATTGTTTCTTGCTTCAGAGACTGGGAGAGAAAACCCAAATTAGGTTTTCAGAAAAAATCACATTCCTATACTTTCTGATTGAAAAAATCAACAGTTCGCTACATCGATATTTCAACAGAATTCAAGAACCAGTTTAATGCTGGGATGGATAACTTCTCGAAGATATCGTGTGAAGAGCGGAATGAAATTGGCCGACATAAATTTATTCTTTCTGCTTCACGTCCAAGCAAAATCTGATGTTCACATCACATGTGTAAACAATCCGATAGAAGTTACTTTGCATGAGGTTAGCTCACGTTTCTTGGCCAAACATGACTTGAGTGGAAATTGCAGTGTTTCTGATCTGGTCATATATATCCACTAATGCCATTTTTATGACAAGTGCTCTGTGACTCCTTATCATTCATTTTTTTTACTTTATACCTGCGTATGGATCCCTGATGTACAGGACGTATTTTGAGGTGAAGCTTTTCTCTAAAGATTGTTGAACTCATCATTTCGCAGGATGTCGCTCCTATAAAATATTCAATAAAGAAGAAGTGCAAAAAAATATCGAGCATAAATATCTGAATACGACTCTGGATCGCCTTATCTATATGTTAGGAGCTAGGTCGTAATAACCTGCAAATTGGTAATTGTCTTTCTACTTTCTTTAGGTAAATTTTTCAGAGATATATTCTCAAAGTGCAAACGAAGGACAGGAAAACTTATTGATTTGAAAGGCCGTAAGAGAAACCAAAAATAAGTTTACAAACTCACCGATGAAGTTGATCCAAATTTTTTACAAAAAATGATCGCCATAAGTTTGATGTGCACAAAGTCATGTTCACGAATAACATTCACTGCAGAATATTCAAAGGAATATATTCTGATCATCCTGTCACACTATTCTGTTAAAAATGAGGAAAGTCATTACATTCTTGGTTGGAAAAATGTCCTAAAATACCATCCAGATATTCAAGGATAATATGATTATCCTGTGTGAGGGTTTTCTGTTGACAATAATGCTAATTGTGAAAATTGTTAACTCCATTCCTGTTCAAAGTTAATACTTTCAGATATGTTGTCAAATGATATTGGTTACTCAAAAACCACAAGCAGAATTCTTTTCTTCTAGGATGATCTTCAGGCTGAAGAACTCAGGAAATGGGTAGGGGTAAGATTGCTCTTCTCTTAATGTTAAACTTCGGATATTACAGGGTGATTTTGAAATTATTGCGTTTTCTGGTATACTGTGTATCTCAATAACCTCTAATGATATTGTCAAGATGAAAACTGTGGTTGGTTGATATAGAATTCATTGGCGTACACCAATACTTTTCCGTGTTATCGTTTCCGAGTTTTAACTTATACTAATATTTTTTTAAATGAGACAACCTATATTTTATTTCTTCATCAAATTCAATAATTGCATTTTTTTCTGATTGAAATTATATATAGCATTTAGTATCAAAAAATAAGTAGTATAGATTTGCTTTGTTTGGAATTTGAAATCTGTATTCGTAAGATACGAAGGAGGTCCGAATGCTCGAAGATATACAGGGTGGCCATTTGAAAACGAAACAGACGAGATTACAGACGAAATAATTTTTTTCGATAGAAATGCTCGGACAGGTCGATTTCTGTTTCGATGGGGACAACTTAAGATGTAGGTTACGGACACATAGCGCTTCAACCCTTGCTACTACAACCCTCACCCCCAATTTTTGAATAAGGAAGATGGGGTGAGTGATACCTCATTTGAAAGGTATTTTTATACTGATTTCAGCACAGTAATTGTTTTTTTATTTTATGCATTAGTTCTCGAAATACAGGGTGGCCATTTGAAAACGAAACAGACGAAATAAATTTTTTCGATAGAAATGCTCGGACAGGTCGATTTCTGTTTCGAGGGGGACAACTTAAGATGTAGGTTACAGACGCATAACGCTTCAACCCTTGCTACTACAACCCTTGCTACTACAACCCTCACCCAATTTTTGAATTGGGAAGATGGGGTGAGTGAAACCTCATTTGAAAGGTTTTTCATAAAAAAACACTGCAAGTGCCATGAAAACAATACTTCATTTTGAAATGCTTAGTCAAGAATAAAAGGAAAAAACAATTACTGTGCTGAAATCAGTATAAAAACTCCTTTCAACTGAGGTATCACTCACCCCATCTTCCCTATTCAAAAATTGGGGGTGAGGGTTGTAGTAGCAAGGGTTGAAGAGCTATGCGTCCGTAACCTACATCTTAAGTTGTCCCCCTCGAAACAGAAATCGACCTGTCCGAGCATTTCTATCGAAAAAATTATTTCGTCTGTAATCTCGTCTGTTTCGTTTTCAAATGGCCACCCTGTATATGGATCTATCTTGATAATTCCTCAAGGCTACAAAATCTCAACATAAAAACAGTATATTTTCAGCAGAGTTTGGCACCTGCTCAGAATGAGGTTATTGTGCGTGAGTTTTTGGAGTAAACCTTAGGTGTGAGATAGGAAGGTACTAGGTACACATGATCGGGTTCATTGGCTACCTAATTCTCCTGACTAGTCACTATTTTACTTTTTTATGTTGGCCTTTTTGAAAGATATATAAAATACACCAGCAAAATTATAACGCTGTGAATGAATTATGTTTGAACATAATGGACAAATGTAACCTGTTCTTTCGAGCATTTCGGCCGTCGTCGTGGATTAGTTCTCGACGTTTCGCCAGTTATATTTCAGGAGATGTTCTTACTGGATTGAACTGCCTCACGCGTGGTTTTTAACAATACCAGACATGTTGCATATTTTTTATAAATGAGTTTAATGTCTTATTCTGATGAGTTTTATTAACTGTCAAAAAAATCCTCACTTTAGAAAACACTCTGTATATCTCAAAATTGTATACACTGTCGAAACCCCATTTCAATAAAATTTTTCTTGTCCTCGTATTGAAAAATTATCAAAACACTGGGAGACGTGATGTTTTGAATTCATGCTTTACAAGCATAAATTATATACTGGGTGATTTGCTCCAGTTCCGTACTGCCTCTTTATTCGAGAAAGGAATCCCTTCTTTTTCATATTTTTTCAAACTCTCCATTAACCCAATTTCAACGAACTTCATCATGCCTAGTTCAAATAATAAGTGATGAAATTAGGCAAGAAATAATTTATCACGCGTTAAATAGTGGTAGTTCTTAAATATCCCAGATACAGACTTTTCAAATTCCACAACTATCTATGAACTAGGTCCGAATAAATTTCTGAAATCAATTCTCGATATCCTCATGGATCTTGGTCTACAGAAATTCGGGATATTTCAGATAAACTCAACATAAAGTTTGAAACGAGTTTCAAAAAGGACTGTTTCATTGCCATCAGGTGAAGCATCTACTAATAGGGCATCAAAAAAATTCGGGGTTATCTTAAAAAAAAATTTGAAGTGAAAATGAATGACATCATGTAAAATTTTTATGTCATAAGGTGGTTGATTAAAAACTCAAATTAACCCGACGGTACGTTCCACTTGTGATGCATTCAATTACGCAGTTATTAATCTTGCTCCATACTTTATCTGCACTCTGTATGGTGTAGAAGCGATTTCGTGATTATGGAAACATCGAAATGAACGGGTTCCGTTATTCATCTTTATAGAGCAGAAGTGACTAATATGTCGATATTACCGAAAGTAAAAATGAATAGAATGGTGGAACAGGCCACCTATCTTCGATCCAATCGCTCGTTCGTGAATTTCTTGGCCGGACATGCCTCCAGAGTGAATCATCGATCAGGGTGCTTTGGTTCCACACGTGTTAGTTGGTCTGCGCTTTATTATGTACCGTTTTGTATCTGAACGTTTAACGGAGGTAGATCAACTATGCAGAGTAGTTATGGGGGTTTCACGAGAGATTCAAAAGACAACAGTGTTTTGGCTTCAGATTGATATTTTTTATTGAATCATAAAGTACAGTTATAGGTTATTTATGGAATAACACATCGAGCATATAGTATGAATACACTCTTTTGTCTAAAATTTCCATCAACATTTCGCATAAATGTTTTGCATGGGTTGATATGGGATTTTTGATGTTCAGTCTGAGTCAATAGATCTCGATCAGACGATAACTCCCAGAAATTTTTTGCTACGAGAATGATTCAAATTTTGATGGATTCGAAAGTACTCAGCGCATAGCGCATAAACTTGATATTTTTGACTCTAAAGGCTCGTCCGAATGTGGTGAAACTAGATACTACCCTGGTAGTTCGAATGAGAATGCCAATTTTTTATATCATATTCATAATTCCCATTAAATTTTGATTTCGAAATCCCCGTATCTTTCGACAAATTTCAGGTTATAAAGGTTAAAAATAGAGATCTTGTCTTGTAAACCGATCGAGGTATTTGAATTTCTAGAATTTATTCATTTTAACAACTACGAAAAAACAAAAGACCTTGTTGCCTCACGCAACATTTTTTACGAGCATTCCCAAAATTTATATTTCTATATTAAAAATTACTTTCAATAATTCATTTAGAATTGGTTTTGGTTATATGAAAGACAAGCTTAAACCAGCGGCTCCGCTTGGGTAATATTTCAATGCAAAACGCTACTGTATACTAAATTATGCGTTTTTCTATTCGGTACCATAATTCAATGTTTCAGATACAGGTGAGAACAGAAAATGAAATAAAAAAGTAATCACAATTAATATTCAACATCAAAAAATTAATGAGCAATCTCACGGTGATGAAAACTATCAACAAACTAAAGTTAGATTAGAGCTACCTTCCTGAAAATGAAAAACCCACAATTAATCATTGCCTTGATTTAGCTGCTCACATGATCTTATTCTAAATCTGAATTAACATAGGTCGATCGCGCCCCTTCTTTAATAACTTCGTGGTGAACGTAACAACGCGTACGTGTGGATTAAATAGTTGCTTACTCGAATTCTTATCACGAATAAATGCCGCAGATAATAGTTACATTCATTCCTATATCAGCACCTCAGAGGTAAAGTGTATTAAGTCACAGTTTTTCAGACACGAACTTTCTACAATATTGGATTCACATTAGTAAATTCTAGGTAGTGGAACACATTTTCGACTCCCTAGGTATACCAAGTCGCCAAATAATGGCAGTAAACATTCTTTGAAACAATAATCGAACTGAAAAATCTCCCTCTGGTCTGATTTTGATATTGTGACTTAACACACTTTACCTCTGAGGTGCTGATTTGAATTCATGCCAATCAAGAGCCCTCTTCAAATTTAACATTATTTTGGATTGAATTGAAAATGTTAAAATTGGTTTTCTGGGTTATCCTCGGAAAATAAAAATATGTCGTCGGTTTTATAGAACTTTTCGAGCACTACGAAATTGTCTCTGATCATGTTCCTCTGTCTCTTATAGTTTACTCAGTGTCGGCCATGAAAGCCTGGAATCAAATGGTTTATTAGCGACTTTTTCATGAAAATTCAATATTTTTTTTTTATTTCTTCGTTTTATTGGAATGTATTCTACATGACAACCTACTCGAATAAATTATCTACAATATAGTGAAATTTTCATCAAAATCGGCCATCTGGTTTCTGAGTTCTGTGAAGACAAACAAACCCACGGTGGTCTTTCATACTTTTCAGTATGGATACACGATATAAAGTTTGAATTTTAGCGCTATTTTTTTTTCCGGTGGTAAAATGATTCCTTGTGGTTTTTCAATCTATGTGAATTCATTAATAGATGCGCCTCTGGAGGGAAGTAAATTGTTCATAGAATCTTTTCAGTTCTCTTATTGGTGTCACTGTTTTCCAGTTGCGTCGGTCAGTGTTTTTTTTTTTCAAACTAATCTTTCTTATGATATACACTTCGCTAAACGATGTGGCTTTTTCTTTCGTTGATAAAGGATAGACGCTTTCCAAGTGATTTGATTAGAAAGATTTTAGTTGTTTTTCGAACCGTTTTAAATTTTCAAAAAAATCATCGTTCGAGTTGAACCATTGAATCTTTCGATTGAACTGTTTAATTGCTATTTCCTATGATTGCTCGCTCAGACTTTAGAAAATCGTTGTGAATACTGAAGATCTAATTTTGTATGCCTACCTTGGAAAATTTTAGTAAAAATAAATGAGTACACCTCTCAAGCAAACCATTTTAAAAAGTTCGAGTGTCTGGCATCTTCAGAAGATGTTCTCACTGGACTCACTCACTCAGGCAGTTCAGTCCAGTGAGAACATCTCCTGAAGATGCCAGACACTCGAACTAGCGAAACGTCGAGAACTAATCCACGACGACGACCGGAAAGCTCGAAAAAACAGGTCACATTGAAAGAAACTATTAAATAGTCAATATTTGGTCTTTCAATAAAATTTTTGTGAAATCAATTTATTTTCTTTCACTTCTGTTAATAGCTTAGTTAGTGGATTTGAACACCCCAAAAAATTGCTAGTGAAACCTCATAAATTCGACAAAAATTCTTTAAAAAATGAATTTTAATGGCTAGTTTTAGAGCCAGTTACCTGGAGCGTCTATTATGATGTTCGTGGTCCGCCTCGGTTGATAATTTGGCCTTCTTTGTGTTCTACGACCTTCATTTGTGTACAAACGACAGCCTATTTTGCCAGACGACAAACAAACATAGCGATACGCAACAATCCTCCACCTGCTACAAGTGCTTACATGATGATAATTTTGACGTCTTCGAATTCGAAACATTTTGTTACGCTTCAATATAGCTCTTAACACAATCGGGCAATAAATAAAAATAATTGTGCTATTAGTACATCCTTTAAATATACCTAATCATTCTGTTGCCAAAAAATTAAGGTTACTTCCTTTTGATGTGATTGAGAAAAAATGTGAGCTCTCAGTAGCTCACCGATAGAGTTACATTTTAAGGCGTAGAATCCTCTGAAGATGCCTACCGCAGATGTAGGCTAAACTTTAGGTATAATTCCTAATGGACCATAATGATATGAAATTGATAAGAACTTGATGATTATTTAAATTGTTTTAAATTTTTTCACAATCCTTTGAATAAAATTTAGCATTTAGCAAAAGCTGAAAAGCAGTTTCAAACAAAAGTTTATATTTCTCCATGTAGAATAAAAATCGCACCGAATAATATACCTTTTCACTTAATAATATCAAGTTGACCTTGAAATAACCTTTCAGTCAAGGTCGAGGATAAGATAAAATAAGTGAAAGTTTTTCCCACTTGATACAATTTGCATTTGAAAATTTTTTTCTAAAGTACATAGGTTTTAATATAATATGGGTACATTATCAAGTTGAATGCCGCTTATTACATTTACAGAGCTTTTTTTTTCAAATCGCCCATTCTACCTGAACAATTTTGAAATTTAACGAAATTCAAAGATTTTTGTGCCATATTTTGTGAGAAATTATTGACGAGCGGCTGCACAACTTTCATTACTGTTACCATACGTTTTAATAATGAAAACACGTTGATTTATCGTGCGACTCCACATCTACGAACCTATCATTTACCGTGTTTATTAAATAATTCGCAACAAAATTCATACGTCCATTATTTTAACGGTTGACTAACGTTTTTTGCTAGTAGAAAGTAAGCAAAATCAGTAATTTCTTGAATAGGAAGTCCCATCAATCACAAACCTATATCCCGAAACGTATTTATTATATGGAACCAAGTAGATAAGTGGCCAATTATCTGTTTCCATAGACCATACCCCATTGAACATTTTCAACATAATAATCCTTCGATTTTTCGATGCAATTAGGCATCATGAAAATTAATAGTACCAATTTGACTTAACACGGGGACAGACGTTCGTCAAGTCGAATGCAAATGAAAGCTAAACATTGAAACCAATTTATCATGACAAATGACTGAATTAGTCTAATATAATTTTAATAATACAGCACAAGAAATTGACACTAAAAAAAACTGTAATGAAGCCAAACGACAATCGTATTAATTTAAAATAATACACGATTTTAGAAAACAAAATATGACTTCGCCTTTACACGCAACCTAATTATCGAAAGGGGTCATTGCATTAGTCATTTATCTTCTGAGCAAATTAAAACCGACTATTCGATGTCAGAATAAACATTGGGGATATAATATCAATCCAACATAACTCATATATCATTTTGAAGAAAAGTAGCAGCGTGATTGGAATCGACTGGCATGATCACGCTAAGTTGAAAACCCTTCATAGAATACAAACTAATATAGAATCCTAAACTAAGTATTATTAGAGAATTTGTAATGTAGATATATTTTTCCTCGAAAAAAATAAGTATGAGTTTATTTGTGTGAATGAATTTTTTCATTCACTTATCATTGATAATTGAATATTTTTGCCCAGGAAATATCTTCAGATCATTGAAGAAATTGATGTCATTATAATTCAAGAATGAAAATCGAAAGATCTACCATTTTTCTCGAACTTAACGTTTAGGTACTCTACTTTCTCCTATATTTGTCTTGAATTTGTCGTGGAGGAATTAAATTTGTTTTCTTTGTTTGTTATTCCTCGTATTCCAGAGGTATAAATGGAAAGCCGAAGATTCTAGCACGCATATTACAACAGATAAACGCGATTACTTCATTATTCAAGGCTATTCCCAAGAGACACTGCTTTATTTTCCAGTAGCGAATTCACCTAAATAACATCTATATTTAATTTTCTTTGTGTTAAATATAGATTGCGTAAGCTCGAAGGTTGCTTATTTCCTTGAACATGACA
Organism: Hippodamia convergens; assembly: GCA_038502775.1. NCBI lineage: Eukaryota > Metazoa > Arthropoda > Insecta > Coleoptera > Coccinellidae > Hippodamia > Hippodamia convergens. Next base: position 10,301,105 of record CM076613.1, read on the forward strand.
AAGATTTTCCCTAATCGTTCCTGCTAACCAACGAGATATCGGAAATTAAAAGGAATTTCGAGGTTATGCCGAGAACTAGTTCTTGCGTCCGACCACTTTTGGCGGTGAACTCTCAATATTGATCGTAGCTCGCAACATTTTTCGAGACATACATTCTCAAATTTGTGTTAATTGAGTATAGCGACAAAATAAGCGAACATTTTTCTGAATCAAACTATACTGCGCACAAAAATTATCGCACATTATAGAAATCTCGAATTTATTCTACAACTGAAGGTGTTCTCAATGATAATTATTTTTATCAAAATTATGCATGCATATGTTATCCACTTTTAACGTTCTTCTTAAATACAGATGTTTTTGCCCAGCAGGAATAAAAAACGATGATATCAGAATTTGAATGTATTGGCTCCATAATAAAATCAGTTGTTGTTCTCGATCAATTCTAGTGGAATCTTTTTTTTCTGATATTATCGGAAATATTGAAAATAATCACAGTATTATATTAAAAAATTCGGATACGTTCGAAATACACTAAACCCTCCAATGTAGAGTCATAGAATCTCGTAGCATCTACAGCTTTAGAGAAAAAAAAATTGCGTCTACGAATTTCTATCGATACTCTCCCTCTAAAGTTCACTCGTTATGTATGATTCAATATTTTTTCCAACGAAACAACACTGCGTATATAAAGGAAAAATAGAAAATATGCTTGCTGAAAAACAAATTAATCTCTGCTATAATTCTACAAGGTGGAGCAAATAATCCTTCGGGTGTTTCTGGTAAGACATGATGTGGAACAGGAATTGTAACAACGATCGTGTGACGCTTCATTTTAACTGTCAGCTGTCAAAATTTTTCAAGGATTGCCAAAGCGCATATCGAGCAACCCAATACTTGCTTTCATTTTCAAATTTTATTTCATTGTGCTGGAATACCGGGTTTTTGTATAATTAATTGAAACTCAAATACAAATGACAAAAGTCGATGCCCAAGATCAACACACTCCGAGTAAAAGAATTTCCAAATTTGAAAGTTTATAAAAATGTGAAATTCGAAAAAAAATTCAGATCATTGGGTTTGCCGCTCTTGAATTTTCACAAATCCTATGAACTGTTCATTCATCCCAACTTTTTTCTACACACAAAAAAAAACAGAACGTGATGGAATTCGCGGAATTTGTTCAGGCGTTTAAGCGTAAGGCGATGAGAAGGGAAAAATGCCTTTTTTGCCATTTTTTTCAAGATATATTTTCACAGTCTTGTCCTATCGATGTGTGAAAACTTCAGCAATATCTCTTGGGTGGATATCTTCTTGGTCCATTAATGAGTTTAGAAAGCAATTGAATTGCTCGATCAAGAATTATTGATGTTAATTTTTTCTGCCCACGGTGATCTAACTTTTATATTATTTACACCTGTAATTCGGCTTTATTTAATTTAAACCAATCAATGAATATACAATGGGATTTGAAGAAGAAAATGAAAGATTGTAGGCTTATCAATCAGTCATTGGAATTTTCATTGAAGAAAAAATGCGAACTAATAATTTATGTACTCATAGTGTTTTGCCTAAACCGAAACAAAATTTGTATGACTGAAGAGATATCCAGAATAACTCACAAACGAGATATCACTTTTCTCATAATTTTTCTGTTTTCGCATCCCTAGTCTCTGAAACAAACTCGATTTAAAAGTTATTGATTAATCAAAATACTCCTATGTGAATTCTTGATCGCATGAAGATTTCTGATATTCACTGAACACACTGATATTGTCGTCAACCATGATTATATTAACTATAATGACATTGTTATAGAGTCTACATCCTTTATTCCTACTACTTATGAATTTCATCAAGTGTATGTGTTCAAAGAATACTGTGGAGAATGAACTTTTGATTAGACCTGTGAGTAAGAACATCAGAAAATGAAAATTGAACAATTTGTGGATTCAGTCGCGAAAATTTGAAAAATACGAAACTGAGTCTTTGACAGGTCCCCTGACAGAACATTAAGTTGAGTTACGGCATCTGCAATATTACATAAATCGTTAACATAAAGCTGTTCTCCGGATCTTAGGTTTATAATTCAAAATTATGGAGACATGAGGCAACTCTCTAGCTTGTAATCCTTTGACCCGTATAAGAATCACTGGCGCTAGCCGAAGAACGGTAAAATTGAGTATGGCTTTGGAGATGACTCGTGCCAGCGGACAGCGGGATATGGTTATTCCAGTATCACCATAATGAGTGAATTGAGTATGACTATCGATGCTCATCAGACATGTCCGCTGATTTTATCAACAGTTGCCGAGAGGAATGAGGTTTTAAATAACGCGCGTTCAAAAAAACAATTAAACCATTATGGCCCTACCCATTTCCGAGTAAGCCGAAGCATAATTTAGGCTATTGCATAGCTTTTATGTCAGGCTTTGAGCGCAGCGACCGAATGTAGAAATTCCGTAAAGAAAAAACCTAACACAGCCGTGTATCGTCGGTTCAGTTCGGCAGACTTCGGCTCAGTGTTTGGGTGCTTGCGACTAGACGGATGCGTGCAGCCACTCTAGCAGTGAATGAATGGAATCGGCAATCTCGCTGTTCCCATTGAATTACGAACGGCAAATATTTCATTAACATCGGATGGAAAATGTATAGTCAAACGCAAACATTTTACATTAACTTCAGATCTTGCGTTTACTATACATAAGTCGCAAGGTGGAACTTTTGACGAAATAGTATATGAGTATAATAAATCACATTCTCAGGAACTCGTCTATGTTGCACTCCCTCGAGTGACTAAGGCAAACTGCATCGACTGCATCTTTGTTGCAAGAATTCAAAAGATTGTCTTATTTTTCATTAGTGATATGAATGGCATTTCAATAATGACTTTCAATTGCCAAAGTCTACATAGTCACAAATACGATTTACAAGATTCAGTTACGAGACAAACCAATGTCTTACTTCTTACCGAAACATGCATGACGCGTGATAATCCGATTGAAATATCTCATTTCAATGGTATTGTTTTAATCAAACGAGATGCTGTTCCAAAAGGTGGGGTAGCTTTTTACCAAAATTGTAATAATGTTACTAATATTATGATTCCGAATATTGAAATAGAAATAAATATTGAAGACGTTAGCGATGTTAATCTTAGACGCTCATCTGTTGGAGATATTTGTGAATGCTTATGCAAACTTAGAAATGGCCTACACATAGTCATGATAGCAATTTACATTTTTCCGAATCCAAAATTTTACGAGGTAGAGCTTTTTATTCATCGCACTTTACTGGAGTACACTGAAGAAGGGTCGAAAATACTTGGTACAAATGGTAATAAATTTCCACTCATCTTGGCTGGCGATTTCAATATTAACTTCGCTGATGAAAATCGGGGCGGTTGACAACTTTTCTCTAGGAAAAATTGAATTTAAAAACGAATAATGATCCACAAGTTTTCACAACAAAATATGGGATCACTATTGACGTGGTATTTTCCAGATATTCAGGAGACATTAAGTTCAAACTTATGTTTCTTATTTCACTTACCATAAACCTATAGTTTCAATGATAAACATTCTTGAATAACCTACATGTATTGTAAAATAAATCAAAGAAATGGTTCAACGATGTTATGTAGTAAGGCCTGCGAGATCATCCAACTTGAATATTTGGGTTTTTCTATTGGGGCATTTGAAACAACAGAGTTGTAATCAAGAACAATTTTTGGAACAAATTATGAATGCAGTGTCATCCACTCAAGCAAGAGTGCATCGTGGTATTTTTGAACATTCTTTTCAATTTTTTAATTTTTAAGGTATCTTAAAGTTGACAATTGATGACGTGCAGGAACATTCAAGTCCAATAACTCCCCTAAACGGCAAAACATGTCCTGTACGTTCTATCAGGAATGTCAATCTGTATATGCTCATTTATTTGCCACCTCAAATTTTGAATCACCCTGGAGATAACCACCTGTTGAAAATAACAGTTGGTAATGTTTCAGATCAAACGTCCTAACTGGGACATATTCGTATGATAGAAGCTAGGCCCTATTCTCAAGGTACCATGGATGACTAGACAGATCTATTCGTATGTTATCACCTGAAATCCGGATTAAATGTCCGTCATTTGTGAAAATTCATGCTGTTCCTTAGATTCTTGTTGGAAACATCCGTAAATTTCATTTTATCGCAACACTATCATAAAGAAATATATCATTTGGGCGTGTTATTTCTTCCAAATAAATGAATTATGATCGGGGGCAGATCCAGTCGTACGAAATTGATACGAGATACAGCCTAGAGAGAAAAGGAATGTCTCGAAACAAAAGCAGGCAAGATGAAAAGAAATAGTAATCAATGGCAAGGGCGAAGAACTGTATTGCTTAAATCAACTGCCGTTACATGAAAGAAACTGTCAGCAGGGGCAGTTAGGGGCCATCATCCCACATATCGGCGAGGTAAGAACGTCTGCGGTGATATAATAAAGCAATCTACCGAATGTGGTTGCTCTTGGCCCGGCCATAACCATAACTATAACTCAGACTTCCCCCATAATCTATACCCTCTCCCGGTTCGGTCGCGAACAATCTGACAACAACTGTCACGTTTTCCACCTGATAAATCAATCTCGTACTTTCCCAACTTTTTCTGTGTCATTTCGGAAGAGTTCAGTTCGATGAATTCTATCGGGAATTGTTTCGAGGTACAGAATATTAGGTCTCTTGAAATAAATACAATATATGCAAAACAAAATAATACAATGCGCAAAAAAATTAACGCACATTATCGAAATCTCAAATTTATTCTACAACTGAAGGTGCTCTCAGTAACAATTATGTATGTATGTATGTATTCTGGGCTTAACAATATGATTGTAATGTACAGTACATATCATTAAGGAACAACCTTATGCCGTATACCCAGTTCTCTTCACCAAGCCTCTCAAGTCTTTGCATTTCTCTGAACTGCCCCTCTATTTTATTTTCAATCTTCAATCCTTCAACTCTTCAGCAATAATGATCCCCTGGTGCTTGATATTCCCTGTACATTTCAAGTTGTTATTCTCATACTTAGTCCATTCACTCGTTCATCGTTGTATACCACCACTGTTATTCCAAGGCTTGTTGAATGAGAAATTCAGCATTTTATTTGGTGTTGGGTTGCTGGCCCAAAGCCCAAACCTCTTGGAGGAGCTAGAAATTTTGATGTGACAATTATTTTGATCAGAATTATGCATGCATATTTCATCCACTTTCAACGTTTTTCTTCAACACAGATGTTTTTTCCCAGCAGGAATAAAAAAGATGATATTTTCAGATTTCGAATGTATTGGCTCTATTCTAAAATCAGTTGTTCTCGATCAATTTTGGTGATCAATAGTTTTCCTTTCGTTTGATTTTCTACACTCGATCGATATGAAACGCGAAACAAGCAAGTTTACCCAAGAGGAATGTGCCCAAGCGGTAGTTTTGTGAGAAGAAGGGTGGTCATACACCAGAATTGCAGAAAGGTTTGGAGTTTCCCATACAAGTGTGTCAGAATGTTGCAGCGATTCAGGGAGACAGTATGAATGTCCAGAGCCGGACTGTGGGCGTGGCGGAGGAGGCATTTGCCACGGGCGCAAACGACCTAGGGGCGCAAAATGTGAAATATGATATATTCCATTTTAAATAAAGATTGACTACAAGCTCTATATTTCAGAGTGGCGTATTTACCAGTTTACAAAGTTGAGAAACACGTAGTTGACGAAAGCTGCCAAAACAGAACAAAATCCTAGAAAATTATACATGGCGCGAAACACAACTCGGTGCACATGAAAACTGATGATATAATTGATGTTTTCGCTGAAACCTAAGCAAGAAATGTTATGTTTCAGTTTATTTATTTCCAAACATAATATTTATGATTTCTGTTATTAAGTATTCATTTTTTCATTTATTTTGTTGATGGGAGTTATTTATTTACTTTGTTAGAATATCTTTTGTTAGAATTATTTTTTAGCTATTTCATTCGTTCACTCATTTGTTTTAACACTTTATTTAATGTTTATACAGCGTGTACCAAATTCGACGGCCTATTAGGCGTTTCTGGAGAACTGGATCTATTTGAAAGCTGAAAATTGGAATTATGTTATTGTTTGACATTATCTACCGATTTAAAATATTCTTGGAGCCTGACCACTTTCAGTTACAAAGGGAGCGAAAAAAAAATTTCAAAATTATTTTTTCTGTTTTTTTGTTTTCGAATTTGATAGAGTATGCAATTTTGAAGACATTCGTACTCGAATTGTTGCATTCGTCAAAATACTTTCCAAAATATCGAGAAAAAACTGAAGAAAAAGGGAGATGAGAGTATTCGGTATTATCTTTGTTAATCCTAACCTAGTTATCGTAAGTACAAACCGTTTTCACATTTTTGAAGGCGAAAACTGTGGAAATATTGTACACTTTCAGAATTTTGAATAACCTGTCACAGGGTGTTCCAAATGTTGGTTCGAAAATTGGGATCAAGATTGGCTCATAACTTTCGTTTTTAAAATTAGAACCCTATATTTTAATGATTGCGTTGGATTCTACGAAGAAAAATTATGATAATGTTCTAACATGTTGATGCTCCTAAAATTAATAATTCTTTAGTTATTTAGGATTTTCTGATTTTCTGTCGCACGTACGTACCTAGCGTCAAATTCATGAAATCTGTTCCATATCAACAATGATCAATTAATTCAGAAAAGAGGTAGTCACTAGTGAGTTATTTGAATAATTCATCTTCTATGACCAAGGTCATCGTTGATATGAAACAGATTGTATGAATTTGACGATACGTACGACATGAAATCAGGAAATCCTGAATACCTCAAGAATTATTAATTTTAGGAGCATCAACATGTTGACTGAAAGTGGTCAGGTTTCAAGAATATTATAGATCGGTAGATAATGTCAAACAATAACATAATCCCAATTTTCAGATTTCAATTATGTCCAGGTCTCCAGAAACACCTAACAGGCCGTCGAACTTGGTACACCCTGTATATAACAGTATATATTATTTTGAGAAAAAAATGATAATTTTTTTATGGTTTTCTATTCATTTTGTTGATTTAGTTTTTGTTCATTACCTTCGAAGAAATATGGGAGATTTTTCTAAATAAAAAAGTTCTTCAAAATATAATCAATAAATGTCAATCATGATAAACATGTATTTATTGAAAAATGAATTGCTTCAAGGGCGCATTTTGAAAGTTTGCCACAGGCGCTAGAATTCTAGTTCCGGCTCTGTGAATGTCCGAAGACTAGGACAGGGTAGACCACGGGTAACAACTGCCATTCAAGAACATGGAGAATCATATCGAATGATTTTTTGGACAGCGGTGTCTTAGAGTTAACAGGCTGGGAAGATCTAATGTGCATCGACTTCAATGAGCAGCTATACCCCTTTCCAATGATACTTTAAGCACGACGTGCATCAACAAAAGCAAAATACATAACTTCAAATGTAAAAGCTGATGAAAATCGACACATTTTCGAATTCATGAAGCATTGACCCAATTATACGTACTACCCTACCTTAGGCAGTTCTCTGCAGTGGAGTGAGTTGAGGTTGGTTGTTCTTATGAGTCGCTGATAGAAAAAATAGATTTTCTGCAACATTCACTGTCATGAGCTCATGGTTAGACCAATCGATCGCAGTCGAAATGATGGCATGTTCGGAGTTTCATGTTTCATATTCGTTTCCTGAAAAAAAGGGGATGCCATCGAACCCTCTCATCGTACATCACTCGAAAATGGTACAGATGACCATCTACAATGTGATTAAATGCAAATGTGACCACTAATATTCGTATGATAACCCTTCGTCCGGATCGTGACGGTTCATTTACTTCTACCATCCCTTAAATGTGCCAGATAGACGCATTGATGAGTTATGTACGTTTCTGACCATAAAAATTTATCGTATACAGATATAAATACATCAGGTCTGCAGTGGGCACTTGATGCTGATTTGTTTTATTTCTAGCTGTGAGTTCAGAAGTTCAAACTGTCGAGATTTACTGCCGGGTTGTAAAGGGAAATGGCGGAAACTGGGGTAGTTTTTCGTTAAATTTGGAGTCGGTTCATTTTGGTGACCGTGTAATAAATTCGAGGGACCACTAACAATGTAGTCGTTGAGGGGCAATATAAAAATGGCGATATTTAAGAGGTAATCGTTTTGGTCATTGACCACATTCTTCTTTATGGCCTTCAATAGATATATTCACATGCACTTTTCGTGGAAGCTTGGATAGATTTCGGACGACACGAAGTTTTATAGATTGTCTAGTTATATTTGAGGTCAGCAAATATTAGAGTCAATTATCTGCTGCTTCTATAGATTATACATATTCAAGATGTCAACTCGTGAATCATAGGGCACTGTTCTTCATAATTCCATCGGTAGATTTATCCAACTCGACACCTCACAGGCATATGTCTTTAGCGCTACAGTGCAAATTTTTCATATTTACTAGTTAAAAGTAGTCTGTTGGCAGTATTTTTTTGCTTGGATAAATCAGATGCATCATTCCAAGAAAATCACTCTTCCCATCTGTTATCAGATTTTAGAATAGAATCAACTATTGAAGAATCATTACCGAACTGTCGGGGCGGTTTTAGGAAAAATTGGAATTGTTGCGATCAGGTTGTTAGTTTCACCACATTTATTGAATCAGGGTCCAATAAAAACTTAAAAACAGGGACAGCATTTGTGGATTCATCAGCTGCATATGATACAGTATGGAAAGATGGATTAATTTATAAACTCTATAATCATGTACAATGTGGACAAATGGTTAGATTATTGAAAAATATGTTATCCGACAGAAGGTTCCGAGTTTTTGTCGATAATAATAGTAGTTATTTCGAAACTTTGAATAATGGTCTTCCACAAGGTTCAGTTTCAGCACCTCTCCTATTCAATTTATATTTGTGTGACATTCCAACTACTTCTTCGGAGAAATTTATTCATGCTGATGATATTGCTCTGGCTTTTCATCATTCTAATTTTCAAACAATAGAAAGTACCCTTTCCGCAGATTTGGATATAATGAAAAATTATTTTTTGAAGTGGCGTTTGTGCCCGAATGAAAATAAAACTGTTTCGTGTTTTCATTTGATTAATCACCAGAAATATAGAAAATTGAGTGTAGCTTTCGGTTCTTCCCCCTTAAAACATAATTTCAATCCTAGATACCTGGGAATCACACTTGATTCCTCTCAATATTTCAACGACCATTTAGATGATCTGCGTTTGCAGCTTAAAATATTCTTCAGAAACAAGCTGGTTCCTCATGGGGCGCTGATGCAACAATACTTCGAACGGCAATGCTTGCTTTAGTTTTTTCTGCTGCTGAATATTATTGGTCTGTTTGGTTTAACCGTGTTCATGTAAAAAAAATTGATGCCCAACCAAATTTTTCTATGAGGATTATTACTGGTACTTTGAAGTCTACACCTACTCCTTGGTTCCCAGTCCTCTCAAATATTGTCCCTCCCCATATTCGTAGAGAGACAACAGCTTTGAATTTTTGGAACAAATTCAATTTCTTTCCAAATTCATTTCCCATACTCACCTATATTCAAGATTATAGGGTCCCCAGATTGAAGTCGCGTAAACCTTTTTGGTCAAATTTTCTGATTGTAATATTTTGAAAGGACAAAAAAATGTGGCAATCTGAATGGAATCTATCTAATTTTTTCAATAAAGATCTTATTTCAGATCCTTCCATCAGAGTTCCTGGTTTTGACCTTCCCAGGAAAATATGGTCTGTTCTAAATCGCATTAGAACATACCATGGACGATGCAATAGCATGTTCTTCCGATGGAATTCGGTTGAGAGTCCTAGTTGTAAGTGTGGGGAAAATGAGGAGACTAGAGAACATCTCATAAATAGTTGTCCCATTTATAAATTTCAAGATGGTTTCGAGGCTATACTTGAAGTAACAAATGCATTTCTAAAATAGGTGGTTAATTTCAAAATAATTTGATTCATTCTGAATAATCGGTTTCTTTTCTGCTTTTATCTTTTTGCATTTTAGATTAAGAATTGCGAGCCGTTTCGGGAAAAATCTGTTTTATTTGAGCCCATCTACGGATAACATGAAGATGATCACACTGATGTCTTTCAAGATTTTCCTGATATTTGATATCTTATGTTATTTTTCTTACGGGGAGACAGGTTTATTTTGGCTGAGGTATTTTCTCCTGGCTCTATAGTATCGTATGATACTAGTGATGATAGTATCGTATGATTCTATAGTATCATACGAGGAATGTTATGATACCCCGTTCTTTTTTACCTCAGCTTAGGTAGTTAGGTACTTATTGTTTCAACATTTATTATATTAGCTCTCTATTTCATAAGAATATATATATCAGAGCGATTTTTATCACAGGCAAATTTAAATGAAAATGATGCGAACAAAAAAGATATTACTCGGTATTAAGATATTTAAAGACCCAACCATTGTTACAGATGAAAAATGAAGAAATCAGTGGATGGGTGAATGGAAAAAAAATATATTATATATTTCCGACTGTGTATATTTAGTTTAATCATAAATGTGGATTGTGTACCTACCTGCATACAAGCGAAAGCTTAGGCAAAGCATACTTAAACTTTGTAAGGGTAGGTTTTTCATGAAGAGAGAAATTAATGAAAAACTATTCAAAAATGACCTTGATCTTATAGAAAATGCTAGGATGATATTACAAACCCATTTTTGGCGATCAAATTAAATAACAAGGAATATAGACTTGTTTTATTGAACAGGAACTCGGTATTTGCAGTTTCTTTTCACTGATTCCGTGTTTCTGTATTTCTGTGTCAATTTTTTTTAATTTAATTTTTATCTCAATAAATCTCATTCTGGGTCTGTTCAGTTGTGAGATTTCGCCTCTATCCGTCAGATTATCGACTATATCATCTTTATTTAGTTTTTCGGATAAAGGAAAGCTTTGTTGTATCTAGGCTTTCATTTTGCTTTTTCAATTCTCTCCGGAAGGTCATGTGTCCTTCCATAATAATTCCAAAGTGTTTTTTGTCGTTTTCTCAGTCTATTTCGTGGTCGTTGATCTTAAATTTGGTTGTTGGTTTTTTTTCTTAGTTTATTGATTCTAGTTCTGCATTTTTTGTACATTGATAACTCGACGCTTTTGTTCTTATAGTTTTTTAATGAGCTCCTTTCTGGTTTTCCGCATGCAAAAGCTACTACATTTATTCAAATTTTGACTAGGTGACTATCTCGCGCTCTTCTGAATACTTGCAGGTCTTAGGGTAGTATTTATTTTTCTTCGGTTATGTTTTTCAATCTCTTGAGGATGGTGACAGGAAACGGGGTTCAGAAAGATTATTCAAGGCATGTGTAAGAATGTGTTAAAAATTACGTTACACGTGGTTACCGCCCCTCTATGTTTGTTAGTTTCCAATTCCGTTACCCCCACGTGCCCCCTGTAGCTACGGGCATGACACATTCGGTAAATATTTGCAGGTGTTTATATACAGGTAGTTCCTCATGCAGTTCAGTTCTATTCAGGAATGACACCGCCAATCTTAGTCATCGAAACAGAACCCTCCGATTCACAGAAGGAATTGGTAACCGGCGTATCGTTCCATGAAAAAAAGTGTGAAAATGTCGTTTGAAATTTAAAGATATTTATTGGCCCATTAGAATTTATAGAAAAAGTATTATTTCTATTTCACCAATGAAGGGAATTTTCACTCAGCCTCTGAACCAAATCAATTGAAAAAATTTGAAGCATGGAAATGGTCCTACGTGAATTCTCACACTGGTTTGTGAGAAGCAACTCAGGAAAAAAAGTAGCTTGACAATGAACGAGATATTAAATGTCGAATTATCAAAAAATTTTCTACAACTGCTTTGTTACTGACGAATAATTGGACAAATTTATAGTTGAGCCTTTCCATTTATTGCATTTTTTTAATAATTTTGTTTCAGAAACTGCCACTAAAAATGGAAAAAAAATGTCAAAAAATGTAGAAGGAATCTTCCGAATACTTTCGTCGGTAAAAAATGAAAGCAATGTATAACCATTTGATTATACTTTGACAGATTGCTAGCAATTATTTGACAAAAGTGAATGGGAATATGATGTACAGTAGAGCAGAAAATCTACCAAAATATAGGGTGTTCCCAAAATAAATTATTTAAATGTATGTTGCTCATACATAATATTCAATATGAAAAAAATAGGGAAATCTTGTTACGAATTAGTCAGCGATTCGTCATGCAGGTGTTTTTAGAATTCCTACCACCGAATGAAGTATTTTCCTGAAAACTCAATTTGGGTTTTCTCTCCCAGTCCCTGAAACAAGAAACAATTAGAAAATTTGTTTTTTCAATAATATGAGGAAGGCCCCTGCGTACGAATTAGAGCACTAATTTGTCAGGGAACGAACACGAAGAAATTGTTGCCTAACAATGAACAAAAAGAAAACACTTTGAACTCTTAAGCGTAACGTTTCGGAGTCTACATCAGACTCCTTCGTCAGACAATTATTACTAGTTTTCATTCACTTCGTAGAATCGTGACAATATTTTGATTTTTCGATTGACATTTGTCAATATATGAAGAACATATTGATACTAGATGTTGATATCGTTATTTTATTTCAAAATTCCCTGAAACCAGTTCTTTGTTCAATCAATCCATCCAAATTCGATCTATTCCTACTGAACAATTGGCAAGATTATTAGCCTCATCCAACAAAATACAAGCTGACTCCTCGATTTTTTTTTATAACCATCAGATTCCGTCATTAGAATTTTTGTGCCATTCCGATCCATCATGTGATTGCCGGTATTGGAACATATATGATCTGCTATCTCTATTTTTATGTTCACGTTTCTTATGGTCTTGATGTATATCTTGTTATAATTTTTCGTACGATTATCCGGAAAATCAGACGGTTTTTTGAGGAACACCCAACACTCTTTTGAATAATTGAGCAATTCCATTTTAATATCTTATACAGAAGAAACATCAAAACCATCAGAAATCAGGAAACGTGAACATAAGAATAACATGAAAAATAGAGATATATTTTTCAAAAAAATTTTCTAATTGTTTCTCGTTTCAGAAACTGGGAGAGAAAACACAAATTAAGTTTTCAGGAAAATTGAAAGACCTCCCAGACAATATTTCAATAAATAACCGAATGAAGTACACTCGAAACTTTTTTCCAATATGTTGAAGGAATTTTTATTACTATTTTTCAATATTTATAGGCCGACTATAGAAAAATTCCTAAGTTCAAATTTCATTTATTCATAAATAAAATCAAATTATTCACGAATGTCGAATTAACATTTTCATAAAATTTCATTGAATTACCTCGATTTTCGATATCCAGAATTTGTTGCACTGGAAATATTTACAAAAATCGAATTCCGTTCTAAAAAACGCATGTAGAATTCAAGAATATGCAATCTATATCCCTCTCCTCAGTGATGATCAAAATTAAACTGAACGAACTTAAACAAGATTGTTGACGAAATTTGTGGATGTAACGAATTGGATTCCTAATTGTATGTAAATAGCTCGTGTACTACTAGAGCAACACCATTTATTAGAACCGAGTAAACTGGCAGGTAGAGCACGTTAAAATGGGGTGCAAGAAGCCGGTGTAGGTGTTGATACGAAGAAATTCAAGGTAATTAGTGGCATGGATTAGCGAGACCACGCTTGATGTAATACCCGATGCTATTCTGCGATCAGATTAACATATGCAAATAATGCTCTATCTCCAGATTAATGGCCAGAGGTTTGTCAAGCTTTAATCGCATATATCACTAATCATGGATGGTCGTTTCTATTCACCAAAATTTCGATCAGAAGAAGGAAGATACCCTCACAGAAACTGGAATAAGCCATATTGCTTCAAATATATTCTGAGATTCAACCCAGCGTCTCTGAAATAAATTCATTGATAAATAAATGGAAATGTTAAATTATTATAATCAAATCAGTGGAAAAAATAGTGCCTGATAATGAATGAAAAATAATCCATCAACAGACAGAACCACAAAATCTTCAAAATTGAGGTTTTTTGATTTGTCAGTTGACATTTGTCAATATATGGAGATAATGATTTTCTTTGGAAATTGGAGAAAGTCGCTTTTTTTGCGGGGAATTTGTCCAAATGCAATCACATACTATCGAATAATCTACAAGATTATTATTTTCATCCGAAAAATATAAGTGAATTCTTCAATTTCCCTGTTAATATGATCAAATTCCTTCACCTTTGTTTTTCCAATCCATGATTTCTAGCTTGATCTCCAATATGTTAGCTAGTTATATTTAATTCTATCGTTTTTTTTCCGAAAAAAACAGGTAATGTTTTTTTTTTAAGGGGAATGTTATACGTAAATTTTTTTGTTTAGTTTTTTATTAGTTGAGATCATAGACGTATTAAACATAGATAGAGAGTCACTAAACTTCAAAAGATCGAATAGAAGTCCTATTCGGTTCTCCGGAATTCACATTCACTGTGAATTTTTTTCCACAAAAATATTGAAATTTCATATGACTTAGACCAAGGTGGTTCAGATAAACATTGGGTTGATTGAGGTTTAAATGACTTTAATTTCACAATGAGTCCAAATAACTTAATGGAATGAATGAAAAAATGAAAAATTGTTTTGATATGAAGTAGAAGAAAATATAATGCTATCAAAAATTCAAAAAATGGAGCATGTGTTTCAGATAATGTTAGCTGAGGTAAGTGATATGAAACCTCTCAGAAAAAAACTATACCCCCTTGAAGTGTTTATTCACAGAATTGAGATGCAACATTCATACAAAAAAGGACATCTCCGGATTACTTTAGCTCCCAAAACTCAAACTCGAAAAGAGATCTTTCTTAATTTATTGGAAATTGTTAATGTGAGAACTACTGAAAAATACTAATACATTGTGCCCGCCCATCCATCATTAATAATATTTCTAGTAGGTACGCGAGGTACGAAACTTTTAAATGTACACGAGATTAGTCACACTATGAAGCATCGGTGGTGAAAAAGATAAGTTATGTCATGGAATTGGGATATTATCCTACAAGAGATCTCTTAATCTTGGATCTCATCATCAAATAACTACTCATTAAGCAAACATTAACATATCCCATCATGACAAGCCATGAAGTGTAAATATCATAATATAAAAGTTTTTATTGATATTCAACACCACATTGTTGAATCACAAAATGAATGCTTGAATTGAAGAAAATTCAGAAAGACTTGTTTATTTCGAAAACAATTCCACAGAAACGTTTCATAAAACATGTTCGTAATTTTATTATGTAGGTATTCGGATGAAATTTAAAATATCAAATGAATGGTGATATGCAATATCAAACTGAAAATCTCTTTGAATGGAAAAAAATCTGACAGAATAACAGCATATAAGATACATCTTATGCTGTTTCAATTATTCACTGAGGAGGACATTTAGTCATCCAGAGTATAATAATAACAATAATAGTTTATTTTACATAAACATGAATCGCAGGGGCTAAAGCCTGTACCCTATATACAATTAACACATAAACATTGTTAGTGTAGCCACCTTTCAAATTAAATATTATCCAATATTCAAATAAAAACGCTACTGCTATGATGAATAGAATTGAATAGAGTAGTCATCGTTGATATAGATCTAATTTATCTCAAAATATCCTGATATAAGTAGTTACTTGCAATTCAAATACGATTCACTTCCACCGAACAATTGTCCAGATTATTATACATTCGTCCAACAAGATACAGGCTGATTTTTCTTTTATAATCAACAGGTTTGTCATATTCCAATCCATGATCTGTAATTTGCGATTTACCAGTACCTGTCTTCTTTTCTTAACAAATCAATCCAAATACGATCCATTCCAATAAAATACAAGCCGACTCCTTGATTTGTCCTTCATAACTATCCTGTTCCGTTATTAGAATTTTCGTGTTATTTCAATTCATCAAGTGATCACCGGTATTGTAGCACACATGATCTGCAATCTGAGATCAACCAATATATAAATTTTTTATGTTATTTTAATGTCCACGTTTTCTTATTTCTGAGGGTCTCGATGTTTCTCCTGTATAAGTTTTTCCACAAACACAAGCGAAATTGTATACACAATTTTTTAACCTTTTTTCTCATTCAAGTGTTTAGGATTGTTAGTTGAGATGTATCATTTTATGATGTTCTGAAAACTGTTGAGTTTCGAACCAACTATTTTTTTTCGATACTCCATGAACATTGGGAATCAAATTTCATTATATTTGTTGTTCTTGACGATTTCTTGTTTGTCTCTGATTATTTTTATGATTTCTTTCGGAATTTTCATTTCTAACTCTGCAGATTGATGATCCTCAAGAAAACTTCAATTTTGAAATTTTTGTATCAACCTCACAAAATATATCATCTAGAATGTGTTTTTCTTTTTGTGATATATGTCAAAAAAAATACAGAAAAAAACTATTACTGAAAATTTTACCCCTGAATTGATTCGCTCATCCAGAGTATTGAAATTAGGATTAAGTTCTGCTCTACAAAGTCTCCAGTGTGGTGTCTCCAGTTCTATTTTTCAACTCTACATGAATGTGTTTCCTCTTGCGATATTTTTGAAACCAGAATATTGAAGACAAAATAATAGGTTTCATGAAAAAATTTATTTTCTTGCTTTCTGGATGTTCTACGTCAGATTCTACAAAATCTCTGCTCTGTTTTGAAGTTAATGAAAAGGTGGACTCTGATGTAACCCATGCCAGTTGAATTTTGATTTCAATTCCTTCTCATTACACTACACGCCAGGGTTCTGCTGTTTCAAAGTGTGATTGAGATTCTATCACAGTTGGCAATTTGGTGCATGTTACTACATATATATTTTCTTCTTTTGGTTTTGAGTTGAACTTGCTAATAGAAACTTTCAGTAGAATTTAATAGAACTAAAAACCTAAGCTTAAAATAGTTTCATTTCATGTTCAAAACAGACCTTCAGGGGTAGTACATAATTAAAAGTCAATTGTGTAGATATACACTGCGCAAAAAAATTAACGCACAGTATGGAAATCTCAAATTTATTCTACAACTGAAGGTTTTCCCAATGATAATAATTTTTTTATTATATATTATTTATATATTTTTTATGCGTGCATAAGTTATCCACTTTCAACGTTTTTCTTCAAAACAGTGTTCTTTCCCAGCACGAATAAAAAAACATGATATTATCAGATTTTGAATGGCTCCATTCTAAAATCAGTTTTTTTCGATCAATATTAGTGATCTATAATTTTTCTTTCTTTTGATTTTCTACACTCGATCGCTATGCAACGCGAAACACGCAATTTGACCCAAGAGGAATGTGCCCAAGCGGTAGTTTTGCGAGAAGAAGGGTGGACATACACAAGAATTGAAGAAAGGTTTGGAGTTTCCCATACAAGTGTGTCCAGAATGTTGCAGCGACTCAGAAAGACGGATATGAATGTCCGAAGACCAGTACAGGGTAGACCACAGGTAACAACTGCCATTCAAGAACGTTTCTTGAGAGTTCCTTCGTTGAGACAACGGTTTGCAACCGCTCGCCTTCTTCAAAATCAGCTTGAGCAAACTCATTTAGTACTCAGACAATAAGAAATAGCATCAAAGAATATGATTTAAAGCCTCGTGTCGCGGCAAGAGGCTCCGCTCTTACCCCAGCGCATCGAAGGGCGCGTTTGGATTTTGCGAGAGAGCATATCCATTGGGAAGAGGCCGATTGGGAAAGAGTTCTCTTCATAGATGAGTCTAGATTCTGCCTCCACCATTGTGATCGACGTTCCCTCGCATACAGATGTCCACATGACAGATATGCTCAGTGCAATTTCCTGAATACTACAGGTGTCGGGGGAGGATCGATTATGGTATGGGGTGGAATATCTCTGACTGCTCGCACAGACTTAGTGGTCGTTGATAATGGAGCTATGAATCCTGATAAGTATATAAGGAACAGTGGTGAAAATTTCATTTTTATGGACGATAATCCCAGACCCCATCGTGCGCGCATCATTCAGGAGTACCTTGAAGAGGTTGGAGTCACCCGAATGGAATGGCCAGCAAGAAGTCCAGATCTCAATCTGATTGAACAGGTTTGGGACAACCTCAATAGAAGACTGAGAAGTTTAGAAAATCATCCAGCTACTCTTAATGACTTAGGAATCCAACTCAGAGAAATCTGTCAATGATTAGATCAGAACATTTTAAGATCACTCATTTTTAGTATGAACCGCCGTTACCGAGCTGTAATTAACGCAAGGGGTGGAAATACCAAGTATTAAATCACTTATCAGCATTTCAGTATTTTGCAAATTGTTCATTTCTCTTCTTTCACATAAGATTCGGTGAAATCCTGAATTTTTGTTTCATTTAATGTGTCTTGTTTCGTTCAAAACCTTCCCGAGAGAACATAAAAAATAAGTTATAAAGTCAATGTAGAGAAAACTTTCATTAAAATTGAGATTTTCAGCATGTGCGTTAATTTTTTTGCGCAGTGTAGAATCATCTTGATTCATTTTGTGTTTTGAATTGATTTTTCTTAACGATTTTTTGGTTGTTTTGTTCATCATATGGCAGATAGGTGATACGTCAATTTAAAAAAAAATGTGTTCTGGCCTTGCTTGTATGTTAAATCGTGTGACCAATCTGCAAAATAGTTGATCGCTATAAAGATCCTCACGCCTTGATTTGAATCCGTTCGATTCGGAAGCTCGTCCGTCATCGTTTTCCTGCTAAAAGCTTTTCCGAAATAGCGAGCCACACATGAATTATTTCTAACCACTTGATTATGAGTTTAGATCTGGTTCTCGCTTAGGAGGGCCTTTTCATTTTCGAGCAATTTAGGCATGCGTGTGATTATCCATACAGCGTTGGAAAGTGAAATGTCATATTAATCCCCATCTCTCATCAATCAAGGGATGTGACGCACTAACTGAACACTTTCGCCTGATGTTCTGGAGCGATGCTAGTGCATAATGTCGTGTCATGGCTGGTTTTGTCGACACCACGCTTCGTTCTATGGGGTTCACGATGGCTAACCGCCTTCTAACTATTATCACTCACGTTGTCGGGGTATTGATGGGTATAATGCCTTTTCATGATTGAATCCAGTTCGACCTTACTAATCCGGGCGTCTCCAATCATTACTGTACGGTTGGATAATGAATGCAATAGTTAACCTGGGAGAAAAATAAATTAAATGAATAGGTAAATGGAGAAATTTCTACATTACGTGTGCGTGTGGCCTAGTGGATATGGCCGTGGACTCCGACTCGGCAAGTCGGGGTTCGAGTCTCCGCCAGGAAAGAAATTTTCTGGTATGGAGAACGCGCCGAACCATTCACTGTTGGGTAAACAATTAACAGTGCTGTGCCTAAGGTGGCGTCGGGACACAGTAACAAAGCCTACACAGAACACACCCATCATTCTAACTCGCACAAGCTTTAAGTAGCTTCTGAGGGGTTTCACTGAAACCTAGAATGCTTGGAAATACATATATCGCATATATTAGACTAGGGTCGATGATTTTTGAAACAACAAAAACACATCAACTTAACATTTATGATAAATTCAAAGATCTAGTTTTTTTTTATTTTATCTTTATCCGATAAATAATTCAATATACTGCAATTTTTATTCGGTACAGGAACGTAAAAAAACAGAAACCTGCTCTTGTGACGACCAACGTTCCGCAAATTTATTTTTGCATGAGAAAAATGGTATATCAGAAGTTAGAAAACAGCCAAAAACTAACACTCAATTGTAAAAGTAACTTGAAATGAATGAAAAGTTCATATAAATATACCGACATGAAGAGTAATCTTTTCTCAAATCCTCACATTCATAATTGTGCATTCTTTGGTCTAGGACATAACGAATAAAATTGGAGGATAACATAATATATCATGGCAATCAACGGTCACGGAAAAAACGTTTTTCTTTCACGAAATCTCATTAAATCTTATGGAGTTGAGTTTTCACCTAGATACTCTGTAATTTTTTTAATCAAAATATTGGTTTTTCACCTTACTCCGACTCTATATTGAAATAATAGCCTAATTTTTAATCGAAAAAGTCTGTAATCTTTTCATTCAATGAAATCAATTCTTTGTGATCGTATTGAAAATTTACATTACTACAGTATATATTTTATTTCTTTTTTATCAATGTCACATGTGGTCTCATTTCCTTTCAGGAATTAAAGTGTTAATTCTGTTAATTTTAAACCGTACTTTCGGCAGCTA
Source organism: Hippodamia convergens (assembly GCA_038502775.1). Classification (NCBI taxonomy): domain Eukaryota; kingdom Metazoa; phylum Arthropoda; class Insecta; order Coleoptera; family Coccinellidae; genus Hippodamia; species Hippodamia convergens. The sequence continues at coordinate 10,321,440 of CM076613.1, forward strand.
CATTTTACACTGTTACATCCAGTTTCACAGCTTCATTGAGGTATTTGCAATTTCTGGGAAAATTGACTATGAGAATATGGTGAAAAAAATTGAAAACATTTCAGTGTGTTTGGGTTATGAAAAGGTGAGTTATTAACAGAATTCGTCAAAAATGATTTTGTGAAAGATAACCAACATTTGAATTTTTCACATAAACTTTGAGGTCTACAACAAAAGCTGTTAATTTTTTCATTATCTTCAACTTTCCCATTTAAGTTTTTGCCACAAAAAATCGAAATAAACCGCGTTTTACTCCCAAATGTTCATTGCAAACCGCTTCTCGACCTTAGATCACCCCTTTTTGTTTTTGTAATACTATCTTCCGTTTCGAATGTATTTCATCCTAGTACCATTATTCTCTGGCACTTTTTACTATTTTCAAAAGCCTTCGTCAAATGTCTAAACACCTATGCCTATCATCCGTGATTGAAGCGATTAAAATATTTTCTTAAAGGACTCTGCATTTACAGGAATTTTTGAGGGGAATCACTTTTAATTTCAGAAAATCTTCTAGAAAATAATAGAATTACTGAAACTCTCTTTCGCAAATTCTCACACTAATTTGTCAGGAGTATATCATTTAGATAGAACTCAAACTTCTATGAAATTAGAAGCATTTTCATTAATTAGTTTTTTCCTTGTGATTCAGAGACTGAATGAAATTTGTGGTGTGTAGAAGAGTTTCAGAAAATATGGTAATTGTGTTTTCTTATGATGAAAAGTTTGTAAATATTTGCCAAGAAACTGCTTTATCGAAAATTTACGAATGATGTTTCTGTATATTTTATTAACTCTCAATCTTGACAAGACGAAAGTCATGCTTTTTTCCAACATATGGAAGAATGTAACCTTTTCTATATACATCACATTCTGGAGTTGAAGTTCACCAATTGAAATCATTTTTGTAGTTTCAATCATAACAATAAGGACAATAATGCCCAAGTAGATGGATTATTTTAACAAAAATTATTTCAACAATCCTTGTCAACAATAGGTTTCCATTATTTCCCTGATATTGAAGAATTTTCATGTGGCCTTTTCCCTCACATTGATTTTAAATGTGATTTTCATATTTCAAAGTCCGCTGTGATAATAATTCCGGAATCAAAGGATTTCATGAATAACATTTTATTGATAATGATTTATTATTTATTGCATTTATTATGATCTTACTCGTGTTAACGTTAACCACTGTGCAATTTATCATAGTTAAAATTATTAAAATCTCTAATAAAACAGGTTCAGTTCGTAATTTTGATTAAAAACCAATGTACCCTCCTGCCATATTAGAATATCATAACTTCAAAGAAAGAATACTCCTTTCGGAATAAGAATGTTCAATGTTCATTAGCAGGGGATTATTGTGGTCATGTAATTAGTCGAGAGTAAGTTGAATGATTTTCAATGAATATTTGGTCATTTTTGGGAAAGAAACAATTTTTTATTTTCCAGTAATTTGCTTTCAAGAAAATAACATATTTGAAATTTCACATTCGTAACTGTTGCAGATTCACAGGATTCAATTGTTGCCACATAGTTTCACCGGTGGAAAAACTTCTGATTTTCATCCATTGACAACCTTCCCGATCATGTCTATTTAAGTGTTTCCTGATCTTTGAAAAATTCAAGAAATTTCTCACATCAAAATTTTCGCGAATATTTTCGATATCTATCAATGACCACTGAACTGTTCATATTACTGAAACTGAAAACATTAAAAAGCTCAACAGAGCTACCTACGTACGGAAAGTATCCACCTGTAGCTTGCCTGGTTGTATATTCAGTAACGGGAGATGAAATAAATTACTTTCCGAAACTTGACAACGTAGAAATGAGAAAATAAAGGGCTGCCACAACCGATATGATTTAGATAACAAACGGTCGTTCAGAATTACACAGCAAGCTCCTAACCAGTAGGCGATCTTGTACGTGGAAAGGTAGTTATTAAAAGCTCTGCATCGCCTACTGTTTCAAAAGAACTCATTTCATACGTGCTACTTGTGTTACCCGTGGATCTGGTTTTGACCAGCCATTCAATTTATTTAATATTATCTCTCTACCTACTGTATTCACCTCTGGGCTGTGTTTCCGATACATGTCTTGTCCCGACATTTTTTATGCTTCTTGACTACAATAAAAAGACGCAGCTGAATCATTTGCTCCTTCAACAGAGGCGCGACCACGGATTTTGGTCCATAGTAGACCAACGGATTCTGTTCAGGAGCATATCCGACTTTCACACATTCATAACACTGAAAACGTGAAAACAAAGTTGAAAGAAATCTATGTTGAAAGAAGTCAAATAATTTTCTGATACTCAAATTTGCGTTTTCATTGTGAATTGTCAACAGTACCAGAGTAATCGAATCTACCAGAATTAATCCCATAAACTAATCTACCTTCGGAAATTATTCAAATCCTCAACAAAACTTGACAGTCGGCTAGTATATACCTTCGAAGGAAAAATAATTATTCTGTCAAAAAGTATACAAATCCAGAGAGTCACACTGAAAGTGTTGAGATATTTCATTGTTCTTACTGAACCTACAAATTTGTCACATAACAATGTGTACCATTTAACCTCAGGCAATTTGTACGTTTTCTTCCGTGGTGAACCAAAATTGCATATCAGCAGTGAATCTTTGTCAGAAAAGTCATTCCTTACCCAAAATCAAACACAATATTCATTGTTCCCTCACCAAACTCGAAGAAGCGAGTGTTGTATCGTGGCAAACCACGCCGCTGTCTGAAGATATAATAGCTCCCCATCGGAGATGTTGTTTTGTTCCTTTAAGTGGTCACTATGATCGATGGTTTGTTTATAATTGCTTTTTGAACACGTTTACACAGAGATCACCAAACGAAAACCAACAGAGCGCTTACACTATAATACACAAATCATGCCACAAACCAACAATCGTGATATCTGAACAAACCACAATTTTCATTAAACTGTTTGGTTTTCAGAAAAGGAAGACGGGAGATTCAGTGTGATGAATAGGAATATATGTCGATATGTCAAACCCAGAAGTCATGTGACTTGATTTTTCAGATTTAATTGAAACCACCGAAATTTGACATCCTTTTCTGTCTGTCATCGATGTTGTGTTGTTTGGTTAATCAAACTCAACAAAAGGTCGATTTATGAAGGATAATTCCGTTAAAAATTTTTTCATGAATAATTCATTATTTCACTGCTCTCACTCTTCGACTTGTAAATTTATTTCAACAAAAGTTAACTAATGAAAAAAAATGTGTTCTTCACCATTCCTTACCGATTTGACTTGGTTGCAGAAAAAGTGTCTGTTGAAGATGCAGTTGAATTCGAATGAGCTCCGAGTCAAGTAGAACAGTGGAGGACTTGAAATCTCACTGCGATTTGATAACATATAAGGGACTGGACAGTTGGAATGGAAAAATTTCATCAAGCAAAATAAACCGGCATCAAATACAGGGTGCGGCACGGAGGATGGATGGTTTTAAAAAAATAATAAAAGCGTTAATTTTTACTCAAAAACACATTTATTGACGGAATCAGATTCTCAAGGAAATAGCATTTGAGACAGTCAAGTGTGGAAAATCACATCAGGCATGTGGTGGCCGAAATCGGTGATGCAGTGCTGGAGGCGCTCTTGGAAGTTCGCGTAGACACTCTCCAACATCGCTCTCTCAACTTGGGCAACTTCCACGCGAATAGCCCTTTTCAATTCGTTATGGGGACACCTCAAGGCTAGAGTATACGAGACCAAGCCCCGAACTCTGGACGAATTGAAAAGGGCTATTCGCGTGGAAGTTGCCCAAGTTGAGAGAGCGATGTTGGTGAGTGTCTACGCGAGCGCCTCCAGCACTGCATCACCGATTTCGGCCACCACATGCCTGATGTGATTTTCCACACTTGACTGTCTCAAATGCTATTTCCTTGAGAATCTGATTGCGTCAATAAATGTGTTTCTCTATTTCAGTATAGCAATGAGTTCATTACAGTACTGAAAGTAGTGCTGTAATGAAACTCATTACAGCATTGTTTTCAGTTATAATTTTCGTTTTATGATTGTCAGGACTGACCTCTGATCGAATCAAGTTTCCAATCAAATCAATTCAAATTCCGTGATCTGTCAAATTTCGTATGTCACACCAACTGCCAAGATACAAAACAAAAGTCACTAATCTGAATTTTCATTTGAATTTCGAGAGATTTTCACAAAAATTGACTGAAATAGAGAAAATACCGTCTAATACTCGTTGCAGAAGGCAATTCCAACACTCATGCTATCGAAAACTCGCTCCTTCGTCGCTCGTTTTCGAACTTCGCATTCGTGTTGGAATAGGAGCTCATTCTGCAACTTGTCTTAGAATATACTATTTTGAGTAAAAATTAACGCTTTTATTTTTTTTTCAAACCATCCATCCTCCGTGCCGCACCCTGTAGAATAACATTGACCTTCTCTTTCAAATAGGAGTCTGAAATATTATGTATCTTTCAATCATAAAACCACCCTAGAATCTGTATATACAGGGTATTTTATCTCAGAAGAGCCACCCGGATATTTCCCCTCCCATAGTGATTGGAAAAATTTTCCAAAACACGTCGAATGATTTTGTTTGGGTGATATCTCTTGACGTATATTTGATGCTTGAACGAGCTTTTACATTATGAAAATACCCAAAATATTCAGCACATGTTTGAGCTAAAAAATTGATGAGAATCACGTTTTTCATGCACCATTTTAAAGATACTCCCAAGATCTTTGAAAAGTAGTATCACTCAAACCCATTCAATTCGGAGGGGTTGAAGCGCCCTCTCTTAGGGGGTTGGTCGTGCAAACCTCAAATATATCAAAAAGTGTCCCTCAAACAAAACCATTCGACGTGAAATGTTTCCAATCTCTATAGCATAAGAAATATACGTGGAGGCTCGCCTGAGATAGGAAAACCTGTATATTATTAATGAGATGATCGATTGTTTCAACTGATTCGCATTCGAGCACTATTTGTGCTGTTCATAGTAACTCAGATTGATCTCGATTGTCATTAGAATGACAATTCTAATGTCTTAGTTTTCGGTCCTGAAAAATATTCTGTTTTCTTGTGTTTTAACATGTTTGGTTTATCTAGGGGAGATGATTGCCTTTCATTGGGGTCCCGTAGCGGTCTTCAAACATCTGAAGTGCCGAAAAATCATCACCTGGAAGGTCGTATCTGGTTTGAAAAAACCCTCACGACCAGAGAGCAACAATTTGTGGATTTTGAATTTGAATATCGAAGGAATTTCGAAAGGAAAGTGTGATTAGGTCTCCAAATTAGCTGATGAATATGGTATCGAAGTGATTCTTCTGCAAGAAACCCACACGACAACAGAAAAAAATCCTCGTGAAAGAGGACACTTGAAAGTTATGTATTAATTGATTTTTTACAAGTTTAGCTTGTTATGTTGAAAAATTGTCAGTTTTCGTAACTTTCAACAGACTCGGAAAGGGGAAATTGATGGAGTTTTTTTGTCATTTCTTTCAAATTTTGTGACATTTCTGTCATAAATATTCATGAACCTCCGAACATTATTTGGCCAAGAAATCGTAATGTTAATTATTTTTTAAAGTAGCAAATGCATTTCCAAAATGCTTTCGATTTGTTCTGAATAATCGGTTTCTTTTTTGCTTTTGTCTTTTTTCATTTCAGATTGAGAATTACGAGTCGTTTTGGGAAGAATCTGTGTATCCGAGCCCATCGACGGATAACATGAAGATGATCACACTGATGTCTTTCAAGATTTTCCTGATATTTGATATTTTATGTTATTTTGTTTACGGGGAGGCAGGCTTTTTCGGCTGAGGTTTTTCCCCTGGCTGTATAGTATCGTATGATAGAAGTGTTGATAGTATCGTATGATTTTATAGTATCATACGAAGAATGTTATGATACCCCGTTCTTTTTTTACCTCAGCTTAGGTACTTTTTTTTTCAACATTTATTGTATTATTTTAGCTCTCTTTTTCATAAGAATATATGTATATATATATATATATATATTAGACTGATTCAAAATAATCGACTTTTTTTGTTTTCACGAAACCCCCCCCTAATTATCTTCAGGGTATCGAAAAGAGACCTCTATGAAAATATCAGCTTCAAATAGTAATATTTAGAGGTCGCTCATCAATTATTTCTATTTTCCCTACTAATAGCAGGGAAAAAATTTCTTTTTTCAATAAAAAATTCCTAGAGCAGAAACCAATAGACGGATTTCATTGTGTGGTACATTTTCGTATAGACAATCAGATACTCTACAAATATGTCCCTTACGATATTTCAATAAAATGGCCGCTTCAAAAGTTATTCGTTTCGATGCTAATATTGAGGTATTTTTGAAGAAAAAAATTATTCAAAAAAATCGATTCTGTTTGTTTTCACGAAACTCTATTTCTAATTATCTTCAGGGTATCGAAAAAAGGCGTCTGTAAAGATATTAGCTTTGAATATTGATATTTAGAGGTCGCTCAGCGATGATTTCTATTTCCGCTGTTGGTAGCAGGAAAATATTTTCTTTTTTCAATAAAAAATTTTCTCTTCACGAACCAATTTACGGATTCCACTGTGTAATACATTATCGTGAAGGGAACTAGGTGCTCTACGAAAATGTCTTATACGATATTCCGATAAAACCGCTCGTTCAAAAGTTATTCGAACTTTTTCTTCAAAAATACCCCTATATTAATACCTTATATTGAGGTATTTTGGAAAAAAAGTTCAAATACCTTTTGAACGGGTTATTTTATCGAGATATCGTATGGAACATTTTCGTAGAGTATCTAGTTCTCTACACCAAAATGTATCATACAGTGGAATCCATCTATTGGATCGTGAACAAAAAATTTTTAATTGAAAAAAGAATTTTTTTTCCTGCCATCAGCAGCGAAAATAGAAACCATCGATGAGCAACCTCTGAATATTAATATTCAAAGCTAATATTTTCACAGACGCTTTTTGTCGATGCCCTGAAGATGATTAGAAGGCGGGTTGCGTGAAAACAACTAAAGTCGATTTTTTTGAATAATTTTTTTCTTCAAAAATACCTCAATATTAGCATCGAATCGAATAACTTTAGATGAGGCCATTTTATGGAAATATCGTAGAGGACATATTTGTAGTGTATCTGATTGCCTACACGAAAATGTATCTTACAAAGAAATCCGCCAATTGGTTTGTGTTCTAGGAATTTTTTATTGAAAAAAGAAATTTTTCCCCTGCTATTAGTAGGCAAAACAGAAATAATTGATGAGCGACCTCTAAACGTTATTATTTGGAGATGATATTTTCACCGAGGTCTTTTTTCGATACCCTGAAGATAATTAGGGGGGGGTTTCGTGAAAACAAAAGAAGTCGATTTTTTTGAATCAGTCTAATATATATATATATATATATATATATATATATATATATATATATATATATATATATATATATATATATATATATATATCTCGGCTAAAAACAGGACTTGAATTGTGAACATTTGCGTACGATTGTTGTTCACTATTTTGGACGTAGATTAACTCAGCAACAATGCAACGCTTAACAAAATCAATGTGATGAATCGTCAGCCGTTTTGTCCCGACTTGGCACCGATTGACTTCTTTTTGTTCTTGTACGTAAAAAATTAACTGAGATTTCAACGTTTCTCGACACTTGAAGAAGCGGCTGATGCGTTCAGAATTCATGTTTTGGAGATACCTCAGAGTGGCAAACGTCCTTCGACAATTGACCATACTCGTTAGCTATCGGTTGCAGCTTTTTTAAGTGTTTTTGGGTTGGCGACATTGTGAGATTAATCATAATGACATTCATCGTAGTTGTCAATTGTCAATATTTATTTACTTTTTTCAAAATTTGAATTTTGAAATTTTTCCAATCATCTATAGAAAACGGACATTTTTCAAAATATTTCATCAATCTAGTTAGGTTTCTCCCTAAATTTACTACAATTATTTAAAACAGATATCAATCATTTTTATTGATAAATAAAATACATACAATTTTTAATACAATGGATACTAGAAGGCTGTAATTATATCTTGTGTATATTCATTATGTCCAAGAGTACAATATTAGGTTCATGATTTTTCTATTTTAGCAACCACAATGGTGGAAGTGGCTGGAGCACTGTCAAAGTCGTAGCTCTACCGAAGATTTCAAATTAAAATTTCATAGGTTCCCTAAAAATAAAATACTTGATAAGAAATGGTAACATTCTCTAGGAATGTAGCAAGATGCTCATTCATTAATTTCCAGAGGAAGAGAATATGTATGTGGTTAACATTTCAAAAGGAAATGAAGAGAACTAAAGTTCCTACATGATTCCTGAGGAAACCTATGATTTCTAGTAAGCACTAAATTTTCATTTACATCTGTCCACTCATTAACATTATGTTTATTAGCAGATCCAACAGAAAGACATTTCGAAGATGATAATATAAATGTTTGTGATGGCCGATGTGAATCTTTAAAAAAAGATCATCTGAATGATAATATACCCATGAATATCATAATTTTCATTTTATAGGATTCATTGATCATTTGTTATTAAGAATAATCAACTAGATGAGTTGTAGGAACAAGTCACCAAAGATGTTACTAGTGAGTTTACACTCAACTCGTAAAACACTGCTTACAATTTAATTTTTCTTTATTATATTCATACAAATCCTTGGAGCAAATAATCCTTGCTTATGCAGACTAGGAACAATTTTTATTTTTGTAGGTCTGAAAATTCATGTTGAGATTGGAGAAGTAAAAATTTTCATTATACTGAAATCTACGATTCACATCAGTACCAAGGAAAGTTTGATGCCCAAATTCTTCAACGCACCTCTTCTAGATGGAAGCATATAAGCAATAAAGAAGTTTTTAATTTCAATAATTGTTCATAAGTAATTATATAAGTGTTCCATTTCAATAATTGTTTTCATTCCAAAATTCAAAATGTCCCCTACGAACATGCAAATAATTTTATTAATTTAAGTTTGGTCGTATGGAAATGATTTCAGAGATATTTGTAGTACTGATATAGGGATCAATAAGAGGTTTATGTTCAATAGATCTTTTTCATGTGGTACTAATATAACCTAATTTGTTCACAACACTATTTAATTCATTGAGAATCCAAGGAATTTTTTTATTAAGATGAAAAACGAAATGACAATTGAACTATAATAAATAACGGTATACAAAGAAACTGCTAAAATTCTTCGATGAAAAAAAATAATTGTGCCTGTAATGTTTTTATTCTGAAAAATCCACATCCTGTGTTTCATATTCCATCGCAACATCATTTATATTATCATCTTCAAAATGCTTTCGCTTTGACCTGCTAAAAAACATAATGTTAATGAGTGGATAGATGTAAATGAAAATTAAGAGCTTACTAGAAATCATAGGTTTTCTCAGGAATCATGTAGAAACGTTAGTTCTCTTCATTTCATTTTGGAATGTGAAATGTAAACCGCATATTCCCTTCCTCTGGAAATTAATGAATGAGCATCTTGCTCCATTCCTATAGAATGTTACCATTTCTTAGCAAGTATTTTATTTTTAGGGAACCTATGAAACTCAAACAAACCTATGAAATTTTAATTTGGAATCTTCGGTAGAGCTACGACTTGACAGTGCTCCAGCCTCCTCCATTGTGGTTGCTAAAATCGAAAAAACATGAACCTAATATTGTACTCTTGGACATAATGAATATACACAAGATATACTTACAGCCTTCTAGTATCCATTGTATTAAAAATTGTATGTATTTGTTTTATCAATAAAAATGATTGATATCTGTTTTAAATAATTGTAGTAAATTTAGGGAGAAACCTAACTAGATTGATGAAATATTTTGAAAAATGTCCGTTTTCTATAGATGATTTCAAAATTAAAATTTTGAAAAAAGTAAATAAATAATGACAATTGACAACCACGATGAATGTCATTATGATTAATCTCACAATGTCGCCAAGTCGCCAACCCAAAAACACTTAAAAAAGCTGCAACCGATAGCTAACGAATATGGTCAATTGCTCAAACGCATGCAGAAAGTAGTGTATGGATCTGAATATTTGTTTTTGTTCTCCAATCCCGAAAGATGAAAGGCAACCATGTGTTGAAATATTTGTGGAATATGATCTTAAGTTGTTCACGTTAATCACTCGGTGATTTTATCCCTCCGGAATTCACCGTGTCATTCTTGTGCATGAGAATTGAATGTTTCGAACGAAGGATACGCAGCTTACCTTATTTTCTGACTGGAAGGTTCAATTACTCATGAAATTGGCGGAAAACATCAGATCGCGATGGCGCAAGGAAATCGAAACGCGCTTGTTTTATCAGTGTTCCCACATTGACGGGAGGCTGTATTGTTTGTGCGACAAATCTATCTGATGTATCATGCCCCTGACGCGAATTTCATCATCCCTTGAAACATTAATCAGGTTGTCGTTCCTATTCCAGATACGATCAAAGTGAGTAGTAAAAAATGTTATCAGCGAAAAAGAGGCAGCGGGGTCGAAAGCACGATTCACGCTGCGAAAATAGGAAACTTCTCCAAATGCTGAAAATATGTTTTGGCGAAGATGCAAGTCATTTTACTGATGGACGAGAATAACAATGTATTGTGACTTGTACCTAATTGGACTTGAGCACTAGTCGACTTACTCCCTGCAAAATGAATTAGCGGGGCCCACGAAGCGAGACACAGAGAGAATTAGGGGCTCGACCATCAGAATTGTCACGGAACATCATTAATTATTTTCGTACCACCGAATGAGACAATTTTAATTCCGACAAATATCTGGAGATCTGAACTTTTGATGAGACGGATTCCGCGTTGATTAACGCAATTTCGTTACTGTTAATTCCGAAATCGGGACACGGGAATCCGTTCCCGTTATCCCGTTATCCCCTTCGTTATAATGGACGACGGATTTTAGAGGCAATCTCTGTAGAAAATTTCAACGATGCAATGACAAATCATCCCATTTTCTCTACCGTATGCTCTGATATTTTACGGATCGTTTCGCAATCAGATATGTACGTACAGGGTGGGCTAAATTAGTGATACCCCACAGAACGAAAATGTGCGTAAATACACTCCCCGTCAATAAATTCCGGACAGGCAAAATTTTTGTCCAATTCAACACCCTGTATCTTTTTTCGTGGTTCTCCGATTTTGTTGAAATTTTCACCAGGTATAGTATCGGATCTTGTTATATCAACCTGAAATTTACTTTGCGAAAATACCAGTAGTTCATCCGTCATAAAGGGTGAAACAAAACCTTGTTTTATACCCTTCATTTCTGAACACCCTGTGGTGAATTTGAGGCGGAAAATTTGTTATCATTCGGTTTAAATTAGAAGTGTGACCCTTTCTTAACGAAATATTTTTTGATATTCTCCAGTATCTGCTTAAAAAAAAGATACACATTTTCAAAGAAAGTGTTGCATTTTTTCAATTTTTATAATAATTTAAAACATTACAATACCTTTCCGACTAGTAAACATAAACAAACATCTGAAAATTAATAGCGTGTATTTCCACCTCGCTTTCCCATCACTTCTACCATACGACGTGGCAAACTTTCAATGCAGATACAGGGTGTTGAATTTGACAAAAAATTTGCCTGTCCGGAATTTATTGACAAGGAGTATATAATTAAAAAAAAACGTCATTAGTATTTGGCATTTATTTTCAACCGAGGCTTGAGATGATTGTTATGATGTACTCTTGTTGATTGTCTGATGTTCAAACATTATATCAATCTTCAAGACGCATTCATTTCATCACAAAAATAAGGACAATAAAATAATGACCATGTCAATATAACCCAACCAACTCAACGCATTGATTCAATACTGGAATATTAATATATAAAACTCAGTCGGCTATATTGTTGGTTACACCATTTATAATTGAAGATTGGATGAACTGTTGTTATAAAAGTTTTTTTGTTGGATTCTTCTACGGTGGGGTTTACATAAAATTAATTAAAACAATGAAAAATTTCATGAAATGGAAAAAAAGTAGGAAATAATTTTCCTTCTTGCGAATAACGCCAGTAGATGTCGCTGAGGTTGATAGCGTTTTCGTGTAAGTATTATATTTGATATAAATCCGGTGAACTACATTTAATAATTATTATATTAACGCATCTGAGTCCATGTGTTATCACACCTTTCTTTCTTTCAAATACACAAAAAATTTTATGACGAAAAAACTAAAAATGTGGGTCATCATAAGGTACAACAATGAGACAATTTTTAAATAATAATAAGGTACCACCTAATTGAAGTGAAGTCAATTAATGTAAATAACAATGTACATACCTACCTATTTCAAATTAATTAAATTTTTTGTATATTTTGTACCTCAATTTTGTCTTAATTACCTCCTACTTGAAAAAGTACCAGTTTTGTTGAAACAACTTTATGAATCTCTGAGGCGAAACAAAGTTCGCCGGACCAGCTAGTGCATTAATAAATATATGATGCCAACAAGCAACAATCTGAAAACATGGTTTATATTAGACAGAAACCGCTCTTTTTCTTTTGTCAAAAGAAATGAAAGCCTTATAGAAATGGTAACAAAACATTGGGTTAACATTTTCTACTTTTAATGATTTTCGGATATGATTTTCTTTGGAATTCTTCTAAGTTTTCTTTGAACAATAATAAGATATGATTAAGTTGCCTACTTATATGGATGAAAATAGTTGAATTCTCAATCATCGGAACAAACCAAAATATTTTCAATGGGTTAACCCAGCAGAAAAAAAATAGTGCATATTTGAAAGCTGAAATAAATAGATCTATTCTTTCGATCACAGGCTTCAGAGCCAGGAAAACTGAAAAACTGGATTTTTTACGTAACCTGTTCTTTCGTGCATTTTGAGAACTAAACACGACGACGGCTGAAATACTCGAAAGAACAGGTTACATTGAACGATGGCCGCGAAACCCTCCACTACTTCATGGATTTTTTATTTTGCAATGATGCATATTTGATCCACTAGATGTATTTTCACATCAAATTCATGATACGAAAACATTATCAAAATGCCGTGAAATTCGACCGATCACTCAAGTTCATTATTTCTCATCAATTTTTGATATTGCACCAATGAAACATACATTACATTAGTAATGTAATTGTTATTCACATGAGGTGATTTATATAAGGCCTATCATCTTTTCAATGCTGAACTACAACTTTTTTATCGTGAGGTCTTTCACGGTTAAAGGAAAATGAATTATCATATATTAGAAATTCAACAGATCAAGAATGATCACGTTGTTTAGTTAGATAAAACATAAAAAAATTAATCGAATTACTAATTATCTGTTCTGCTAAAAACTCAACATTTGGACTAATAGAAAGCGTGAAGAATTACCATTTTAATTTTCACATCTGTGGCACCCCACATTGGTGGTTCGAATTGCCGATCGAACTATACTAAAATCCACACAGGTGTACAAGGAAATTAGGCGGGGTAAGCGTTCTCTTTTCATGAATAATGCCAGGTCATAATGATTCTATTCTTCGCATGTTCGAAAACAAGTTTCCGGAGTGCCACATGTTCAGAAATCGGCCCTTTTTTCCATTTGTAATTAAATGGTCATAATCAGTTTTACGCTGGAACCGATAAACAGTGTCATTTCACCACTTCCAGTTGGTGATTTGCTGTCATTCGGGTTAACGCGAAGAAGTCATTAATATTCTGGTTGATTATTTTTAACTGAAGAATCAAAATTGAAAAGAACCGAAGATTTAGTCACCCACAACTTGAATGAAACTTTTATCTGAACTGGAAAAAATTAATAGGAAAATAAATCAGCGATTAGTAGACATTCTGAAGTTTTGTTCCAAAACGGCAAAAAATATGTTGTTGTCTCAATTGTTTACTCATCGAAAAGGCGTACAAATGGTTGGAGCATTGAATAGAAAGAAGATTTTTTTTATAACAATGGTAATTCTCTCAAAACTTTTCATGATTATCTTCTTCAAGGATCACTTTTAGCTCCTCTACTTTTCAACTTATATTTCTGTGAGTGTGATATTCTTTAATTCGTTCTAAAACAACAGGTTTGTGAAGATTTTCCATTTTCCAACTAAATATTCATCCGAAGTGAAGAATATATATAACATGCCGCTGATATATTCCTTTGGCCTTCCGTCATCTGCAGAAACTAGCGGCAAGGGGTGCAGATGCAACACCACTTCGTACGGCAGCACAAACATGTATACAGGATGTCCCACTGGGAGTGCCCATTAGTTTTTAGAGAAATAATAATTCAATCACTATAAAATTTTGTGCGAAGATATCAGCGAAAAAGACCTTCATTTATGATTTATTTTCAAATATCAATGATTTCCACTTCCACTGGAAATGATATCAACTTTCTTATTTCAAATGGAACACCCTGTATATCATAATTTTTTTGGATAGATCTTCGAATGTCACATTCATTTTATGTATCATTCCCTAAAGCCATTTAGAGCTGATTTCATGTTTTTCACTGTTTTTTGAAAATAATTACAAATTGAGGCTTGTAGAACACTGAGAATTCAATAAAAGCGCAACGCAGAATCTCAGATCTTTTTTTTAAATCGGTTACCGAAAAGATATTTGACGTCAATCTGTAGAGAAAATACCGTTTTGATAAACTGGGGGTTAAGTGAGAGTGTCAAAGATGGAATTCAAAAAAAGCCGAAAATTTAATTTTTTCAGAATCGTGATAAGTGGAGTCTTTCAAGGGTTCCCTATACCTAAAATGTATCTTTTTCGAGATATTCAGGAAAAACTGTTGGACTATCAAAGTTAGAATTCAAAACAAGACAAAAATTCGATTTTTTCAATGAAAACCGTATTTTTTCACTCACTTATCAATTTGTGAGGAAAAAATAAATGTCTTAATACATCTTTTAAGGGTTCCATATATCTAAAATGTATCATTGTCGAGATATTCAGAAATAACTGTTAGCTACGAGCATAATAAAATATGAGGGGTGTCTAATATGATCTTTGTTGGCCCTTCCATAAGAATCTCTATAATTTTTTTTTAATATTCCAGATTTTTGCATACTCAAGATTTTATGGAGCAATGTATCGGTAGAATTCTGTCCCAGAATGAATAAGGAAATCCACCAATATTGAGAGGGTGCTAGAAATGTTTGAAAGTGGATGGACGAAATTTTGAAATTTTTTTCTTACTCAATTTTCCATTCTAATTCATTTGAATAAAATTTCGAGAAGTTCCATGATATCTTCCATCAGTTTTGCTCTAAAATTTGAGCCCTTGATATGTATGTCTTATTTCCAGAAAAATAACTCGTTAGTTACATTATGAGCGGTAAAAAAAACTAGTGATCGTTTACTTTGAGCAATGAACTAATTTTCGAGAGATGTCAACAACAGAAACATGGAAAAATATTTTCAATAAAGTCAGAGATTTTTATGAAAGAGTGGGCAGTGATCAAATTATAGTATGCTCGTAGCAGTTATTTCTGAATATCTCGAAAATGGTACATTTTAGATAGAGAGAACTCTCAAAAAACTCCACTTATTTTTACCCCACAAATTGATATGTGAGTTTGAAAAATACCGCTTCCATTTGAAAAAAACCAATTTTCGGCTTTTTTTTTATTTCGATGTTGACACTCTCATTTTACCCCCTAGTATATCAAAACATTATTTTCTATACAGATTGACGTCTAAAATCTTTGCGGTAACCTATTTCAAAAAACAGTTCTGATATTGTGTGTTTCGCTTTTATTGAATTCTCAGTGTTCTGCAAGCCTCAATTTGTAATTTTTTTTCAGAAAACAGTGAATATCCCAAAATCGGCTCTAGATGGCTATAGTGAATGATACATAAAATGAATGTGGCATTCGAAGATCTATCCAAAAATTCATAATATACAGGCTGTTCCATTTGAAATGAGAAAGTTGATACCATATCCGGTGAAAGCGGAAGTCATTGATATTTGAAAATGAATCATAAAGGAAGGTCTTCTTCGCTGATATCTTCACATATAATTTGGAATTGATCGAATTGTTATTTTTCCATAAATTTCGAATGGGCACTCCCAGTGGGACACTCTGTATATATGTAGACAAAAGAAACAGTGATAAGTTACTTATAATTAGAGGTTCAAAAAAAATCAATCATTTGCGGCTCCATTCAGTGAAACTTGATATCAAACCAGAACACTTCTCTGAAAGTATGACGGGAGTGTGCTCTGAAATTAATAACGAGGCATCGTCTGAAAGGATCGTAATTCTGCTCGCAACGACATACCCAAGTAAATCTTTGACGAATAGCAGAAGAAGTAATAGGCCAAGCACGGAACCTTGAGGGACTTCCAAATCCACCGTGTTCCCTCTAAACCAACTGTCATACATCTTAACCACCATCGAACGATCTTGTGATGAAGGAACGTAACAATTCTCAGTTGGAAGGCGAGATTTCAGGAACCTTGAGAATAAATATAAAAAATCATATCTCCAACCATGATTCTCGATATCATAAATCGAAAATATTCCCCAAAAAATTTAACGGTTTATGTGCCGAACATCCTGCATATTTTCATATGAGAGATAATTGATTTTGAGGTAGAGCAGGGTGCACAAAGTGAAAAGAATGTTCACTATTCTCACGGTCAGCCTGGATTGTGACATAATCAATCAAATACTTCCTCTTGAAAGAAGCAGTTTTGCGATGACACGGAAGGCGTTATAACCAAAACAATAATTTTTACTCCTCGCTCCAACTGTTGCTTTCTTCAAACTCGTTTCAACGGTCACTGATTATCGCACCCCCAGTCCATAATCCCAACCACTGAACATCATTACCTATATTTCATTTTAATACAGCTTGATTCGGTAATGAAGTACTTCCGGAATCCAATGTCGACGCCGACCCAGCTGGGCGGAAGGAATCAGCGTGTGAATTACCACGGACTAAGATGGTTTTTCGCTAATTGGTCGGGGGTGATTACCTCGGTTCACGCATGGCCGACCAATACTCTATCGGAGTTTGATGACTGTCCGAAAAGTTTATTTGTAAAAACAGAAAAAAAACCTGTTGACAGAGAGACGAAACCGATGTGTCGGAGGTGCACCTGTGGGTAATGATCCATGGTCTATGTTTAGGGACCCAGGTGGGATATTCAACCATCACGCTCAAATCCCTACTGACTCGAATACTGAGGCTATTAGGAATTGTGAATTCATCTTTTATGTGTGTGCACAGCGCTGTTAACGTTTTCAGGTAATCGGTTTGATACGACAAATTCGTGAAAGGATCAAATTTACGTTGGCGAGTACATAATACGTATCAAGTGTTCACTTCGAAATATGCAGTTATTCTTCGATTTCCATCCTATTCGAAGCAAGAATACCTCGAAGATCTTTTTATTTTCGTCTCTTTTATCTCTGCCTCTGAAAAATTCAACGTTTTTTCAATCTTAATTGCCAGTTTATTCATCAGTAACCGTTGATAATATCTACTCATTGAGGGCATCTTTCGAGTAATCTTTAGCTCTTCAAGACACTAGCATGTATATACAAGCACAATATCGTCAGCGAAGGTGGAATATCTGGAAATTGTCCAGCCATTGTAATGGTGAGTGTACATACAATAGATACAGATCGGTCCAAGAGCCGACCCTTGGCGAATTCCGCAGTCTATGTCATATTCAACACATTGACTATTGTCCAAATTAGTTTAGTTCTCTTCTGTAGCAAACATGATCTCAGTAGCTCACATGCCACTACTTAATCTCATTTTAATTAATTTGTTCTCAATTACTTTAATGTATACAGGGTGTCCCACTGGGAGTGCCCATTAGGAGTTTATGAAGAAATAATCACTCGATCAATTTGAATCTCGAAAATGGTACATTTTGGATATAGGAAACCCTGAATAAACTCTAGCTATTTTCACCGCACAAATTGATATGTGAGTGGAAAAAACATGATTTTGATTTGAAAAAATCGAGTTTTTGGCTTCTGTTGAATTTCAACTTTCACACTTTCATTTTACTTCCAAATATATCAAAACGTTATTTTCTCTACAGAGTTATGTTGAATATCTTGTCAGTAACCCATTTCAAAAAACAGATCTGAGAGTGTGCGCTTTCATTGAATTCTCAGTGTTCTACAAGCTTCAATTTGTAAATTTTTTCGAAAAACTTTGAATAACTCGGAAACAGCTCTAGATGGCTAAAGAGAGTAATATATAAAATTAATGAGGCATTCTAAGATCTATCCGAAAAAGTAATAATATACAGGGAGTTCCATTTCATAAATGAAGGTCTTCTTGGCTTATATCTTCACACAAAATTTCGAAATGATCGAATTATCATTTCTCCATGAACTTCTAATGGGCACTCCCAGTGGGAAACCCTGTATAGGTTGTATAACCGAATTTTCGTTTTTTCAATCCTGCAATCATCAAAAATGATGTGGCTCTTCGCGAAACATATTCTTCATCTCAAATATCTAGAAAAAAAACTATGATTCGTCCCCGAAAATCATTTGTATGATTTACATCTGAAGAATCTAGAATTTATTAATAAGGTTCAGAGGTCCAAACTTTGAAGAACACATAGACTGGGTTTCGTTTAATTTGTAAACTTCATCACAGCACATGAAAACAGAGTAGACACATCGATCTTATAAATTAAGTATAACATTCTGAATAAAAAACATTTTTTAAGTAAGTGCAAGATTGTTCTTCAATCGAAATAGAAAATAGGACGGATAAAAGTATACATAAATTAAAAATACGAACAATAATAAATTAATAACGTATGAGTCCAGAAAAGAAACAAACACTCAATAAAAATCTTTGGTCTTGACTCCTAGCCTCTGAAAAATAAATATGTCACCTGACTATCGTCAACAAAGATACATTTACGTATTTGATTTTGAAATATTTTTAAATCAGCTGGTTCTTCAACAAATCAATCCAAACACGATACACTTCTACTGGACAATTGATGTTTTACATTCAGGCTTTCTTATCTCTGAAAGTCATGATGACTCTCTTGTATATGTTTTTTAAGAAATATAGAGAAGTTATAAACACGATTCTCTTTAATTTTTTTCTCGAGTTGTTGATTTTTTTTAAATTCATACCTCGAATTAGTTTTTTTAATAGCTCTACTGCTTTAACAGAACATTGTATGAATTTATGCTGAGTACAGAACATTTTTCTTCAGATTTCAAAGTATTGACTTCCACAGGCAACAAAATTGAAAAAAAACATTGTTTCATTTCAGTATAGTAGGTATACTTACGTCTTCAGGTATTAAAGGTTTTGTATGTCAAATTCGTGAAAGGATAAAGTTTGTGTTGACAAATATATTTATAGTGCGGTGAGAATGTTCATTTCGCACTATGAAGTTTTCCTTTGATTTCCATTTCATTTGAGACTTACATTAGAAAAAATTTGTCTCATAGCGAATCTTTCCCGATGAAACATGAAAGATTTCTTCTCTGTTAACAA
Source organism: Hippodamia convergens (assembly GCA_038502775.1). Taxonomy (NCBI): domain Eukaryota; kingdom Metazoa; phylum Arthropoda; class Insecta; order Coleoptera; family Coccinellidae; genus Hippodamia; species Hippodamia convergens. The sequence goes on from CM076613.1 coordinate 10,341,025, forward strand.
GAACTATAATTCGGTAATCCTAGATCCTGAATTATACGTGACAGATTGTATTAAGCGCTTTAATTTCGTCTATGAGAGTGCCAATAGAATTTCTAGAAATAAATGTAAAAAAATCGACAGAATCGAACTGAACCGATTAGCCACATGTCACGCATTTCAGGTTTTTGCTATTGGGAATTGGGTTTATAGAAAACGGCAGCAACACGATCTCGAACGCTGACATAAAATATTCGATTGAAGCATATGTTGACACATAGAATTAGAACTTGAATCAGTGAAATGTGTATACTTATCTGCAATCCCTCGAAATAAAAACGTTAGGGCGACGTTTTAATCCTGTTTGTCTTACACTTTAGAGGGAAAGAATGCTCGCAGCATATCCAACTTTATGGATCGAAGGAGACCATTATGCAGAAGGCGTAATTTTTAAATTTTACGACTCGAGCCCCTCAAATTTGGAACATTTATTTTTATATGTTTATGTTGCGAGATTTACGGCTAAATAGATAGGAAACAAAGGTTTACTACTTAGGACTGTTCGTTCCGAAGCGTGGCTACCAGATAATGTTCACATTTCTGCTGATTTATTTATTGGCCAGCGTAGATAACTTCTGGAGCTCTCAAGAGGAACTTCGATAAGGAACCAATGAAGTACTACAATAAACGATTGATAAATTGACTTTATTGAATGCATTATCCGTGTGCCTACAGATATAGTGGGAGGTTTTACGGTCGTATTCCAATATACTTCTGCCTACATTGTGGATCTTTCAGTAAGTTGTAAAAATTGCAACCAACCGTTATTGATAAAAAAAACAATGGCTTTGATTCGTTAGTAACGAATTAACCAGTTGCAAACCATTAGCTATCAACGAGATTTTAAGTTGTTCTCATCAAAATTAATATTGCGGCAGCTAAAATCTCGAAAATGTATCATTCTGTAACAAAATTGAGTGTTTCCGACCTTTTTTCCAATAGTTGAAAAAGTGGGAGAATATAACAACAATGAAAATAAAAATGAATAACGGTGGATCTGAAGATGGGAAGTGAAATGGGGTTAGCTTTCTAAGGGTGAAAAACGTTTTATCTCGTTTTCTGCAAAACTACAAGTCCTATATGAAAGAAAGTTGAACGGTAAAATTGTAGGTATAATGAAATAATCTTCAACTTCTGTATAACCCTTTCTCACAAAACCTCAAAAGTTATGTGAAACTTCAAATGAAGTAGTTTTGATTTTTGTTTTAACTTTTTATGTCCCAAAATCACAGCTTTTTTTTTAATTGATTTCCCCTGTCTTGGGTCAATATGGAAGAAGTTGTCTACTTTTCAATCGAAAATTCTCGAATCGAAATATGGTGCTTTTTTATGGTATTACTACATTACTCTTGAAATATTTGAATATTGAAATTTCTTATCTTCAATATTACTTATCATTTATATTACTCTATATCTATTCATTTACATCTTTATAAAAGGAACTTCATCTTAAAATTTTTTGTGTGGAAACATTTATCATAGTATTATTCAATTACATTTTTGTCAATCAATAAAAAGAAGAGACTCCAACTAACAAAATGTACACGGATTTCTGAAACAGCCGATATTTTGACTTGATCAAATCGAAATTAAAATGAAATAATTAATATTTTGAATCAGAAAATTCACAGTGCGTTCGGGACATAACATGGTAAATTTTCATCAAAAAAATTTTTCATTCAACTAAATTAAAAACTGTCAACATAAATGTTGACGCTATGTAAAGAAAGTGTAATACCCAAATTATGAAGGTATTCCTTACACAAGACCTTCAATTTTTTTCTACAGGACTGCCGGAAATCCACTTCCTAAAATCCCCTGAAAATTTTTTTCTTGCAGTTTTGTTATATTCTTCTTCTTTTTCAATGGGTTTCATACTGCTATTATTTCCTCACTCTTCTTCAACATTTTCATTCCTTTCAAATTTGGATAGGTTCTCCCCAAGATTGGACTCTAGAAAACCTTACAGAATTGACAGAGGTGGCTCCAGATGAAGTAGAAATAGGTGTATTTTTTTTTTCAAATCTGAATTGACAAATTAAAAATTTACGATTCTGATGATTTTGCGATTTTTTCTGATAGAGGAGTCTGATATAGAATCCGAAACGTCTTGTGTTTTGATGGTTTAAAGAGTTTATTATTCACAACGAGTTTTCTAAATGAATTTACAGTGCACCCCAAATTGTTGTCATTTGTCTAGTTCCGAATTTAAATTCGGAACTAGATTGCGCACTGACTCAAAAGTCAGATGCGTGCGCATAATAATATCTTGCATTTATTATGCGTGCGCGTCTGATTTACGACTCAAGACTTGAATTAGTTCCGAATTTAGCATAGTGGCAAGCGGCCCTTAGAGATATAAAAGTTTAAGTTACAATTTCATTTGCCACTTTTCAATGATAAATTCAGCGGTGCTTTAATCTTTTCGATAGGTATATTTTGAACTTTGGAAGGTACAGTTTGATTTTGAAATTATTGTTGGGATACTGTGTATTTGGATAATCTCTTATGATAACTTCGAGATGAAAACTGTCCTTGGAAAATATTTTCACGTAAATTTCATTGGCCCACACAAAAAATTTTTGTGGGTCATCGTTTACGAGATATACTCACACTTTGAGGTCGATCGATTTTATCAATCGAAGATGCTTTATCACATTATATATGTGATTCAAGAATTTCTAGGCACCTGATTAGAAAGGACAAAAAAAAGACTCGAATATTTGACAGTGACAAACGAATAAATCAAAATCTCATTATGAGTAGATGCAAGGGTTGTGTTCTTGCTATTCAATTTTCACCAAAACTCAATTAGTGTGCTGGAGGTTTTGATATTATGAGGTCGATATTGGATACAGAATTGCACAACACTTACACCGAATATCCCCTATGAACCAACAGGCCACTTCTTCGAACATCGAAACTCCAAGTGTTCATCTGAGTGGTACTCGTTGCAGAATATTCCGCAAGTGGCCTATCCACCCACACTTCGTTTCACTATACTTTCTTATCGCTAGATCTCATAGATACCTGCCCTCCTTCAACGTTCCATTCATTAATGTCGAAATATGTGCTGGTACCATCATAACATCCTCTCTCTCAAGTTTTGGGACGGGCTTGATACAGTTATGCCTGATCAGACTCATAGGTATTAATTATCAATATGATTAGAAGGTGTTTTTCAAGTTAATGCGATCAACTGCCCTTACACAATCAACAGGAGGTAGTGTTGTTTAATGAATTGTATTCAAATCTGTGAGAGTTCCCACCGAGCTACCTGCATCATCCAAAAGTTTTTATAGCCATTGAGTTTAGGGTTCAGTGTAGAAATGAACCCCTATATATTATTCTCTCAACATTAATCCTTATCAAGTTGAAGTGAGAGAATCGCACCTTTCTTTCAATCATTCTTTTTCTCCCCATTTCTTCAGGAGATTACAACGTTTATGAGATGCTTAATGTTTAATTAAACATTGTGAAGATATGAATTCAACGGAGCGATAAAATTTATAAGCGCCACTGTCAGAAATCTTAAATATATCTGGAAGCAGTCATCTTCCAGATTATACGTGTCAAAACTTGAAAGCACGCAAATCACAATTTCTCGACTTAATTAATGCATTCAACAATACACAACTTGTGTTATTTTCAAAACAGCATTCTATCCTAAATCACAATTTCGTCTAAGATTGGGAACAAGAAACGATGATCATAAGAGTTTTCCCTGTTCCCGTGGAAAATTCTTTCGTATGTGGGGTTTTTCATGAACTAGAGGAAACAATATTCTGCAGAATCTAGCCGGTATTTCATGGGGTGCTGATGCAACAAAACCCTTCGTACGTCAACCGAACATTATTTTTTTCTGCTGCTAAATATTGTTGCCTCGTTTGGCTACAGTATTCTCGACAGAAATTAATGGCATTGAACTTCCCTATAAAATTCTGTCTCAAATCAGATACGCGAAAATTCAATATAAGATTAAGAGCACACAATAAAAGCTTTTTGTGCAACTCATAAGTTCAATTCAGTGTAGAGCATGGTGTGAAGGCATGCATTCAAATGCCTCAAACTTCACAGATTAACTTATTGTCTATATAATAATAATAATAATAATAATAACTTTTATTAATCCTTTTAGACATTACAGAGCATGCATAGGATAAGTCAAGAAAAAAAAAACAACAAATTATAGTGTATCGAGAAAGTAATCCTTCACGCTATAATAGCACTTATACAATAAAAATTCCTTAACTAACTTCTTAAATCTACATAAGTTTACCGATTTAACATGACTAGGAAGATGATTATACAATTCAATACTTTGATAAATAGGAGATAATTCAAATTTAGTAGTTTTATGTTTTGGAAATGCTAATATTTCTTTATTTTTAGTACTATAGTCATGAAAACTAGACAATTCCAACAATTGATTTTCATTTTCTTTAGCATAAATCAAACCCCTAAAAATAAAAATTGAGGCAAGTGTCAAAATCCCATATTCCAGAAATATAGGCCTACATGAAGACCGCGGAGCAATATTGAAAATCATGCGCACGATCCTCTTTTGAAGGATGAATACTCGACCTGCATCTGAGGAGTTTCCCCAGAGCAGTATATTATATGATAGGTGGCTGAAGACCAAACTATAATAGATGTTCAACAAGGATTCTAAAGGAAGACATTTTTTCACCCTACTAATTGCATAATATGACCTATTTAGTTGCTTACAAATAGCATCGATATGGGTACTCCATTTCAAATTGCGGTCTATATGAACTCCAAGAAATTTTGAACTTTCCTTGGATGTAATGATGTCATTTGAATAGTGAACAATCAGCTTTCTACTATTAACATTACCAATTGAAAATGAACACACTCCGTTTTACCGATGTTAATTATTAGCGAATTTTCTTGGCACCACTTCACAAAGCTTTGTACCAGAATCACGCACAACTCTTGAAGCTCTTCAAAGCTTTGAGCCTTAATCGCAACTGAAGTATCATCAGCAAACAGGGTTATCATACATTTTTTCACAAATATAGAAAGATGATGTGGAACATTATCCGCCTTAGCTATCAAATTCGAGGGGAGATCGTTAATAAATAATAAAAACAAGAGTGGACCGAGAACGGATCCCCGAGGCACACCTAAAGTGACATTATGCTCAACAGAAAAAGAATTTTGGACTCCGACGCACATTGTCCTATCCTCAAGATAACTCAAGAGCCAGTCCAAAAATACTCCCCTGAAACCCAGATTATAACATTTATTTATATTAAATTTGAATGAAAGACTGTCAAAAGCTCGCGATAGATCGAAAAACAATCCTGCAACAAAAAAGCCTTTATCCAGACTTTGGTAGACATACTCAATGAAATGTTTAGCTCCAGTTGAAGTTGAGCGACCAGATCTGAACCCATGTTGGGCATCATCAAGTATGTGAAACTTGTCTAAATATTTCATAATTCTGTCGAACACAATCCTTTCGAAAACTTTTGAAAATATGCTCAGGATGGAAATGGGCCTGTAGTTAGCAATATCTTCCACATCATCTTTTTTGTGAATTGGAATGACAATGGATTTTTTTAGTACATGGGGAAATACTCCCATGCTTATTGACTGGTTGATTAAGTGTGCGAAGTGTGGACTAATATCATCACATATCAACTTCAATATTTTTGAATTCAACATGCCAGATGTAGTGCATGTGCTAGACAAAGAGTAACTATAATAGTTGTTAAGGGCAGTTACCGAAATAGTGGAAAAATACTCAGCAAAAATCTCGGATATCTCACTAGTCTTTCTATAAGAAACACCATCGTCAACAATTTCAAGAGTCTGGTGCTTTTTACTTTTCTGACCAGTAAACTCATTTACCAGACTCCATACCAATCTATTTTTATTTTCCGATTGATTGATAAGTTCACGGTGAAAATTGAATTCACTATTCCTAACTAAGGCATTGTAAGAACTTTTGGCTTTCTTGTATAAGTCATAGGTGTGCTGACATTTCAAATTGACAAACAACCAATACAAATTCTTCAGGTCATGCTTTGCCCTGACGATTTCAGGAGTTATCCATTTCTTTCTCTGGTAAGTGCTATTAGTGATCTTAATTGATGGACAACAAGCTTCGAAAGCGTTATGAATTATGTCAACGAATGATTTGAAACTTTCGTCAACATGTTTATGCATACAGATTACTTTGAAATCACAATTCTTTATTTCAAGAACAAAGTCGCTTAGATTGCGTTGACTAAGATTCCTGATCATTTTCGAAAAACAATGTGGATAAATGTTATAGTTGAGAGAAAACTCAACCGACACTGCTCGATGGTCACTAATGTGAGCTTCATAAACTTCAGAATTACAATTTGAAGCCTGTGCATTGGTCAGAACGTAATCTACTTTTGATGAAGATGTATGACCATTAATATCAGTAAATACCCTAGTGGGTGCATACGATGAGAGTCTTAGATCGAAGCACTCCAGAAAATCTGTAAAAAGCTTGCGATTGTTACAATTATTATCTAAAAAATCGACATTGAGGTCACCACACACAAATATGGTATCAACTTTATCGACAAAACAATGCAAAGCATGAGAAATAATACCTAAAAAGTTCTCAAAATGTCCCGAGCAGGGCCTGTAAACACTTAAAATACCCACTCGAGTACCATGAGCCATCACCATGATCCCACACACCTCACATTCCATCTCCTCGGACAGTTTCGAAACGCACAAACTTTTCACTTGAATTCCATCCCTGGCATAAATCATGGAACCACCGTGTATTCTACGAAAGCGACAGTAATAGTCAGCTTGTGAGTAACCAGGAATCACCATTGAACCAACGCTGTCAGGACAGCACCAGTGCTCAGCAATGCTCACAATATCTGGATTTTTCTCCGCTAAGAGTACCTCAAGGATGTCCATTTTATTTGATATGCATTGAACATTCAACTGTAAGAGTTTTAATTTTCCTAAGCTAGATGAACAATTTGCAGTTAATCTGCTGGAATGTTGATTTTTCTCGGCTGAAAAAAACGATGTACACTTGACTTGTTATGCCAATTCGATCCATCCAGTGCCTTGACATAATCGGAATCAGGAACAAGCACTTCAAAAGACGAGTAACTGTCCGGATATTTCGAAACTAATCGCTCACATTTAACTTGGGAGAAATTCTGCATGAGAAACATCCGAAGATCTTCGGCTGTTGTATCCGGTTTTAAATTGGTTACGTGAAAAGCCTTGAATTTTTCCAATCCCTCAACCGTTGAACTCCCCTTGTAGCTTCCGACGACCAGAGGACGATTTCGTTTCCGAGTGGATTTAGTACGTGAAACTTCTGTCCATGGTGTTTCATCTACTTTTTTGGTTGGTGATAAACAATGGTTGACATCCCTATTCTTTTGTATTGAATTATATTCAACTGTTAATCTTGGAGTTGTTGCTGAATCTTGAACTCGATTTGTATAACTTTGAACAGTCCACTTAGTTTATCCAAAATGTTCTAAAATGAAAAAACAAAATCAGAAATACCTGGAACGTACAACCTAACATGACAGAAGTTGCATGGAAAAGTTTTTAATGTTTGCATATTCTGTTGTCTTGAAATAGAACATGTTAGGATTTTTCACACTGAATCTGTGCTCAACTGTTCGTAACTATTAAATTTTGAGCATTGAAATTGATTCCGAATTTAGTGTGGTGACAAGAACGATATTGAGGCAGTCTTCCAGGCTCATTGGCCGTGGTCTATTAGGAATTATTTCACCTAACGTTCCGCCTACATCTGCGGTAGAAATCTTCAAAGGCCTACCGCAGTATAGGCAAAACGTCAGGTGAAATTATTCCTAATAGACCTCGGCCAATATACCCGAAAGACTCTCTCAATTTCAGTATATCCGGTCGTGAGGCCTTAAACTATTCACAAGAATAGTTATTTATGATATAAGTGCAGAAGGCATTGATATTATTTCAGTTAGAAATTTAAAATTAGCCTCGAAGTGGCAAGTTTTTGAATGAACGAGTGTTAGAATGAGCCTTCTGTACGAGTATCATACATTATTTTCTCTAATTCGTTGAATTTTTATGGAAATTAATGAAATATTTATGTGAATTTCGTGATTTCTGTAAATTCAGTGATTTTTGCATTGAAAAATATTGATTGACAGAACTGTTCACTGTCTCAAAAATTTGACAGTTAATTATTATTTATTATCTCTGTATTATCCGTGGCAGAAGGCCAACATTTCATCAATAAATTACCATGAAAAACAGTGCTGGAATGAAATATTCTCATATGATTTTGTTCTACGAGAAGCTACAGAATTAGATAAAGAATGCTTTTAAAACTATCAGATCTTCACCAGCACTCAGGTTGCTAGTTTTTTAATTTTTTCTCCTTTTATTTGCAGGTCGGGAAGGAGAATGTAGTGAATCTTTGAGGGTAAACAGAAGTTTCATCTCGTTGTCCGGTAACACTAAAGTCCTGTGGAAAAAAGCAATGCCAAAATAAGTAATGAAAAGATTACCCCAAAATTTATGTGAAACACTCAAATAACCTAGTTGTCAGTTTTAATTTCCATGTTTTGAAAAAATCTTTTTTTCTTTGACGAGATTCAATGAGAACTTTTTTTTCCATTTTCGAAACACATTGTTATTTTTCGATTCATTTTATTCATTTTTCAACCTCTTTTCGACTTAATATCGAAAAAAACAGCCAAATTTTCTACAGAACAATCTCACCGCAAATTATCAGTGTTAAGTTATAAAGAAATCTCTTCTTTATGCTGGTATAAAAAATACACATTGCCATGGTAAATTTTCTCAGAACACTCAACTGAATTGCCCTTCAAACGGTGTCCTTAAATTTAGAACAAGAATTTTCGCATGATTTTTATTATTTTTATGTGCTTTTCATTGTATTGGTAATTTTTGTTTATCCATGTGAAATGTATCACTACGCAGTCCAAGTGTAAAATGTCAATTGAAAAATCCAAATATTCGGAACATTCTGCAAAGTTGAATGAAACATAGAAATTGTCTGACGGAGGAGTCTGATTTATACTCCGAAGCGTTAAGCTTTGGAATTCAAAGTGTTTTCTCTTTTTTCATTGTTAAACAAAATTTTTTTGTAACCTCACACCTTACAAATTTGTGCTCAAGTTTTAAGTAGCGGCTTTTCTTCTATTATTTAAAAAAATTTTCTTTTAGTTCCAGGGACTGGGCGAGAAAACCCTAATGAATTTTTCAGGAAAATGTAAAGGCGTCCCAGAAAATATTTAAATAGATACCTATGTTAATTTTGTGCATTTCAAATCCTAGTTTCAGCCGCCACATTTTAAACTGTTACTTTTTAATTGCCACCTCCAGTTCTGCAGCTGTTGCGAAGTTCTTGGTGTTTTCTTAGAACGTTTACCATAGTAACGTAAAATTTTTGTTACACCAGAAAGGAAAGATTTCAGCGAACGAAAATACTGCTATTTTTTGTCAAAGCAGATATTCTGATGAGAGATTTTCCTATTTTAAATAAGGCTGTTTTTTCAATATTAACTCAAAATAAGATGAAAAAATTGAATATTTCGAATAAAAAAATTACAGAGCTTCCGAAACCTATAAAAGTAAGTTTTAACGAAATTTCGCGAAAAAAAAAATTTTTTAAACCTCTAAAAGCTAACTCTCATCTCATTCGCAACCTCAGATTGTCCTTTATTTATTTTCTCTTTCATTTTTGTTATATCCTTTCTTTCCAAAGGATTTCATCTTAATTCTATTTTCTTGTTCACTTTTTACTGTTTTCAAAGTGAGAGCAAATTCCATTTATTTCCATTTCGAATTTTTTTGCATTTCTCTCCTTTATTCGACAGAATATAATTGAGAACCTGTGACAAGTCAATCAAAAGCGACAAAGAGATTTGGCGATCTGATTGGGAATACATGCAGCGTTTTTAAGATAGGTTTAAATACGAAAACTTCTTAACAAGTTCATTTTGCGATTTCGCACATATGATTGAATTTTGTTTTTCTTATGAATTTCGGGAAACGAATCTGCTACTCGTATTCCAACTTCTGCTCGAATAACTAACGGACTTATTCTCCATACTAATGAATTGTCAAAACATTTCGAGCTTCTGGTCTTGAAAACAAATTATTGCCTGAGGATGTATGGTGCCCGCATTTGACCTCAGAAAATTTAATTAAATCAGGATATCCGAAACTGGGAGCATGTTTCTGAAGATGTTATTAAGTGGCTTCAAGCTTTTTCCGTCAGTTTTTAGACGTTTTGTTCCAAATTATATGTTAGTTATCTCGAGACAGCCTCAGGCGGAGGCAGAGACAATTGAGGTGGACTTTGTTATTCTTCGAATAATGGGGATCTAGCATCAAGAAAGAATAGACGTTGTTATTGTTCTCAAACGTTGATTCTATAACATATTTTAAAGTCAGTCTTTAAAAAATGATTCGAAAATATGGTAATAAAAAATTTAACCGTTATTCGAACAAGTGAAAAACGCTGAAGCAAATTAGTTTCAGGTTCCGGGATAAAAAGATGACGTAGGTTCGAAGGGAATATTTTTCGCTTAATTTACACCAATAAGTAGCACGTGTTGATGAAGGCATGTATAATGTACAAGAGAAAAAAATTATATTTGACTCTAGGCTAATGTGTCGGAGTTTTTATATATTATACAATCTCTTCCTTTCATAACGTTCCTGCTGATAAAAAAACTGTAAATTTTAAGAGCCTTACCGCAGCAAGACAAGTATAAAAAGCTCACCTCCACTAATTGTTTGCATTCAAATCACGCACCTGAGAAGGATTATCAAGAGATACTTAAAAAAGTCTATCAGTATTCCTGTCTGAACTTACCTTTCGAAAAATAAACATAAAAACCGTGGTGGCAAATATTTTCGCTTTTTTTTTGTTGTCGAGACAGAAGACAGATCGACTGGTATTAACATCCATACACATTGTATTATCGAAGGGTAAATATTCAGGTAAGTCTGCCAACGTCCTCAGGTGTCCCTAGAGCAGGTTGAAGTTTTTCGTCGGCAGTATGTCACTTGTTCTGAACGATTTGATGTGTAAAGGCAAAACGGGTTTGGACATTTTTTGCGAGCATTAACGGTCGAAGCTCAGCATGACGATAGGGGGATGGGGTAAGAGTAATGATCTAGCGAACGTAATAAAAGTGATTCCACAATAGACGCAAATTGAAGAGCATCGTTTTCTTTTGGAGTCATGTGTACATAAGGATTATGCATATCGGATTATTGAAATGGAGTCCGAATTATCGTGAGAATGATGCCTACAGCTCAATTTATAATTGTGGGAAATTAGACACCCATTGCGTTGAAATAATTGTTAAGAAGATTCATCATATCGTTATTATCTATTTGCAAATATTTCGATTTGATCGAGAAGTTTATCCAATTATACACATATAAGTACTCCCTGTCGATAAATTCTTTTCTCGTAGTTCTCCGATTTTGTTGAAATTTTTACCAGGTATAGTATTGGGTCTTGAAATATCAACCTGGAATTTACTTTTCAAAAATATCTGTAGTTAATCCGTTATACAGGGAGAAACAAAACCGTGTTTTATACTCTTCATTTCTAAACACCCTGTGATGAATTTGAGGCGGAAAAGTTGATATCATTAAGTTTTAATTTGAAGTGTGAACCTTTCTTAACAAAATGTTTTTTGATTTACGTCAGTATCTGCTTTAAAAAAAAAGATACACATTTTCACAGAAAGTGTTGCATTTTCTCAATTTGTATAACAATTTGAAACATTACAATACCCAGAAGACTCTCTTAATGTCATTACAATACCTTATCGACTAGTAAACGTAAAGAAACATCTGAAAATTCATAGCGTTTATTTCCACATCTCTTTCTCATCACTTATACTCTACGACGTGGTATACTTTCAATGCATTTACGAATTGCTTCTGGGGAAGCAACAATTTCTATTAATGCAGAACAATGCTAGGCCTCACTTTGCACGGGTTGTAACAGAATATTCTGAAGAGGCAAATATTCAACAATTCGTGTGGCCAGCCTGAAGTCCGGAATCCGGAAAATATTCCCTCAGAAGCAATTCGGAAATGCATTGAGAGTATGCCATGTCGTATGGTAGGAGTGATGAGAAAGCGAGTTGGAAATACACGCTATTAATTTTCAGATGTTTGTGTATGTTCGCTTGTTGATAAGGTGTTGCTTTAAATTGTTAAAAAAATTGCAAAAATGCAAAACTTTCTTTGAAAATGTGTATCTTTTTTTTTTAAAGCAGATACTGACGTAAATCAAGAAACATTTTGTTAAAGAAGGATCACAGTTCAAATTAAAACTTAGTGATATCAACTTTTCCGCCTCAAATTCACCACAGGGTGTTTGAAAATGAAGGGTATGAAACAAGGTTTCAATTCACCCTGTATAACGGATAAACTACAGGTATTTTTGCAAAGTAAATTTCAATAAAATCACAGCACCACGAAAAAAGATACAGGGTGTTGAATTTGACGAAAATTCTGACGGGGAGTGTATATGCCGGAAAAAATAACGGTTGTCAGAATTTTTGTTTATTGAAATATATAAAGTGATGGAAGTTATACGACCTCCTCTGACGCCACCGTCACAAGCAAATCGTACCTAACAAAATGAAAAGACGTCTCATTCGTTCGCTTAAGTGCATTTATCCAAAATCTAAGTAATAAAAAATTTGATTGTGTATACTTCAAGACTATGGAAATAATACCCCAATGAGACCACATCGAAAACTGTCTATTCTCCAGATTTCCAATCGATTCCTTGAATTTAAATAATATCTTGGGGAAAGAGAAGAAAGATATTGGTGACCCATTTATTATCCAAAATTATTTTAGGTTTTGTATTGTAGTACAATACAAATTCAAAACATGTAACATTCCAACTTCGACAGGTTTATACTTACGATATGAACTAGTCATCTTCTTTTACAGAAGTGGTAACTCTTTGGTGATTCTAAAACAAAAATGCTAGAAATTCAAATTTTAATTTACTAGAAAACACAGACTCTCTCAGTACGAAAGTGGATGCTTTTACTACGGTATTCAAGCTCACAACAAATTGCACTAGAAAGTTAGAAATATATTGATAAATCTAGAACCTTACTACTTACTTTTCAGTTACTCGAGTTTTACGGGTAATTCATACAATATATTGAAAAGAATCAGAAGGTGGGGGGGTTGTATAGTTTGTCCCTTTTCTTTTTTCGTCCAACATATTTTGAACGCTGAAATGTAGAATAGCAAGAAGTAATACATAATTATAGATCATTTATTATGATTTCATTTAGAAGACATTCTACTCCCTTTCTCGTTAAAACGAACACAAACTGAAAATAAATATCTCCAATAATCCATATTCACGATTTACGATCAAAGATTATTGAGAGTTGCTCTACTGTAGTTTGAACAAATTTTCCGTGAATTGATACATTTATGAGCCTGTAAACATGTGAACCAACCTGTATCCTTAATCTGCGAGCCATATGATGTGTTGATAAGTTCTTATTCATTTTACACAAGATTTCAGTTCACCTTATGTCCCGATCATCCGCGTTGTGTCTGTGTTTTTGAAATGAGAATAAGTAGCGTGGTTAATGTGAGACAACTGATGATGTGAGTCACCACATTTTTTATTAATTTTTTTTATTTTTTGTCACCCAGATGCCAAACCCGAGAAATCACACTGTTTATGAATACAATTTCCGAATAATTCACTTCTGGAATATTCCTGATTTCTCATTATGAAGAGTTATTTTCCTAACAAGTGTGGGAAGAGATATTTTCCCGCACGAGTTAGGAACAATATTTTTCCAAAAAGCGCTTATATTATATCGATTTGAATTCAACTCACATATCAAATCCTTATATTACTCATATTAATTTCTAATACATATAAATGTCGAACGTAATTCATACGTGAGCCATGACTCTTTACGAATTGTAATGCGTAGGGGAAAATGCTACAAAGCGTACGCTTATAGAAAAAATATTTTTCTATATTTTCTGATGGTAAGTTACCGAAATTGAGCTGTTTCCCGAGTGAAAAACAAAGAATCTATAAGACTTTTAGATATTCGTTCTATTTCATTTCCGTTGACTTGTCCGGTTTTGAATCGGGGCTACTGATTTGTACAATTTCTTTACAATCAAGAAGTTCATTCAGTCTTTTAATGTTCAAAAGCAGCCGCAATGTATCCATGTGATATTATGCACTCAATATCGCCATTTCATTCACTCCGTAGATTTTCACCTGAAAATATGCATGTCGAACCCCATTTTTCATTTCACTATATCGAAATGAATGTTTTCAAATATTTCTAAACTTTCTTTGATTTCGCTTATGATAGATATTATTGGTAGGTACCTACTATCGGTACGTATTAGGCAGAGTTCACTAATCTTACACTTTTGAAACTGTATACGTGAAAAGTATACTGCCACCTCTCATACAAAATATTGAAATTTTAAAACTTTACACTTTGGGCACAACATATCTCAACAAAAACTTAGACTACTCACAAGAGTGTCCGTGCGCCCAAAAAAATCAGGGCATACTATCTGATTAAATGAACCTATTGACATTTTTGTACAGTGTCTTTCCGAATACCTGTAGAGTGCTCTGTGAATTTGCCTAAGACTCGAAAACTTTTCGGGGAAACAATAGAAAAAAAATCATAAAATTATTCCGAACGGTTTTCAAGATTTGATCTCTAGTTCAAACCATAATTAGGTATTATGAAAGTTGTCAAATAAAGTGGACTACATCAAAAAGTACGACAGATTATTGACGACAAGTGGGTTATTCCGAAATCAGAATTTCATGTAAATTATCCGTATGATATGAGAAATGGGCATTCTTCTTTGAAGAAACAGGATGGTATCGTGTTTCACCACTTTCGGAGCAGCCTGTAGGGTCGAAAATAGTTTGAGCGTATGTGCTGGGTCCTGTCGATTCCTTCGAAATTAGAATCATTGTCCTAGCACAGAATTTCCAAGAGTTATCGTCCCCTCAACCACTTTTGACCCACATGTATGAGTATACGGGGTAGTTCAAATTTCATTTTTGGGCGTTTTAGAGAGTTTTTGGTTCAAAAATCAGAGTTGTCATATCTCGCATAAGAACTCAGCGGGTCCAAAATCTGATCGCCCCAATCGACTCGCCTCAGTATAAGAATATGAATTTTCGAATCTTAGTCTTTTTCAACTTTGTTTGACCTGCCAATTATTATAATTTTGGTTGGAGATTTTCCTCTCATAATTTGATATTGTTCCCTCTATAAAATCTGCTGGATATAATAGATCATAGGTTGAACTTATTCCGTCATTCCTGAATTCGGGTGTAAATGAAATTAAATAAGACCATTCATAAGATGTTTTTATATCTCTTGAAACTTCAGACACTCTTTTGATAATCAGAGTTAGAATTTAGATTAATTGATTTCATTGGAGGTTTTGCATATTGTGCATATGCAGGGTTTTTGCATTTGCAATCAAAGGAAGGATACGTTGAAACTGTTATTGTTTCCCAATTTGATGTACCCACTCGTTTTTGATTTTCTCATGTCAATAGACGATAGTTCCCCATGAACTGATAAAAGGTATCAAAATTAATTCGAAATAACGATTATTTCCGCTACGTAGTCATTAAAACCAGATAGTGAAATTACCTATTCTCTTATCTTTACTAGGCCTCGTCAGATCATTAGCACCAGTTTTTCTGCATCGAACGATAACGAAATGACAGTGCAGACGGCGCATTTTTCGAAATTTGTCATAATTTATCATTCGTATGTCAAGTCGAGTCGAGTTCTTGTGTAATAAAATAAAACCAGCTAATGATGTTAATATTATTTGATACATCAGTTGCTTTTGTTGAGCATACTATATTGCAATTGGGATATTAAAAAATACTAATAACTCTGGAACTTCCTCGATGAAAAATAATAAGTGAGGTGACCTACCTAAATCACCTACCCGTTTGAAGATACAGCTCCTAGTGAGTGTTGAGAAGTTGACAATTTAACACATTTTTTACTGGTACTGAAAAAGACTGTACTGTAACTGCATATGTTGAAAATAACAATCCCTTTTTCTGCAACAAATTTGTTCATGAATCCCATGACAATAATAAAAAAACTTCGTAATTGCTATACCGTCAATATTTCCAAATTAATCAAAACTCATGAAAAGTGTTTATATTAATTTCTTCATTCCACAGCATTATCAGTGGAATCACCCGTTACGAAGTTTAAAAGTTCGAAGTGTTAGTTCTTTTTTCATTGTTAGGTCACAATTTGTCTGAGGAAGCAGTCCCTGACAAATTAGTGCACAAGTTTCACGTGGCTTTTCTTATTATTTTAAAAAATTTCAAATTGATTGGTTCAGAGACTGGGAGAGAAAATCCAAAAAATCTTGAAAAGAATAAAAAATCAAGGATTATGAACATTCCACGATTTGTTCTGATGATAAGTCTGATACAGACTTTGAAACAATACTTCTTTCGATAGCTCCAAGGTTTATTCCTTTTTCATTCCACTTGAACTTCTCTCAACAATTAGTGCGAGAACTCACGTTCTAACATTTTCATTATAACCATAAATTACAATAATAATAATAATAACAATGACTTCATTAGGAGGTTACAAAATTGAAAGGACTGTTACAATTAAATTACATTTCCTCTTAGTTCACGTCTGGTGACAGCCTCTTGCCTGAGGCTACCCATCTGAACGAGATGAAAATCCTTATGTCACTACAATAAATTTGTCAATCATCAAAAAAAAAACTATATAATAGTGATTTCTACACTCCACATTCAAGATATCGACCAAGAATAATAACAAAAAAACTACTACCACTACATTAACTATTGTACTGGGTCAAAAAGTATTTTTTGGGAACTCAAACAAATAAAATTCTGAGGTATTGAATCAAATTTTTTCACGGCATTGTAATAAAAAAATCGTTGAAAATTGCCGTGCTATGATGTGGCATAGTCAGATAACTGTCCTTTATTGATAGTTATCAAATGACCATAGACCTAAGTCCTTTAGCCTTGGCATAGTTAATTTTACTACATCTTCTTATCCTCCACTATTTTACCTGTCATTTCGTACTCGATGGAAATTTTGAAGCGGAATTTGAAGATCAGATGGTACCTACTTGATAAGATCTTCAACATCGAGTATCTCAGCACCCTTCATCCGTATTCAAAATCAAGGGGTTGTGGTGTGCTCACCCTGTTAGGGGGTTTAAAGATACGGGGATGTAAAGAGCGGAAAATTTGTTTTCTCGAATCAGGAAGTGACGGGTCTGAGCAATTTTCCACATTTTCATTTTGAAGCCTAGGTTTAGTTCTGGTTGGACCAAGTTGAATCTACATTTTCGCAATATTTCGTGAATATGCTGTTTTTTATGAGTTTACCACCCTTAAACATTGAGACTAACGTTCAAAGACACCCTGTATACTGGTGTTTCTCCAAAAAGTGAGTCCCAACACGATACACATCAATAAATCTTTGAAATATTGGAACTTTTATGTTGGGTATAAATCACATGTTAGAGATTTCATTCTTCTTTCAGGTACAAATAACTTTTTTCAACATTCATTCATGAAGTTTCATTTTTTTAGGTGAGTATCTCGAGATTGTCATTGCCGTGGTTATATATTTCAATGGTTCAAGTACTTGCGAACGGTCATAATTCACATTCCTGAAAAGACAAAAACCAGATGAGATACATTCACTGGAATATTGTACCATGCATTATAGTCCGCCACATAAGTTCGAACGAAATAGTGAAAACATTTTCTTGTATTTGAAAAAAGAAATGTGTCACAGCAAAATGACCATATTTATAAAATGATTCGTTAACCCCCATCCAGTAGTTTGAAATGAGCCTAAAAGTCATTTCCGATTGTTTATAACATCATTTCTTTTTGTATGATTGAACAGAAGAGTTCTACTAGTTCGTGAAAGTGTTGAGATCGGGGTGGAACATCCTTCCATGGTGGAAAATTTTTCAGGTGAAAATTCAAATTTTGTGAAAATTCATTGTAATATCATTTCATTATACCCAATATTCATAAAATATTCTGTTTTCTCATAATTGAAATATTGTTTTCTCGAAATACGAGAATAAAGTATCACTTTTGTAATTTCCGTGGATATCATTCCCGTGCGAAATCCATGACACGGAAATGATCACGGGAATGAGAATAATGACTGGATAAAGATGAACATAGTTTTTTCAACAGAAATATTGCTCGTGCTCGAAGGAAACTAGGAAACAATTGAGGATGAAGGGAAAAAGAGAGAAAGCGACGTAAAAGAATTAGAGAAGATCTGGTTAAAAGGCAGGAAAAATATATGAAGCAGAACGAAGGAAAAATGAAGAAAACCATATATGAAATGACCCCAAGGCAACAAAGGTTGCAAAGAAAGAAATGGAGAATTAATACAAAAATTTATAGAAGATAAAAATAAAGAGAAAACTTCAGCTGAAAATACTCCTCCAGAAAGTTCTGATAATGAAACACGTCGATTCTGTTTTATCTTGCTAACAATAAATAAATTATATCTGTGTTTTCAAATCAAATTTTCCCCATTGACTTCCAAAAATGATTTCGACTGAAAACCGTCTCTCAAATGGTTTAGCATAATTGAAGATATTTGATGACACACATTCACAATTCGTTGGCGTAGTTCGTTCAAATATTCAGGCTGAGTCACAAGAGTTTGAGCTGGTATTGATTTTTATCGATGTGAAGAGATCTTTCAAAGGAAGTATTACTCAACCACTCTCCCCTTTTCAATTTCGAGGGGTTGAAGCGCCTCCTCTTAGGGGGTTGCTCGTTCAAGCTTTTTTGAATTTTTTTGTTGAAATCAAAATTATCGCTCGAAAGACACAGTTTCCGAAGAGTAATCTCACCGATAAAATGAGACCAATCAGAACGACGAAGTATGGTTCTGAAGCGTTGAGAGTAGATAGAAAATATTACGACGACAAGAGGATCAACGAGGAAGCATATTATATGTAAAATACAAGGTGCCATATGTGAGATACAAAGTGGAGATACACGCAAAATGTAAATGCGTTGTACAGATCATTTAAATATATGGAAGTGGAAGGGGGCGTAGTGATGCTCGTAGCACACGTGTGCGTAGCCAAGCGTGGATTTTTCTGATTAAGTTGAATATCAACATATTGAATGGGGCATATGGTACCTCAGGTCCGCTGCTACAAGTGCTTCAATTCAGATAATATCTAATTGGTCGGTTGTTCGAAAAAAATCGTTTCAAGATCACTTGGACCCGTCGAATAAATGTCTTGAAGAATTTTGATAGTGGTTTTGTAGTGTCGGTATTAAACTGAATCATTATGTTATGTTAAAAGCAGGTGAAATGCATTGAAGGATCAACATTGAATATTATGACTGTAGAAGAACTGCCCAGCTACAATATTATTCAGTCATTTAACAAAATAATCCACCTTTTTCGTTCATCTAGTCTCATTCTTCTATTGTAGGTATATAATTGTTTTTCGCTCTTCTTGTCAATTTTATGGTGTACTTGAGTTGTATTTTATAGTACGAGATTAAAGAAAAAACCAATAGTAATCATCGAAAATCGTGTTTGTCTATTTGTTTGTTGAATTTCAACTAATGATATTTTGTTTGATTATTAAAGTCCCTATTTTTTATGATGTATTTTATTTTTCTAGTCAATTCAGACGATTCAAAAGTATGGCAACTTTTTTATGTAGTTCTTCACGTTTTCCTAAGACTCTCGAAGATATTTATAGTGTGCACTGCTATTCTTTGCACCTTGAACCAAAGATTATAGAGGATAAAGATGGAAAACGAAGCGACTACAGTGAGGTGAGCGACATCTATAGTTTCAAAATTAACCGTTTTATGGTTAAAATTTTTAATAAGGGTCCATTTGGCAAGATTATATAGAGATTATTAGTAGGCTGTTGTCAATTCTGAAAGAAATACCTGAACAAATATTTATGCAGAATGACGATTGTATTTTCTCGTATACGCGTATTTTCCACTGAACTAACTCGAAATCCACCCAGCACCTAGCTCACTCTATAATCTTTGCTTATATGTTTTTCTGTTATAAATTTTGTGTTTAAAAACTGGCCAACATTTAAAATGCATGGTGATTAATTGCAGAAATAATAGAAAGAATAATCCTGAATGTGCATACTTTTCATTACCAAAGAGAATTGAAATGTAAGTTTTGAAACTCGTATAATATTACTTCACAACCAATTGCTTTAAAGTTCGAAGTTTTTTATGAAGAGTTTGTCCTGAGATGTACGGGATACTGATGAGGCCCAACAAGGCCGAAACCAGTATATCTCTCATCTCAGTGACAAAATCTAATATCATTTCTCCAACCTCATGATAAAAGATCTCTGAGCCTGGGAATTGAAAATGGTATTCATTTCGAAGATTATCATTTCAAGTTCATCTATATTTCAAAAATGTTCTCGATGTGGCCTCCGTAAAGGCAAAGAATTTTTTTTTCGTATAATGTAACTGTCTTCTTCATTGCTTTTTAGCTTCAGTGCTGTCAAATGGATTGAGTTTTAGGGGCAAAAATATATTGTTCTGGATAACGTATAAAGAACTCTTGCTGGGCTGACATACAGATCTTGTTGTACACCTCTGATATTTTTTTATGGTTGTTCAAATATTCTGTAGTTAATATACAGTGAACTCTCGTAAAGTCGAACTCATAGGGACCAAAAGAAGTCTTACTTCTTTCTTTCGGCTCACCAAACATTTGAATTATTAAAGTGAGACTTTACTTCATTGAGAGAAAAACTCAGGTAAACACAAAATCATCATCAATGAGAAACGAACGTCTGAGTACTGGAAACATGTCCTTAGAGGTCGAAAAATCGTATGATATTAATTACGTGTGGTGATTTGTTTGCTAATCGAATCTCCTTCGGTCTCATTCATTAGATCAAAAAGTTGCAATGGTGGTTAGAAGAACGACTTATAGAAGTGGAGGTTCTCTCTACGACCCTTCCAGCAGTTCGACTCATCTACTAGATGAGTCACAGAACGCACCCATCATTCTAACTCGCACAAACTTTAACTAGCTTCTGGGGGGTTTCACAGAAACCGAAAATGCATGGAAATACATACATACATACTAGACCCTCTAGACTCATTGAGGTGAAAATGCACTGGGTAAGATATGTATGAATCGGGTCCAGAACAACTGTTCGACATATCGACGTTCGATTTATCGAGATCTCACTGTATGAATAAGTTCTTGAAATCGTTATAATAATTTTCCAATATGTGAACAAATTTTTGAAATGTTCTCAATTTCATAATTATTGTATTGTGGTTGATTTTACACAATAATTTCAAATAAAAATCTAAAGAATACAGAAGCGTTTTTAATTTGATTCAAAACAATGTATAGACAGAAAGTATCATCCTGCTCAAAAAGCGGAGCCCTGTTTTGTTTTGTCGATCAGGATGTTTTTTCAAAAGCTTGACAAAGAATACTCAATTTAATGGAAATTTATGAGAAGTTTAATGTGTCAAAAGTAAGAAAAAAGTAGTCGGATTCTAGTACCACTCATATAAGGGCGTTTCCTATCTTTTTAACTATATAATCTTTGCCTTGAACAGTATTGAGCACCATCAGCAACTAAGCTCTTGGGAAAGGGTCGAAAGCATTTCTCTAGTCAACCCAAGCTTTGTAGATTTTTCCTCACTTGCTTTTTCAAGATGTAATTGAGGGAGTTCTTCACTAACTATTGCCTTCATTCGGCATCCGCTAAGCTCCTAGCCTTCAAGTTATTGTCTCTGAGGTGTTGGTTTATGTACACTGCGCAAAAATATTAATGCTTATTATGGAAATCTTCAATTTATTCTACAACTGAAAGTGTTCTCAATGATAATTATTTTTATCAGAATTATGATTTTGCGAGAAGAAAGGTCGACATACACAAGAATTGCAGAAAGGTTTGGAGTTTCCCATACAGGTGTGTCCAGAATGTTGCAGCGATTTAGGAAAACAGGTATGAATGTCCGAAGACCAAGACTGGGTAGACCACGGGTAACAACTGCCATTCAAGATCGATATTTGAGAGTTTCTTCGTTGAGACAACGGTTCGCAACCCCTCTTCTCCTTCGAAATTAGCTTGAGCAAACTCATGGGGTGCAAATTAGCACTCGGACAATAAGAAATCGCCTCAGAGTTCTCTTCACAGATGAGTCTAGATTCTGCCTCCACTATTGTGATCGACGTTCCCTTGGATACAGACATCTACATGAAAGATATGCTCAGTGCAATTTCCTGAATACTACTGGTTTCGGGGGAGGATCGATTATGGTATGGGGTGGAATATCTTTGACTGCTCGCACAGACATAGTGGTCGTTGATAGTGGAGCTATGAATGCTGATAAGTATACAAGGAACATTCCTGAAGAGCATGTAGTACCATTTGCCCCATACTTTGGTGAAAGTTTAATTTTTATGGACAATAATACCAGACCCCATCGTGCGCGCATGGTTCAGGAGTACCCTGAAGAGGTTGAAGTCTCTCAAATGGAATGGCCAGCAAGAAGTCCAGATCTCAGTCCAATTGAGCAGATTTGGGACAACCTCAATAGAAGGCTGAGAAGTTCAGAAAATCATCCAGCTACTCTTAATGACTTAGGATCCAACTCAGAGAAATCTGTCAAGGATTAGATCAGAACATTTTAAGATCACTCATTTTGAGTTTCAACCATCGTTGCCGCGAGGGGTGAAAAAACCAAGTATTAAATCACTTATCAGCATTTTAGTATTTTGAAAATTCTTCATTTCCCTTCTTTCACATAAGATTCGGTGGAATCCTGAATTTTTCTTCCATTTAATGTGTCTTGTTTCGTTCTAAACCTTCCCGAGAGAACATAAAAAATAAGTTATAAAATTAATGTAGAGTTAACTTTCATTAAAATTGAGAATTTCAGAATATGCGTTAATTTTTTTGCGCAGTGTATTTCACCAGAAATGTTGTGAATCAATTGTGAGGGAGCCGGGTATGGAACAATCTCCCCATACTTCCAGTACTTCCAATACAGCCACTGGCTTAGGCGAGGCATAGGGAAGGCCTCCCTCCGAACGAATGAAAATTCATGAAAAAATCACTGAATTCAAAAATTTGTCCGAACCAACCTCAGAATTCCCTAAGTTGTGCCCCCCACAAAAATGGGTTATTATAAATTTTATCGCCCCTTCACCGATTTTAAAAATATTTTGCACAGTGAATCTATAGGATTTTCTGATACTACAGTCTCAATTACAGCTCTGGGGAGGCAGTAATTTTCGAGAAAAAAAAATAAATGGAAGTCATAAATATACTCCATTTACCTCGGATACGGCTCTGATATAGTCTTATATATAGTCCATATAGTTTAGTTTAATGAGGTTAGGTTATGTAGGGTTAGGTTAGGTTCATTTTACAAGGAAGGAGCGGCGTGGTCTTCCACGGTCCTACTGGCCCCCCAAGTCTACAGACATGGGGAAGACCCAGAGTGCACCAAGAACACCACATGCAAGGGCGCTAACAATGGTACCCCCATGCAGAGTGCTAGGACTCTACTGGAAACCTTGAATCTTCGGATGGGACGACCCAATGAGTACTATTAGCACTCTGCTAACACCGATCTCCCTTGCCTCTATTCTCGAACAAGTCAGGGGCGCAGCTCTCCTCCCGAACTCGAGGAATGAGGAACGAGAACAAACCCAAGACCTCCCAGAGGAGGTACTTGGCGTGCGGTGAACCTAAGTCTAACCATCTATTCCACTATGACAAGAATATCATAACTTATCCCCCTCTTCTATGACAGAATCTTCATCAAATCTGCTGATCTAATGCCAAAATTCAAACTGTCCGAACTCGAGCTTGGTAATACTCAACGTACCTCTGGATCCTGACTCATTGGAGCTGCTTCCCGAAACTTCAACCTGTCATAATTATATTTGTCAATGTCCCCATCAATCCTTATTCTATACAAACATATACTTACATCTGAAGCACTCTCACATCCAGAAATATGAGGTTACTGTGTGTTTCTGGGATATCACATCTTCCTTCGGAGAACTCTTCAGAGAACCTCATAAAGACTACATGCTGTACCTAGGCTTTCTGGATTTCTCCCACATTTGTAAAGAAGAACACATGTCACGGAAGCCAATGCTGAAACTGATATGCCTTCAGCCCTCCTTCTGTGCACTTCATTATTCATCAACTTCTCTTATCTCCAAACGAATCTCTCTGAAACTAAAAGCATTTTCTCAATGCCCGCTACCTTCGAGTTACTTCTTGTCTCAAGGTCGCAAAAGGAAAGATTGTAGCAACGAGATATAGGGGAACGGCGTGGCCAATCATGGTCCTATTGGCCCCCCGAGTCTTCAGACATGGGGTAGACCCAAAGCGCACCAAGAACACCACATGCAAGGGTACTTACATGAGCACCCCATGCAGAGGGCTAGAGCTCTATTGGAAACCTTGAATCTTTAGATGGGACGACCCAATGATTACTCTTGGCACTCTGCTAACACCGATCCCTCGATCAAGCTAGAATCTCAACACCCCCTCCTAATCCAAGCAATCCCAACGAGTAAAAGGCTTCGAGTGATGAGATGTGAGGAAACGGCGTGGTCAATCATGGTCCTATTGGCCCCTCGAGACTTCAGGCTCGGGGTAGACCCAAAGTACACCATGCATCACATGCAAGGGTATAAAGGTTGGTACCTCATGCAGGATGCAAGGGCTCTATTGGAAACCTTGAATCTTCGGATGGGATGACCCAAAGAGTACTATTGGCAGCCAGCTAACACCGGCTCCTCGCAAATCTATTCTCGACTAAAGCCAGGGAATAACCCAAGACCTCCCTGATGAGGATCTACCTGAAACTCGAGTTCCGATATCAGAGTGGATGGGAAAAACAAAACTCGGAACTTGTGAGAAGCACGTTGTATAGTCACCCTTACTACGATAACTATACAATGGGTGATCACCTAAGCGCCTTGCTATCTACTGTCTACCGGAGAGGTTTCGAAAAAGGCATTTCCGAGCCGTGTTTCTCATACCCTTGAGTACCCGGTAAACTGTGTTTTTTTTAGTCGGTGCGCCCCCTGGTGATGCGGTTGGTGAGGGAGCCAACTCGACAGAACCTACGACGAAGGCCAACCCGACACTACCTACAACTACGGGGTTGTAGGCGTCTGAATTGAATTGATTAATTAATTAATCAATTCATGAGCAGATTTTTTTACACAGTCGCAAAAAAAAAGGTTCATTTTACGTACCAAAAGTTGAAGAAAAAAATTCTAAAATGTAAAAAAAAATATAAAAAATGAAACATCGATCCGTATTCAGGTTAGATTGAGTTAGGTTAAGTTAGGTTTATTTTCCTTACCTCAAGATCACAAAAAAAATTTTAAATAAATACAATTGGGCAGGGAACTTTATAATTACCCAAAATTGTCTATTTCTGTTTATGACCACTGGATTCATGATTTTTGTTGTAATGGAAAAACCGCGAAGTGAACTATTACGTCTCATTTTCTACTCCATTTATGAATTCCCTCCAGTTCCCAGATCGCTCGAATGACCCTTGTCAATACCATTGGACGATACATGATAAAGCTAATTGAAACGGCATAAAAGCAATATACTAATTACGGTTATTAGTTATGAAGCAAATGATTCCATAGAGCACGCATACTGTACTCGCATTCAGGACGATCCACACATTTATTGTTAACAATTACATACTGCATGGTCCGGCGAGCAAGTCTTTGAAAGGCCTTACGACAGTTGGTCAGCTATAATTTCAGGAGTAAAAATAGATTGTTCAAAAAGGTTAGAAAAATATTGTTATCTTCCTGTCTCTTTACTCCATTAAGTTGAAATAATATGAAGTGGAAGTAATTTGCTGTTGAGATTTCTAGTCCCAGATCTATGGGAAAAGAAACTATTCGTCTTCTTGTTGTACGGAACCCTCAATTTTTTCTCTTTGATTCTGTGGTAAATCAATTCATTCTGGCAGATTTTCCATTTTTTAAATATTCAAAAATGATTTAACATAATGTTTCGCCTATATCTACGTTAGGCATCGTCAGATGCTTTTTGGTCTGAGATTGTATCTCCACCGCTGAATATCTGACAAATAATAGACCACGGCCAATAAGCCCGGAAAACTCTCTCAATGTCGCTATATCCGGTCGTGGAAGCCTCAAACAATTTATTATCCGGCATTTAAAATTATTCTAGGATTTCTCAACTCCTGTTACTTCAATTTTTAACTTTTTTAAAATTTTATTTTTTCTATGTTATAAAGACTAGTGCTTCTATAACCTGTGATCTTCAATTCAATGCCAATTGTCCAGCTTGAAAAATAATGGTACTTTTAGCCGAACCAACTATTCATAATTAAAATTTCGTTTTATTTGAACTGACGGTACTGAAAAAAATGCACTACAACAGTTCGGCAAATTACTTCAAAAGTTAGCACATACAATGAGGTTTCTAGAATGCTCTAACACTTTCTAGATTTTTTTTTCAGATTGGACAAAAGAAAAAGTGATCCTTGAAGAAGCTCAGTCTCGTTCTATGACAAAAATTCTATAAATTCACAATAGATGTTGAAACTGACCTCCTTTAGTTGAAATACATACATGCACAACATCTTTTGAAAAAAGTTCGGGACATCTTCAATTTGTTTTTGTTAAACTTTTTCCTTCTATGCTCAGCAGTATGAAAAAATCCAAGGGATTCAAATAAGGTTAACAAGCTGGCCAAGAGATTGTACCAGATCGCCCTATCCATTTACTCCGATATTCTTCATTTAGAGTATTTAGATATTCTCTAACTGAGAGGTCCATAGTGGTTCTTGGTTTCTTTGGGCGATTGGATGTTTTTTTCATTCCTATAATTTTTTTTATTAGGCGTTTTTTGTTTTTATTATAACTACAGGTTTTCCCTGAAATTTCTATTCACTATCTCCATCTTTTTTGGGATTTTCATAGGACCTTCGTGGTTGAGTGGCAAGAACCCGAAGAGGTTCTTGTTCCGAAATAAAAAATTTAAGTTAATATTACACTGCGCAAAAAAATTAACGCACATTATGTAAATCTCAAATTTATTCTACAACTGAAGGTGTTCTAAATGTAATTATTTTATTATGCATGCATATGTTATCCACTTTCAACGTTTTTCTCCAATACATATGTTTTTTCCCAGCAGGAATAAAAAAAGATGATAATACTAGATTTTGAATATATATGGCTCCATTCTAAAATCAATTGTTCTCAATCAATTCCAGTGATAAATAGTTTTTCTTTCATTTGATTTTCTACACTCGATCGCCATGCAACGCAACACACGCAATTTGACCCAAGAGGAATGTGCCCAAGCGGAAGTTTTGCGAGAAGAAGTGTGGACATACACAAGAATTGCAGAAAAGTTTGGAATTTTCCATACAGGAAGACAGGTATGAATGTCCGAAGACCAGGATAGGGTAGACCACGGGTAATAACTGCCATTCAAGAACGTTACTTGAGAGTTTCTTCGTTGAGAAAACGGTTTGCAACCGCTCGCCTCCTTCAAACTCATCTTGAGCAAACTCATGGGGTGCAAATTAGCACCCCATGTCTATACAGGGTCTTTCACGAGGAACCTCACCCATATTTATACGGGAAACTACTGAACGTATTTTCATGAAATTCAGTACTTATAAGTATTTCACGATGCTGATGAAATCTAAAATATTTTCAAGGCATGAGCACCTCCGGTTTTTCCGGAAATGACGTCAACTTCCGTTTTTCAAATTAGAACACCATCTTTTTATTGCAGAAATAGATTCCTTAGAAAATTTCAAGTTATTTTGATGTAACATTTTTCAGTTTTGGTTGGAAAATTCTCTCTGAGCGGAAAAATTCGAAAAAAAAATCGAAAATAGAGCTCCGCTGAAACAAGAATAACTTCGAGGTTTTTGGATGGAAAATTTTCATTTTTGGGATTTTCCAAGATGTAAGATTGATGTATCCACTTTAAAAATCGAAATCGCGATTCATGATACAGGGGGTGAAAAAATCGCTTTCAAAGTTAGGGATGACAAAATCGTGAAAAATCAATTTTTTCAAATTAGAACCCCATTTTTTTATGGCAGATATTGAATCTACGTTAAAACATAATGTGAGTGTATGCATCACACCCTTGCCGTAAAATGGATATTTTTTGAGTTATTCACAAAAAACTGTTTTTCGTCTTGAATTTTCAGCTTTTTCTTTTCCCTTCACGCCAAAAAGATGAAATTTTCAGGAACTGTTATTTGAACCATGCTGTAGATTTTTCACCCCTTCTTGAAACCGACTTCAAGTTACTATTAGGAGAACCATGGCAAACTCTCGCAGTTATAACTAGAGAAGATGCTCAAAGTTTTGACCGTTAATTTCTAGACATTTATTTATACGTCTCAGGAATGCTTCGTGCGTTGCTCTTCTTATTTCATCGGGAGCAAGAGATCTGCAAAAGTGTTTAAAAACCAAATTGAGTTCCAAAACTATGAATCTAAAAATCTAAACAAACCTGAACGCATTTCTGACTCGTTCTATGAAGTCCTCTTTATCAGTCAGGGGAGTTGAGTAGACAATATTTTTTATCCTACCCCAAACATAATAGTCTAAAGGAGTTAAATCGGGAGAACGTGGTGGCCAAAAATGTGGACCATTGTTCGCCAACCATCGATCTTCAATAGCCTGTAGAGGATATTTGACACATTGAGTGAATTGTGTGGAGGCGCGCCGTCTTGTTGATACCATAAGTCATTATGGTTCTGTACTAGCGGCTCAATTATTTGAGTCAATATGTCAGAATATCTATCTCCTAAGGGAGAACATTCTTTAAATAATGCAAACATGTGTAGTGTTCTATCTTACCAGTTAAAGTCCCATCATAAATGTGAACATCGAGAATTGGATTATTTTTGATGGCGCAAAAAACATTGAAACTCCAGGTCTCTTGAAAGTTCCATTGTCTGAAGTGGTGGTTGTTCTCTTCATCCCAATAATGACTGTTATGCCTATTGAAAGAACCATTCTTTGTGAATTTAGATTCATCTGTCCAAATTATACAGTCCAAAAAGTTTTCATTCTCTTGAAATCGAATCATCATAGCTTCGCAAAACTTTGTTCTCCTGACGAAATCAGTTTCCTTCAAATGCTGTACCCTATTGAATTTATATGGGTGCATTTTATGTTTTTTTAATGTTCTCCAAACACTCGATTGAGATAATCCCAGATCAATCTCGGCATCTTTGAGAGAATTTTGAGGATTCACACGAAAATATGCAAGAACTGTAATTTCGTTGTTCTCATCTTCTACTACACTTTTTTCTCTGTGTATAGTTTTCTTAACGAAAGATCCGACATTTCTCAAGTATGTCATGGTTCTGTTAATGGTATCTCTCGTTGGTCTGGGTCGGTCAGGAACCCTCTCAATGAACAGTCGAATCGTTCTATCTACAACTTTATTACATTCTCCATGAAGTAGAATGAGATTTAAATAATCTTCATTGGTAAAATTAGGCATAGTGATCGATTTTATAACTTAATACGAATTATCACCAAATTAATAGTAAACACAAAATGCTACTGAATAAAGAGGAATTTGGCAGATGTAGTTAATGATATCTATCATTAAAAAAAAAGAATGTGAAACATGGAAAGTTTTTGCATATGGTTCATAAGGAATTATTTATTTATCACTGGAGAGAAAACCGATGGCCGATTAGTTGAAATAAAGAGGTTTCCGATACAAGTTCGAATCAAAATTCGCCATTTAGGAACAACCTGTAACTTTTTTCTCTTGCATATTAGGGTAGTAAAATCTAAAACATGGTTTAAGTAACAGTTCCCGAAAATTTCATCTTTTTGGCGTGAAGGGAAAAGAAATAGCTGAAAATTCAAGACGAAAAACAGTTTTTTGTGAATAACTCAGAAAATATTCACTTTAGGGCAAGGGTGTGATGCATACACTCACATTATTTTTTAACGTAGATTCAATATCTGCCATAAAAAAATGGGGTTCTAATTTGAAAAATTTGATTTTTCACGATTTTGTCATCCCTAACTTTGAAAGCGATTTTTTCACCCCCTGTATCATGAATCGCGATTTCGATTTTCAAAGTGGATACATCAATCTTACATCTTGAAAAATCCCAAACATGAAAATTTTTCATCCAAAAACCTCGAAGTTATTCTTGTTTCAGCGGAGCTCTATTTTTGATTTTTTTTCGAATTTTCCCGCTCAGAGAGAATTTTCCAACCAAAACTGAAAAATGTTACATCAAAATAACTTGAAATTTTCTAAGGAATATATTTATGCAATAAAAAAATGGTGTTCTCATTCGAAAAACGGAAGTTGTCGTAATTTCCGGAAAAACCGGAGGTGCTCATGCCTTGAAAATATTTTAGATTTCATCAGCATCGTGCTGAATTTCATGAAAATACGTTCAGTAGTTTCCCGTATAAATATGGGTGAGGTTCCTCGTGAAAGACCCTGTATAGACATGTCTATATAGTCAGAATATTCTGACTTTACCATTGTGATCGACGTTCCCTTGTATACAGACGTCCACATGAAAGATATGCTCAGTGCAATTTCCTGAATACTACTCATTTCGGGGGAGGATCGATTATCGTATTGGGTGGAATATTTTTGACTGCTCGCACAGACCTAGTAATCGTTGATAATGGAGCTATGAATGCTGAAAGTATACAAGGGACATTCCTGAAGAGCATGTAGTGCCACTGGCCTCATACATTGGTGAAAATTTCATTTTTATGGACGATAATGCCAGACCCCATCGTGCGCGCATCGTTCAGGATTACCTTGAAGAGGTTGAACTCTCTCGAATGGAATGGATAGCAAAAATTCAGATCTCAATCCGATTGAGCAGGTTTGGGACAACCTCAATAGAAGGCTGAGAAGTTCAGAAAATCATTCAGCTACACTTAATCTCTTAATGACTTAGGAATCCAACTCGGAAAAATCTGGGATGGATTGGATCAGAACATTTTAAGATCACTCATTTTGAGTATGAACCGTCGTTGCCGAGCAGTAACGCAAGGGGTGGAAATACCAAGTTTTATATCACTTATCAGCATTTCAGTATTCTGAAAATTGTTCATTTCTCTTCTTTCACATAAGATTCGGTGAATTTTTCTTTCATTTAATGTGTCTTGTTTCGTTCAAAACCTTCACGGAGAGAACATAAAAAATAAGTTATGAAGTCAATGCAGAGTTAACTTTCATTAAAATTGAGATTTTCAGAATGTGCGTTAATTTTTTTTCGCAGTGTATTCATTTGAAATTGTTCTTTACTTATTTACAAATGTGTTTTTCCTCGATAGCATCTAGACCCATGCAGGAATTCATAACCAAAATTATTCAGGCAAATTCTAGCAACTACAAAGTATCCAGTTTTGTCGAGTCATACTCCTGATGATTAGAAATTTCAAATTATGGATAACTGCTTGAAACGGTTACCGCTGGATTGTAATCAAGGAAATCGTCTCCCCCTTGGTCGTTTTGATTCGCTCATAGATCCCGCTGTGCACTAATTGCAAATGACAAATTGGCTTAACGTTTGACCATAACCTCTAACGTGTGTTTCAGTGAGTGGTGTTCATAATAAAGCTGGTTTTATTTCGCGATTCTGTATGCCATATTGACCATTGCGGCATGACGACGGCATAACTGCGTACGTCACCGCGAATCCTGCCATGTTTATAGAGTGATAAACCTTCTCAATGCCTCATTACGCTTGCTGCCAACTTATTTTACGATCGAAGAGGGCCTAGGATCCCCACATGTAATGGTCTGATTGCTGGCTCTACGTTTTTCATTATTCGCAATTACTTCAATGACATATCATTTGAATACTGACACTCAGGAATTATATAGACATTTTATACCTTTATTTTAAATTAAGAAGAGCATTTTTAAACTTCGGGAGGGGAAACTTTACTACCAACAAAATTAAATCGGTTAAATAGCCGCCTTTTTATAGATGAGCCTACTGTAATTTCCTACAGTTTTACTAGGTTAATTTTGCGAATTTATTGCAACGTAAAATTCTATGGAAGCAACATTGAAAGGAAGAATTGCGTGGAACTTTCAACTCCAACTTGAGAGGAATGAAATCAAATTGATGAATATTTTTATTGTTGAGGAAATTGAAAGGTATGAAATGTTGCCGTTTTATGCTATTATTTCAGACAAATACGGGAAAACCCACCTTTGTTCAATCCGAAGGATATTTTACGTTTTACAATTATCAGCGTTTTCAGCTAAATGCAGAGTGTCCCAAGTTTCTGGATTACTGGACCTACTCGAAATCTGAAAATTGTGATGATGACATTGTTCGACATTCTCTATTAAGTTAAGATATTCTTGAAGCCTGAAAATTCATTTCTAGAACAAATTTTGTTGATGAAATTTTCGTTTCTGAAATGATCGAGTATTCAATTCTGAATATCTTTTCTTTCGAATCGGTGCAATCATTGTGACAGTTTTCAAGATATTGGTATTATGAATATTCCGAGCATAAAACGTTTCCACATTTAAAAAGACGAAAAATGGATGAATATTGTGCATTTCCTGAGTTTTGGAAAAAAATGTTGTCACAAATTGTGATCAGCATTCCTCAGTTTACTGAATGAAACTGATATCAAAAACCAAAAATATGTTTATTTCGCTTCTGAATTTCAACTTCGGAAATGTGACAACTTTTTATTTTTCCAGATACATTTCTTTTGTCTTATCTTCATATCGATATGATAAAAAAATGTTCATAATTCACCAATGTTGAAAATCAGGATTTCGTCGGGTTTGCAGCGAAAGTGTTGAAAAAATTTTGGAATCTGTTAACAGGATTCAGCGTTTTCCTTCAGTAGTTTTGGTTGAAAAAATATATTAATTTCATTCCATACTATCGCTCATCCCGGTAGCTGTATAATAATATGTATAGTTCAACCCAAATTCACCTTCAAGGGTATTTCTGCAACTGTTCTAAGTTATAAATTTATGGGCTACTTTTTCATGACAAGTTCAAAGGTGCTGTCTGCTTTTTGATATACAGGGTGGGCCATCCATAACATTCCACCCAGAATTGTGGGCTTTGAGATAAAATAACGAGAAAACGCTCGGACAGGTCAAATTTTGTTGAAAGGGGAATAAATAAGGGTGTTCAAATGAGTTTGGTATCACTACCCCTCTAACTGCAACCCCTAACAGCTCTTCTTTTTGAATAGGAAAAAGGGGTCGAGCATCACCTTGTTCGAAAGACAATTCAATTTCCTGCATGGGTGCATTTTTTTCATCGCTTTATTATTATACAGAGTGACTCAATATTCCATCCATAACTTTCCACCCCGATTTTTGAAATTTGGGATGGAATAAAAACGCTCGGACAGGTCAAATTTTGTTGAAAGGAGGACAAAGGTCTTTTTTGAATGTTGATTCATTTATATTCTCAAAGTGTTGGATTCAGTAGAATCATTTTTACAAAGTTCAAAGAAATTGTTCGAGACTGTGTTTCTTCAAGAAAGACCGATTTTTTGACTGATACGAGAAATAAAGTAGTAAGTGTTATACCATTTTTGGAATCCTTAGTTTTTATTTATTTATTTATTTATTCGTGTCAGAAGCATCGCAGGTTAACAGGGAAAACAATATATCTATAATCTTAAAACTCTAAACATTATTTAACAGCAAAAACAATATGGCTATGATCTTAAAACCCTAAATATTTCTTGGCCAGAAACAGGCAACTTCTATGGCATTCAGCTTCTCTGCCATAAGATCCTCTATGAAACATCTAGCGGGACACGGCAGGCAGGTGTACATACAGGGTGGGCCATCCATATCTTTCCACCCCGGATTTGAAATTTGGGATGGAATTACGAAAAAAATGCTCCGACAGGTCGAATTTTGTTGAAAGGGGGACAAAAAAGGGTATTTGATATCACTACCCCTCTAGCTGCAACCCCTTACGGCTCTCATTTTGGATTAGGAAAAAGGGGTCGAGCAGCACCTTGTTCGGAAGACAATTCAATTTCCTGCATGGGTGTATTTTTTTCATCGCCTTATCCTTATACAGAGTGACTCAGTATTCTATCAATAACTTTTGCACGCCGAATTGTGTGATTTTCCAACAAGGTGCTTCTCGACCCCTTTTCCCTATTAAAAAATGAGAGCTGTTAGGGGTTGCGGTTAGAGGGGTAGTGATATCAAACTCATTTGAACACCCTTATTTGTCCACCTTTCAACAAAATTTGATCTTTCCCAGCGTTTTTTTTTCGTTATTCCACCCCAAAGCTCAAAATTCGGGGTGGAAATTTATGGATGGTCCACCCTGTATGTTAAACTTTGGAACTTACACGTTGATTATTAAATTATTGCATTTCCGTAAATATTATGTATCTGGACAACGTCTCATGATATTTTGAAGGTGAAAGCTGTCTTCTGTCAACATTTTTGAGTATAATTCATTGAAGTACACTGAAAAAATTTTTTGGTTGTTTTTTTCAAGTTATAAGTCAAACTAATAGTTCTTTCAATGGTAGACCTAACCATTATTTCATTGCACCATCAAATCGCATTTTGTTTCGATTGAAATAATATAGCACTTGTCTTAAAAAAATTTCAGTTATTAAATTTTGAATTTCATACTTACAATAATTCATTTTTCAACTGCAAGAAATGGACAAGAAAAAAAGTAGAATAATTCTAACAATCCTTCACTACATATAACATCGTTGTGAGGAGGCTTCCAAATATTCTCAAATGAAGTATCACCTTACCCCACTCCTGTATTCAATTAATGCGCTCCCTCTTAGGAAATTGCTCGTTCAAGCCTCAACTATAGGTTCGTCAAATGTCGCCCGAACAAAATCATTTGAAAATTTTCCAATCACTATGAGATAAGAAATATATGGGGTGGCTCGTCTGAGATCAAACACCCTGTATATTATACTGGGCCAAGAGTATGCTCCGAAAACTCACGCACAATAACAGCATTATGAGCGAATCAGAATATCATGGAGATGAAGAGTTACATATAAAACTTAGGCAATGTCATTTGAATAAATAGGATAATATCGTCTATCACCACTCACCAACCAGCCTGTAGAGTCAGTTTATGCGTTGAGTATTGTCGATTCCGTAAAAATTCTATCGACAATCTATCAGCACAAAATTTCCGAGAGTTTTCAACCGATCGAGCACTTTTGATTCACTATATAACCTAAAAAGAAAAGAACTGCTACAGTTTTTGTGGATATATTTTTGTTATTTGGTGAAATGTCCCAGTTCAATTCTATTCAGCAGTAACCAAAGTTCTACAAAGACTAAAAATAATAGTGTCAAAAGATGGTTCCAATAATAATTATACTTTTCATTATATGTGAAGAGCATTATGGCTTGTGCCTGGATGATTTTTTCATTTCATAAGTTTCCACTCGTTATCTTTTTGTTTACCTTCTTAGGTATCAAGAGATTGTTGGCTTCCCCTTCATTTATGAATTGCATCAAATATTCGTGGGATATATTCACTCTACGTAATTTCTCGAAGGAGAATCCTGATGAAATCTATTTTAAACTCGTAGAGTTCAGATCTGAACACATCTTGGCATAATTAACATAGTATACCGCTATATCGATCTTATGGGTTAGATTGTCCAGTTCGAACACTATAATATAACTGCTGTAATTTAATAACCGATAATGGCAGTTGCAATTAAATCTTGTTAATAAATTACATTATACTGTAATTATACGTTTTTGAACATAGAACTGTTTAACTTGAAATAATGATGCGGATCATCGTTCGCGCCGTAACGGTTCATTTTCTTTTACTGCCGAATTGGAAACTAATAGTTGTATCCGATATCTGAAGGTGATATTCGACTCCAAAGATTTTTCACTAAATGATCAAAAACAGACGACGATCATTTTTCTGCAGTCATGTTTTAAACAGTTCAAATCACTTTCGTTTGAAACATTTTAGCTTTCCTTTCCAATAAATTATTATTATTATTATTATTATCATCAAATGAATGTTAAAAGGGGTCTTATAAAAACACCTTATGATAGCGAGCAATTAATTTCATCAACAACTGAAATACGGAATAACGAAATTAATTTCATTAAGGATATTCTTGGGGATAATCAATATCCAACTAATTTCATAGAAAAAACTATTTCAAATTTAGAAAGAACAATTTTGCATCAAAACGATAATAACAATCAAGAACCAACAACAAACCGTCAAGAACAATCAATTTTAATAAATTTGATTCCTTATGTTCATAGACTTTCAGAAAAAATTAGAAGAATTGGTTCTAAATTCAACATGAGAACTGTGTTCAAAACATAACATGATTTACGATCTTTATTAACAAGAACTAAACCTTTGAATGAGAACCAAAAATCAAGAAATTGTTTCTACAATATTCCCTGTATTTGTGGAAAATCTTATATAGAAGAAACATCAAGACCATTAGAAATTAGAAAACGTGAACATAAGAATAACATAAAAAAAGAGATATCAGTAGATAGCAGATCGTGTGTGTTCCAATACCGGCAATCACATGATGGATTGGAATGGAACAAAAATTCCAATGACGGAACCTGATGGTTATGAAAGAAGAATCAAGGAGTCAATTTGTATTTTGTTGGATGAGGCTAATAATCTCGCCTATTGTTCAGTAGGAATTGATCGAATTTGGATGGATTTATTGAAAAAAGAACTTTGAAATAAAATAACGATATCAACCTCTAGTAATCAATACTAATCTATTTTCATCATATATTGACAAATGTCGATCCAAATATCAAAAAATTGTCACGATTCTATAAAGTTGAATGAAACTAGTTATTGTCTGACGAAGGAGTCTGATTAAGACTCCGAAAAGTTACGCTTAAGAGTTCAAAGTGTTTTATTTTTGTTCATTGTTAGGCAACAATTTCTTCTCGTAAAGTTTATTTGGAGCCTAACAAATTAGTATTCAAATATTACGCAGGGGCCTTTCTTATATTATTAAAAAAAATTTCTAATTGTTTCTTGTTTCAGAGACTGGGAGAGAAAACCCAAATTAAGTTTTCAGGAAAATGTAGAGACCTCCCAATAAATTTTCTTTCCAGCCTATGTAAATTTTCAATAATGCCAAAATGAGTGTTTTCGTCAAAAGCAAATCAGTTAGGCACGTTTCCATATTATATGGGAACTCACATAACCATTCACTGTTGGGTGAACAATTAACAAAGATATTTCTAGGGTGACGTTGGGACGCAGTACCAAGGCCTACAGAGATCACACCAATCCTTCTAACACGCACAAGCTTTAAGTAGGTTCTGAGGGATTTCGCAGAAATGGCATGGCATAAATACACTCTCCGTCAATAAATTACGGACACTCAAAATTTTTGTCAAATTCAACACTCTGTATCTTTTTCCGTGGTTCTCCGATTTTCTTGAAAGTTTCACCAGATGTAGTATTGGGTCTTTTTATATAAACATGAAATTTACTTTGCGAAAATACCTGTAGCTCATCCAGTATACAGGGTGAAACAAAACCTTGTCTCATACCTTTCATTTCTTAACACCCGCTGGTGAATTTGATGCGGAAAATTGTATTATTTTAGCTCTCTATTTTCATAAGAATATATATATATATATTTAGTTTTAATTTGAAGTATGACCCTTTTTTTAACAAAATGGTTCTTGATTTACGTCAGTATCTGCTTTAAAAAAAAAGATACACATTTTCGAAGAATATGTTATCTACTAGTTAACATAAACAAACATCTGAAAATTAATAGCGTGTATTTCCACCTCGCTCTCTCATCACTTCTATCATACGACGTGGCATACTTTCAATGCACTTCCGAATTGCTTCTGGGGGAATATTTTCCCGTTCTTCAAGAAGGGCTGTTCGTAAATCAAGCAAGGTGTTCGGCTGCCGATGTTGAACCTAGCATATCCCGTACATGTTCAATTCGATTTAAATCTGGCCCTCTGGCTGGCCACACGAATCGTTAAATATTCGCCTCATCAAAGTATTCTACAGGTATTTTCGCAAAGTAAACTTCAGGTTAATATAACAAGACCCAATACTCTATCTGGTGAAAATTTCAACAAAATCGGAGAATCACGAAAAAAGATACAGGGTGTTGAATTTGACAAAAATTTTGAGTGTCCGGAATTTATTGACGGAGTATAGAAATACAAATACAAAATACAAATGAGCCATATCAGAAAATGGTTTTTTATTGAACCTGATTTGATTTGATTCTATCTGAACTTTAAGAATATAAATTTAGATAGATATCTAACTTTCACCGAAATACACTTAGTTCGAAATGATTTGAAAGTTTTTGGATGTTTCATTGAAAAAAAACTCATTTCGAATCTAACGTTTTTTATAAAAAGATACATGATGAAACACTTTCCGTAATTTTCATTCATTGAAAATAATCAATACCCACCAAATTTCATAGGGACAACAATTTGAGCACGAATTCCTGGTGAGAATCATGTTTAATCCTATCATTCGAAAATAGTTTCGGCTGCAAATTTAAAAATCACACCCAATTGGGCGAAATGGTAGCGCCTTGTTAAAATATTTCAATTTGTCAAATGACTCATCCCCTGCTTTTCTATTTGTATATTGTCATAAGTGGCTCTTAGTTCTGTCCGAATAATTATACTTTCTTCCATATGGTCATAGATAGCCACAAACCTTTCTTCAATTAGTCATTTTGTCGAAGGCAATATGACATATTGATCAGTTAGAGGTCGTGGAACACGCTGAATTAATGGCTCAACCCCTACCACGACATGTGCTACACTATAATTTCATTACCGACATTAAATACTGGGATTAACGATTTGGTGAAATACGATCAATAATATTTCGATGGGTGAAGGTAATGCATTGAATAAATATCTGCCAAAATTTAATGAATTTTGGAATCTATCATCAAAAACTTCTTCAACAGCTTTCCCATATCCTGAGTAAGTCACGTTAATTTAATTTGAATAAATTTTCATTATTTCTCAAGATGTGAGCTTTCAGTTCTATCTATATGAGACGATTTTCCTTCGATATGGTCCTATAGCTGTCTTTGAACATGTTTATTGTTGTTGTTGCAGATGAAATATTCAACGTGAAACAAGCACCTTAAAATGAGGTTTCTCTCCTCAACGAATCTCAGATATCAATTGAAATATTGTCTGGGAGGTCTCTGCATTTTCCTGAAAACTTAATAAGGGTTTTCTCTCCCAGTCTCTGAAACAAGAAACAATTAGAAAAATTTTTTTAATAATATAAGAAAGTCCCCTGCGTAAAAATTTGAGCACAAATTTGTCAGAGGACAAAACTTTACGAGAACAAATTGTTGCCTAACAATGAACAAAAATAAAATGAAAAGACTCTTGAGCGTGACGTTTCGGAGTCTGAATCCTTCGTCAGACAATGAATAACTAATTTTCATTCAACTTTGTAGAATCGTGACAATTTTTTTTTT
The DNA here is from genome assembly GCA_038502775.1 of Hippodamia convergens. Taxonomy (NCBI): domain Eukaryota; kingdom Metazoa; phylum Arthropoda; class Insecta; order Coleoptera; family Coccinellidae; genus Hippodamia; species Hippodamia convergens. The sequence goes on from CM076613.1 coordinate 10,380,747, forward strand.
TTTTTTGGATTGACATTTGTGCACAATTCTCAAACCGTTTCGCGATATTTATCATTTGCTTGTGACCATTTAATGCCCTGTTTGAAAACAAAACATTTTAGGACATACTCCTACAAGACCTTTCTGCCATTTTTGCTCGCATTTTTGCCATTACCATTTTTCCAATTCGGCTCGTTTGAAAATCCATCAAAATATGAATTTTCGAATATATCTCCTAAACAATCCTATAGAATATAATGATTTTCGGAAATTAGATTTTCATTGATGTGTTCAATATTATACGAAAATTTTACTCAAATGTTTCATTTTACCATTATGACCATTACATAGATTACATTTCATAATTATACTAGAAATTCAAGGGACCCAAATCCTAAAAGTAAGTTTAGTGTTTATTATTTGATGGAAATCTATTTGGCCGTTTTGGAAAATGACAACATTTTTGAATCGCCCAAACTTAATAACGTAGGAGAATCCAAAAATAATTTTCGAGTTCTCTATTAGAACAAAAATTCTTATGACGACTTTGTACCGAAAAAACTTCTGAGGGTGGCAACAACCCCTCCTCTTTTTATTCTATGAATATCGTAGTTTGAATTTTCATTTAATTGAAACATATCCGTTATCTCTTTTGAGTTGTTTTTTCGCAACAGTGTAATCATAGTTATTCTTTCTCCCTTATACAGGACTTGAAAGTGAGTTTTGGATTCTTCAAAACCCTTAGGTTCTTGAGTTTGAAGGTAAGTGCAATATTACATAATTTCGACAATAAAAATAATAACTGGGTTGTTTACATAATATAAATATACGTTGTCCAATTTTCTGTACCTTTAAACCTTCAAATCACTGAATAAATATTCGGTTTATGCAAAGTGGAGTGCCCACAAATTATAAGGGAACAATTTGATCATATATTTTCGAGAAGATGTATAAAACGAGGAGGCCCACTGCCATGACCTGCGAAATCTCCCGATTCGAATACTTTGGACTTTTGTATTTAGGGCAGTTTTGTGTATGAAACGTCAGTGAATAACATCGAAGAGATGCAATATCGGATTGAACTATATTGTGAAACGGTTCGAGCACAACCAGGTCTTTTCGAAAGAGTACATTGTTCCTTCATTGGACGACATTACTTCCTAGATTGAAATGGACGGTGGTGATATGAAAAATCTTGTGTGAAACTATATGAGTTCAAAAGATCAATATCTTCTGTATCTATCGTATTTGGTTGTAGTTAATATTCAGAAAACCGAAAATCGTTTAAATTTCCAAAACGTTTATATAAAATTTTTTCCTACTTACTTCGAGCTCCCAAAATATTCAAAACACCCAGTATATATAAAGAAATATATAAATATCGTAAATAAGTAAAGAATCAGCTAGTACCTACCGAAGAAATATCTTAAATTTATAAACTTATACTGAAAATATTACTAACTTGATTAATGAATCTCCTGATATATACGGAAAACTACACTCTGATGAGGTTTGGTGTCCCGAATGCTTCCAATCGGCCCTCATCAAATAGGGGTCCATCCATAATGAAAGAGCGGAAGGACTAAATTGAATTAGAAAAATCATTCACCTAACCATTTAGTGATAATTATATTATTATCTTTCACTTTATCAACAGGAATTAAATATGATTAACTGCCATAACAACCATTAATTCGCGTCGGCTATATCGGCATAATATATTGAATTCATAAAAATTAAAATTGAACGTGTCGATTATATCTATCGGTTTTTAATCATTGAATGGTTATTCGAAAATGAAACTGATATTCTTCATTCTCCCACATCAACTATTAAATAAATATTTAAGGTGAAAAAAATTCCAAGCAGATGTTATTTCCTGAAATTTCCAAACATTTCTTCTTAAAAAACAAAAACTCACAAGAAAATCGGTAATGCCTGCAAATAACTTTCTTCAGATCTATCACTGTTTTTTTTTATCTGCCCTGAATAAAGTTGTAAAATAAAAAAAATTGTTCACAGCTGCCCCCCCCCCTAGAAGATAAAATTAACGTAAATTTTTCTGGCAAGTGGGAATTAGAATCGTGTTACCTACTCTGCGCAAAGTGTTGGAAACACAATATAATTTCAGTGAAATATTTGATTTGAAATTTTTCTATCTATAATTAAATATTCTACAACATTCGATATAGTATACTGTTAGTAACGCAATATAATTTAAATCTCCCGCGAAACCGTCGCATCTCGTTGTTTCCGCTCCCGACGAGACAATCAGAGCCATAGATGGCTCTGATTATCCTAGGTCCTAGAGGATTAGAGCTGAATATGAAAACAACATCTAGCGCTATCAAGATACGGACGACAGTACTTTTTCTATGTTTAAATTCTTAGGGTAAGGGAAAAGTTAAAGTTACCGGCCAGCATGAATTCGGCCTCTCATAGTTTAGTATCGGCGATACGAAATTCTCGGAAAACCAGGTGACATACAAGACGTGGTTTTGTTGTAATTGTAGCTATGTTATGTTCTATGCTGTTTCATTTATCAAACATGAAAGAATATATATGTGTCATTTCAATTATTGTAGGTATACGTATATTTTTTTGCTGAAAAGAAAACATTTGAAATTATCCTACGTTCTAGGATATCATTTATCCAGAAAACGGGCCTTATGGTCGGTTTTAGTTTCCGAGATGTTCACAGACAGTTTTATGAGATAATAATAAAAGTAACATTTTTTTTGTTATAACTTTGTAGTAACCAGCAAACACCTAAAATATTTTAATCGAATCACCTCTCTAAATAACTTGGATTTACTAAATCAAATCAAATTTATTATGCAAATTATAACAAACAAATAACTCATCCATACCGAGAACAAGTCCCTTTTCTCTGTAACCGTCACAATAAATGTATTATTTCAAATCACCTAGTTTTACTTAATTGGCGTTCAAACGGATTTTGAATATCACAATAACTTTTACTGATAGGAAGTAGATGATATTTGAATGTGATTTTTTTATAGGTATCTTGATCTTTCTTTTCGTCCTATGCCTAAACATCGTGAAAGTTATTTTGTGTATCTATTTTTTAGCGACAACACGCGAAAAAAGAAAAAAAGGTCGGGAAAGTAGTAGTGGAAGCGAAAATGACAACCATGATAAAACTACTCATTGCATGCTAACATTGGACAAGCGTCACATTCTCCAGCAGAATCTGTAAATATCTGTTGCTGACTTTTCTTCACCATCGACATCCCAACAAACTTATGACGTCAACGTAGATCCTAAAATTATAGTGGACAATGACTATCATGAAAATTATCTGGGATGTTATGTTGGGTTGGCTACCCAGCTATCGACGGGGGTGAAATAAGGCTTACAGGTTCATGTCCGATGAGCGTACATCGAAATTATTTAAAAGAAAACATTAAGTTTATTGAAAAGACTGTCATGGACAAATGTTCGGCAAATCCGAGAAAATTACTGTTAAATCAGTATATTTCAGTATTATGAATATTTTATATTTAATATTTTGTTTTGTATCATAATCAAACCAATTGAAAACAGTGAATTTTCAAGATTTTTTGTTTCAATATACCCGACCGACCATCTTCTCGAAACAGGTGTGAGCTGCCCCCCCCTAGCTTAAATCCTGGGTACGCCCTTGACCATTCCCATTACTTGAAAATGGTTCACTTCATTAAGTGGGAGTGAAATCATAAAAAAAGTTTCAGAAAAATGTAGATTCCATCAAATTTTCCCGCACCGCAAAGAACTGTCCGAGTTAGTGATTACTTTCATGTCGGTTTATGGGGTTAACTCTTCCGGATTCCACACTCGAATAACGGAGCTGAAAGGTTGCCGAATTACTTGAAATTTTTACGGCCGTCCACTCCACTTTCCGTTGGTATTAAAAAGACAATCCTCCAATTGTATTTGGTGATAAATCTATCAAGACTTCCTGAGAAGGGCGTAAAATGTTTTACGTCGTCCGTCGAGTCCAGCCTTAATGAAATCGAGTCGAAATCAATTATTGAGCTGTATTCTTTTGGAGAGGTAGACGGTCAAACGGTTTAAGTGCTTTCTGAATGAAACAAGGGCGTATCGTCCTCCGAAATTCGATCAGTGCTGCAGGATGTAAGGAGAGATCGGACTACAAATTATATCCATACCAACGTTAAGTATAAACTTACGAATTCATAGGTGGGTTGATTCTTATATTTCGGGATTAGAAAAAACAGCAAATACACTGCGTAAAAAAATGAAAGCACATTATGGAAATCTCAAATTTATTCTACAAATGAAGGTGTTCTCAATGATAATTACTTTTATCAGAATTATGCATGCATATGTTATCCACTTTTAACGTTCTTCTTCAATACAGATGTTTTTTTCCCAGCAGGAATAAAAAAAGATGATACTATCAGATTTTGAATGTATTGGCTCCATTCTAAAATTAGTTGTTCTCGATCAATTCTATTGATCAATAGTTTTTCTTTCGTTTGATTTTCTACAGTCGATCGCTATGCACCGCGAAACACGCAATTTGACCCTAGAGGAATGTGTGAGAAGGGTGGACATACACAAAAATTGCAGGAAGGTTTGGAGTTAGCCATACAAGTGTGTCCAGAATGTTGCACCGATTCAGCGAGACAAATATGAATGTCCGAAGACCAGGAGAGGGTATACCACTGGTAAAAACTGCCATTCAAGAACGTTACTTGAGAGTTTCTTCGTTGAGACAACGGTTTGCAACCGCTCGCCTCCTTCAAAATCAGCTTGAGCAAACTCATGGGGTACAAATCAGCACTCAGACAATAAGAAATCGCCTCAGAGCATATGATTTAAGGCCTCGTCTCGCGGCAAGAGGCCCAGCTTACCACAGCCCATCGAAGGGCGCGTTTGGATTTTTCGAGAGAATTGAGAAGAGGCCGATTGGGAAAGAGTTCTCTTTATAGATGAGTCTAGATTCTGCCTCTACCATTGTGATCGACGTTCCTTTGTATACAGACGTCCACATGAAAGATATGCTCAGTGCAATTTCCTGAATACTACTGGTTTCGGGGAAGGATCGATTATGGTATGGGGTGGAATATCTTTGACTGCTCGCACAGACCTAGTGGTCATTGGTAATGGAGCTATGAATGCTGATGAGTATATAAGGAACATTCTTGAAGAGCATGTAGTGCCATTTGCCCCATACATTGTTGAAAATTTCATTTTTATGGACGATAATGCCTGACCTCATCGTGTGCGCATCGTTCAGGAGTACCTTGACGAGGCTGAAGTCTCTCGAATGGAATGCCAGCAAGAAGTCCACATCTCAATGTGATTGAGCAGGTTTGAGACAACCTCAATACAAGGCTGAGAAGTTCAGAAATACATCCAGCTACTCTTAATGACTTAGGAATTCAACTCGGAGAAATCTGTCAAGGATTAGATCAGAACAATTTAAGATCACTCATTTTGGGTATGAACCGTCGTTGCTGAGCTTTAATTAACGCAAGGGGTGGAAATACCAAGTATTAAATCACTTATCAGCATTTCAGTATTTTGAGAATTGTTCTTTCACATACGATTCGGCGAAATACTAAATTTTTCTTTCATTCAATGTGCACTAGATCTTTTTATGTATTTCACGAATCCCTCATCATTGATCTTCATTGAATTTAATAGTGCAATTGATAATAACAAGTCGCTGCACAAGTAGCATACAGTTATGTGTCAAAAGAATAAACCCTTACTCAAGAAATGTAAATTGAATTTCACACAAAAGGGTGTATGAAATGGAAATCTTTACTCAAAAACCTACACAACCGTAATACCAATCGTAAGAGTAATTACGGTTGCCGTCAGAACGAATAATTCGCCATGGTTCAATGAGATATAATCAAAACAAACAAATAGCACAATGAGCAAATAGTACATAATTGATTGTTGCAATGACATGGATGAAGTAAATCAGCCGTGTAATCTGTATTGCATACCGTCTTCGAAAAGTAATATCGTGTTTCCTTTTTTTTCATTTTCCTCTTGTTTAAATTCAGATATATGAAGTTTACAAGGTTAATCATTTGAAGATTTTTTATAATAAACTAGCTACAATCAGAGACTTAATTAATGCAACACCTTCAACACTAGACTGGCTACGTTCCCTGGATTTGGAGCTCTAACTGAAGTCCTAATCTCATCTGTCTTCGCAAATTTTAATCACAAATTTACCTACATTTTTACTTATATCTTCATGTTGTTATTTTCATGTTAGATGTACTTTGTAATATATTCATGATCACTGTCATTTATACTTGTATACTGCTGTTGCTATGCCATACTATGAATAAATATAATAATCTTAATTTATTTTCAAAATAATTTTTACTATAATCAACTATCTTGTAACTAGAGAGAAAGAACTAGTCACTTTCGATTAATTTCCGAGTCCAACATATATAGTTCCCAAATCAAGATTTTTTGAGAATATTCAAGTCCATTCTATAAACACAATACGACGAATTTTGCTTGTCCATTGTTAATCTAGATTTCAAAATTAATTTTACCTGTATGGATTGAATGGCCAACTAATCACGTATTATTTGCACAGCACCTTAACTGAATTTTTTTATGGAATTTGAAAATTATATTGAAATTTAATATATAGACTTCAATTGTTATAAAATGTCCAATTGAATTATCTCGAATTGTATTTAAATAAATGGAAATTTCGAAACTTTCTCATTCATAGACTTGGAATTCCTGCAGGTAATGTATCAAACTCATATCCCCTCATTAAATTTTGAATGAAATAAGTAATTTTGAACCATAACAGTAAATAACCGTTTACCAGGGTCAAGAACAAATTCTTTAGATTCTGCATTTTGTTTCATTTGATCCATTTCTCGAATGTTGAGTTTTTCTGGCATCACCGTTATGATGGAAGACCTCATTTGTCGAGTTCGTCCAACCTAAAAACAATTTTCAAAGCTATACTTACTTGTCATCGAAAACGTTGGAAAATCACAACTTCCTTTCGTAGCAATTAAATATAGCGTAGCAATTTCTGTCGTCAATGGGTCACATCCTATAATTATGCTACACAATGGGTACGAAGTATATCCAGGTGTTTCAAATACCAAAACGCTGTTATAATTTGAAGTAATAATAAATCATGCATCAATCACAATAGCAATCAGATAATCAGAGCCTTTATTCAAATTTTCACAATGGGCACTCCACCAGAACCAACAGTCAGTGGCCCTACATTGTTAATTGAAAAAACACCCCATCCGTACTCATCGTTACATGAAAAACTAGCCTTATCTTTAAATGGATGCCGAAACCATATAACAGAATGCGATACTGTGATAAAGCTCCGAACCATTATGTTAATATAAAGAACTACAAATGCGGTAATGATCACCTTCCCTCAAACTAACATAATGTTGGTAATTTGTGATCACGAGGGGGAGGAAAAACAAGATAAGTCACACTATTATATACTAAGTGACATGAAAACAAAAAACACCCAGTAATAATGAATTTATTAGAAATGATTTCAACAGAGGTTTGTTAAAGATAGACCGAAACAATCAGTTCTCCAAACATAATATTGATGAATTACTAACACTTCGCATATTGAAATCATCGTGTATTAATAATACCATAGTTTGAATTCTGCGTATTTTTCATCAAAAGCGGCAATAAGTAGAACATTTATGACGCTGAAACCACCGCTTTACGTAGACAATTTGGAACCGATTTCATAATCGAAACAACAAACAAATGGAACAAATGCTGAAAACTGAAGAAGTCTCAGACAATATCAGAGTGAAATTTAGATGTCGGCAAAATGAAAAACGGTGAATTTGAACCGACAGATAAACCGATCAACCACAACCTGTTGAAAAAAGAACTGGCAGAACAGTTCATTGAAATTTCTCATTATTCTGGTTTTTTCTTGTTTCCAGAAAAATACTTCTTCCTTTTACTCAGTTTTTTCTATTCATTTTGGTTGAAAAGCATTTGAGTTAAATACGCTCTATCTTCGTCAGCCGAATTTTAAGTATCTTCCTTATCAATCAATCATTCTTTAGTCTGTTCCAGTACTACAGCTCTATAGTTTTGAATTTTACGTTATTTTCTAATCTTTTTTATGTTGATCTAGCTACAAATATTTAGTGCTCACTTTATTACCCCTTAGCAGTTGGTAGTCCTTTTTTCTTATAGCTTTCTAAGTAATGGTGGGTCTGAGTATGAACCCTATTTTTAATATTCGGGTCGTATTTTTTCTTGACAATTATTTTACATTTTCGAAGAGTGGGTATAAACATACCATAACAACGCTTTTATTTGCGTTAACTTTAAATCTCCATTTCTTGAAATATTTTAATATTAGGCCAATTTCTGTCGGCAGTTGTTTCCTCACGGCTTTCTTCTGACGATATCATTAGTAAATGGCCGTATCATCTACGAATTGAGCTTTTTTGATCCTCCATTATGGTGAATCCGACATGTTTATATCGAATAGTAGCGGACCTAGCACGGATCCTTGGAACACGCCTGCTTTGGCCGTCAATGTGTGATTGAAATTTATTTTTTGTAGAGTGATCTTTTTCACGGTTTTCCGCATTACCAATGTATTCTCCGAACAGATATCTATTGCAATATTGTCTAGGAGGTCTCTGCATTTTCCTGAAAACTTAATTTAGGTTCTCTCTCCCAGTCTCTGAATCAAGAAACAAAAAAAAAAAAAATTTAATAAAAGGAGAAAGGCCCCTGCGTAAAAATTTGAGCACTGATTTATCAGGGGCCAAAACATTACGACAAGAAATTGTTGCCTAACAATGAACAAAAAGAAAACACTTCGAACTCTTAAGCGTAACGTTTCGGAGTCTAAATCAGACTCCTTCGTCAGACAATAACTAGTTTTCATTCAATTTTGTAGAAAAAAAAACAGAAAAAAAAATTGTCACGATTCTACAAAGTTGAATTCGTTCATTGTTAGGCAACAATTTCTTCTCGTAAAGTTTTGGCCGCTGACATATTGGTGCTCAAAATTTTACGCAGGGGCCTTTCTTATATTAAAAAAAATTTCTGATTGTTTCTTGTTTCAGAGACTGGGAAAGAAAACCCAAATTAAGTTTTCAGGAAAATATTCGCGTAACGTTCTTGTGGTCTCTAGCAGCAGAGCTTTCTGCAAGAACTTCTTAATGTCCCCACCCAATTGAAGCTGTCTCAAATTTTCTAAAAGTTTTTAAGGTATAAGCCCTTTAGATGAAATGAATTATTATTACTATTATTCAATGTTGCGCATCAAAAATCATTATTTTCTGAATCATTTTTGGGTTTTCACTTCCACTTCACCGAACAAAATCAATTGAAAAGTTTTTGAGCAATGGAAATTTCACGTACATTCTTGCATAAATTCGTTAGGAGCATATCGGTAGGAAAATTCTCCACTCTTCCATCAGACCAAAGAGTGAAATCTTGGGAATGGATTATTCAATGATGGTATCATGAATCAAGAACTCATGTTTAACTTCAGTGTTTTTGTTTTACTAAAAATCGAATATATTGCTATGAGTTTTCATTCCGATCGCACTCAGTGTCTAGGAACACAAGTTCCACTTAAATCTACTTCCAGTTCATACGAACCAAAATAAAAACTGCTCATTACAGTACCTAGTGTTTTTATGAACATTAGTTCATCAGATCCCAGTCTAGAAAGAAACGCATTGTTTTCATCAGCCGAGGTTCTTCAAGATTCGTTAAATCTAAACAATCACGTAATTCGGTGAGTAAGAACGAAAAAGGTGCACGGGATTGTGTTTGTGGCATTTGCAGTAATTACAGAATATTATGAAAAAGTTGAACCAAAACCAGTTACAGTGTAGGAGGAAATATATCATTGAGGTCACATGGGTCGAAGTAGATTACAATCTGAAGACGGCCACGCGCTTCCACAGGTGGTCATCCGGTTGCAAGCCATAACCGACGCGCAGTGGTGTACGTCTGGTTTGGGCATAAATACAATGGAAACCATTTATGGAATAAAATTATTATCGTCCTTATGTTGAGAAGTTATAACTAAATGCTGGCATTTTTTAATTCAATCGTCAGCTATTGAAGCACAAATCAAAATATAGAAGGCGATTCACGCAAATCCAACACTTTCCTTAAATATTTTCATTTTTTTTAATATCCCTGATAAACTGATTTCAACGAAATATATCACACTGTTAAACATTGGTTCCAAGAAACTATTGATGTAATTAAAAAAATGGTATAAATTGGCAATAACACAATCTCCTATAACACTATTTTCTAACTTTGTTTAAAGTTTGAGTTAAAATATTCCGAATTTCTGTAGTTTAATCATAGTAAGGGATTGTATCAACAGCTACATTATTTTTGTGCAGTTAATTCAGCATTATTTCTCGGAAATACATTATACGATCTGGACTGTCTTCTGTTAGTTTCTGTCCGAAAGTTATTTTTTATGGATAATTATTTTTAGTGGAGACCCCTTATCACTGTATGATCTACATAATTTTCACGAAAAATTTGAGATCTCGTTCTTTTTATCCTTCTCAGCGCTTAACCATATATCCAATTACACAGTTTCTTCGACGGATTTAGCTTTTTGATGTTTTGACAGTTCTCTAAATTGTGCACGAGTTTCAGATATAGTACCTTGTGAAATATTAGGCAACTGAGGATACCTCTGATTAAATAATTTCTCCACTTCAACTTAACTTCTGCCATCTGCCATTATATCCAAAAGGAATCATCATTAAAATCTCAAATCGGCTGCCTCAGTTAAACTTTTCATTATAACTTCTTTTAGAAACAAGTTACAGGTTACTATTTCAATGTAAATTGACACGGCAACAATTGACTGATAACAATGCACATGCAAATCTTCCTCAATTATCACCATTATGTAGATCGTTTTACTGACAAAACATGTTAATTTTACCAAAATCCTTGAGAATCTCGAAAATTGATTCTAAAAAATTTTCAAAATCTAAATGATAGTTAGCTCAGAAATTTTATAAGTCTAAAGTTGAGATACTAAACAAAATACCATTTATCAATTTCATCATTCAACCCGGTATTACTCAAAAGAGGAACTACATAATAGAATTTTTTAAATTCATATTTCTAAGTAGCTTCGAGAAATATAAAAATATGCAGGGTTCTTTATTTGAAATGACACAGAAGGGCTGTGCTCGACTTACGCGAATCACCCTGTATATTCGAATTCATGCTTGATAATTGCATTGTTTGGTTACTTTAATGTTTCTTTCTTACCTTTCTTTTTTGAAGTTTCAGTAAATCATTTATAATCAAAAGAATTTTATGCGATATTGAAGGAATTTGTGTGTAACTTGAAAATTATTAACTCGTGTATCAGATTCTTTTTAGAATGAAAGAAATACGTAGTTTGAAGAACATAATGTGGTCATCATTGCAGCACATAAATACTTTTCGAGGTAGTTACCACAGCATCGAAAATTCAATTTGTCTCATCAGGGATCAGCTTGAAAATATATTAGTTTTGAATATTCAGAATAATAATTTTTTTCGTACCCAATAACATCGTCATAACAAATTAGCGAATGGAACCTCATTCCAAAGTATCAATATCATTTTATTTTTCATTCCCCATTAAGTGAAGTTTTCTACTTTTACAACAACTTTATTTTGACATTTTTCTCCTTCCGGCACCTAAATCGATTTTATGGTTGCTGGTAACACTTCGCCATCAACCTACGCCTCTGATTGAGGACGTGGGCCGTTGGCTGGACTCGCTCTGCGACATCTTGTTGAATTTAATTAGTATTGTTGCAAATCTTACCGTCCATATACGATATCAAGGAACCAGTCTGTATGAGAATCTATGAATATTCAATCGACATTCAAATACAGTTCATTTCATTATTGGTCATAATATATTCAATTATTCAAGAACTCAGGATGATGGATGGATTTGGTCCATCAAAATTTTTTAAATATTGATCGAAATCATTTTTTTAATTCAATTAGCAAATAATAAGAAATATGAGATACTTGCATTGAAGTTTTTCTTACCGTTTATCTTACCAGAATTCTTCTGTTCTTAATGTGGAGGTATGCTCTGAGAATAGGTGGGAGTAACCCAAAAACCAGAGTTGTGCATTGAAGTACCGTCAGTTGGGGTGAGATTGATCACAAAGAAATTTTACAGCCTAATGTAACCAAAAGGCCCTTTCAAATCGGTAGATCGATCGATTCAGCGGATTTCCTGGATCGATTGAAATTCTGAAAAAATTAAGGGAACAAGGTTTTCGTTCCTTAAAGTTGACCTTTTCTTTTCAAAAATAACCTATTATTTTTTTTTCACTATTCACTGAATTTTGAATGTTTTGAACATTATAAAAAAATTCTGGTGTTTTCAACAGGCTGTATCTCAGTGAAAAATGGTCGTATGAGAATTAGAGAGATCAAGTTTTGCAGCTTGAAGACTCCAGTTTCTGAATTTATTTATTATCATTTTTTCAGGGTACCGGTAGCCATGCAGTCCCCGGATGAATCTCGAAGAAAAATTTTTTTATATATCTCAAAAATTTTTTTTTGCTCTTCGCGCATGGAAAAATTTTTTCTTTCCTTTTTTAGGATTGAAAAAAAAACTGTTGAATTATGTTCTGGAAATATAAAAAAAAAAATGAAATGATCACTGAAAAAAAAATTACTCTGCAGGGAACGGAAAAATTCTATCGCTCAGAATTTTGCTAGTGAGTAGCGGTCGAGGTAGCGGTACTCGTGACTATATTTTTCTCTATATTTGCAGAATATAATTTGAAAGTTTTTTTCAACTGTGAAAAAGGCATTCTCAAATATTCAAGTTTTTCAAAAAATATTCCTTAAATTTTTTCACAATTTCCAAAACACACAAAATTGAGTTGAAAGTGAAAAAAAATTGAATTTTCTCAAACCTTAGCTTTCCCCCAATATTGACGAAGATACAAGTCCGTTAACCATTAAATGGCAAAATGGCATTTTCTTGCTGTTTATTCGCATTACCGTTACAGGTGAAAAAAAAATTTTTTAAATACGACATGAATGATTTTGGTAGGGAATTTTCTGCAGAAAAAAAACAATCTGTCGGTTTGCTAGGCCTTCAATAGTTTCGGTGATATCGGCAGTTGAGTTGCATTCAAAATTGGATATCTCGAAGACAAATGGTCATTTAAGAAAGTATAAAAAAACAAATTAGAGCTGAATAAACAGGCCATGCAGTCTAGCTGCAAAAAAATTTCCATTCTCGTAGGGCAAACAAAATTTGAAAAATTTAAAAAACAATTCTTCGTGCTTTATCCGAGGGTTGCGTAGCTACCGGTACTCTGAAAAATTATTAACCAATAAATTCAGAAACTAGAGTCTTCAAGCTTCAAAAGTTGACTTCTCTAATTCTCATACGATGATTTTTCACTGAGATAGAGCCTGTTGAAAAACACCAAAAAATTTTTAAAATTTTTCTGTTGAAATCATGTCTGAGACTCCGATCCTCTATTACATAAGAAGATTATTACTTGTTATCTGAACATAAGGATCGTCAGCTGATGTCTCTATTCACAATTTGTATATATATACAGAGTGTCCCAACGGGAGTGCCCATTAGAAGTTTAGGGAGAAATAATAATTAGATCATTTCCAGATTTTGTGTGAAAATATAAGCCAGAAGACCTCCATTTATGATATATTTTTGAATATGAATGACTTCCGCTTTCACCGGAAATGGTATCAACTTTCTTATTTCAAACACCCTGTATATTATGACTCTTTCGAAAAAAATTACAAATTGAGGCTTGTAGAACACTGAGAATTCAGTGGAAGCGCAACTGTTTTTTGAAATGGTGTACTGACGAGATATTCAACATAACTCTGTGAGTAAAATGAGAGTGTCAAAGTTGAAATTCAAAAAAAGCCAAAAACTCGATTTTCTCAAATGGAAACTAAATTTTTCCACTCACATATCAATTTGTGCAGTAAAAGAATAGTGGTCGTTTTTTTTTTGAACAATGAGATAAGTTTTGAGAAATATCAACAACAGAAGCATGGAAAATTATTCTGAATATATTCAAAGATTTTTATGAAAGGGCTGACATAGATCATATTATAATAATATTAAGCTCGAAGTCCTTCTTTCTGAATATCTCGAAAATGATTCATTTTATAGAATAGACTCCACTTATTTTTACCCCACAAATTCATATGTGAGTGAAAAAAATATGAAAAAATCGAGTTTTTGGCTTTTTTTGAATTCCAACTTTGGCACTCTCATTTTACCTCCCACAGTATATCAAAACGTTATTTTCTCTACAGAGTGACGTCGAATATTTTTTCGGTGATCCATTTCAAAAAACAGATTTGAGATCGTGAGTTACGCTTTCATTGAATTTTCAGTGTTCTACAAGGCTCAATTTGTATGTTTTTTCACAAAAGAGTGAATAACTCGAAAACGACTTTAGATGGCTATAGGAAATGATATATGAAATGAATGTGTCATTCGAAGATCTATCCGAAAAACTCATAATATACAGGGTGTTTCATTTGGAATGAGAAAGTTGATAACATTTCCGGTGAAGGCGGAAGTCATTGATATTTGAAAATATATCATAAATGAAGTAATGAAGGTCTATTTGGCTTATATTTCACCACAAAATTCGAAATTGATCAAATAATTATTTCTCCATGAACTTCTAATGGGCACTCCCGGTGAAATAGAGAGCTTAAATAATACAATAAATGTTGAAACAAAAGTTCTTAAGCTGAGGTTCAAAAAAAGAACGGGGTATCATAACATTCTTCGTATGATACTATAGAATCATACGATACTATCATCACTAGTAACATACAATCCTATAGAGCCAGGGGAAAATAACCTGTCTCCCCGTGAAAAATAGCATAAAATATTAAATATCAGGACAATCTTGAAAGACATCAGTGTGATCATCTTCATGTTATTCGTCGATGGGCTCAGATAAACAGATTCTTCCCAAAACGGCTCGCAATTCTTAATTTTTCAACTGTTCTTTTTCACGAAGATTTTTTTCTGTTGCCGTGTGGGTTTCTTGCAAAAGAGTCACCTCGATACCATGTTCGTCCGCTAATTTCTTCGATATTCAAATTCAAAATCCTCAGGTTCTTGCTCTCTGATCCTGAGGGTATTTTAAACCAGGTACGACCATCCAGGTGATGATTTTTTTTCGGCACTTCAGATGTTTGAAGACCGCTACGGGATCTTAATGAAGGGAAATCATCCCCCATAGATAAACCAAACAACTTTTATTACGACGAAGAAGGATTTTTGAAGGCTTCTCTATCTTAGCCCAAATAGACCTGAAATTTTTTTTCTTTCATTTCAATGAGAATTGTCTCAGATTATGGTTCAAATGGGGCCTTTTCATACTTTTCATCTTTCACGAAAAGTTAAAATTTGTGGTGTTCTTTTAAAGGAACGGTAGGTTTTTGAGCGATTTAAATTCATTCTATGAAAAATGAACATTGAATTATAATATGTCGTAATTATAGAAGCAATTTTTCGGATGTTATGCTAAAATATTAGTTTTCATGCCACAATTCACAATTTTTTATTTTATTCTGGTAAACAATCAGGTGGTCTACTCTGACCTATCCTGAAGATTGGTGTTAACTCTTTGATTGTTTAGGTGGTCCTATTTTTGTTGTTTTTCTATCAGTTTCCAGCAATCTTGTTGCGATGATAGCTAGTCTAGTTTGTTACCATTTCTGCGTTTTGAACAACCATGTCAAAGCAGTGTGCAAGAAGTGGGAAATACAATTTTTGTCCTTGTCGAAATACGATTCTAACACATGTTTTTACGGGATCAGTCAACGCCCCCCATATATTCTAATGTTGCATGAGTTTTGGTTGGTCAATGATATTTTTTTCTCAAGGTGAATATATTATTACTTTGTTTGGTGCATGGAAATACGAATGAGAAATTAGTAGGCGCATAAGCAACATTATTGTCATTTCACTTACAGAAAACTATTGAATTATGTGCAGAAGAAAATTTTGCTATCAGGTGGTTCTGAAATCATATCCAGATTAGCTGCAGGATGTAGTATCTCATGCAGAGTCAGATTATTTTTCCAATAGTTATAACAATATATTAAGGTAATATAGTAGGAGATAATCCTACCGTTCCGTTAAAAGAACGCCTTCATTTACGTAGCAAAAATCAGGATTTGAAATCATAGAGAAGATGAATTCGCCTCTAATATTATTCATCCGACCATGAATATAATTATTTTATTCGCAAACGCGATGAAATAAATACATATGAAAAAATACACCACCGGACAAAATGAGGTATTGCAACAATTGATATATTTATGAAGTTAACATGGCTTTAAAGTGAATTTGAATACGGAAGCACTTTGTAGGTTATATTCAGTGTTGAAGAAAGCATTAATTTATGTGTTTATATTGACTCCTTCTTTGTTTCTTTATTTTGAGCATGAATAGAAAACTTTTAGATAGGTGTTCTTCAAACGAAACGGTAGGTCTATTTGTTGAGGCAGTGAAAGAAAAACGAAGCAAGTAAAGCGAAGCGAAGTGGCAGATTAGTAAGTGGGTCTTGGGTTGAAGGTGTTGACATATCGAGAGGATGAGTTTGATAAGAATCAGTTAAGTCGATTGGATCGTATGACATCAGGCATCAGGATCTGCGAGGAGCGAGCAGTAGCAGGAGAGGCAAGAAGCGTGTTAAGTCGCGGAGCGGGGGAGATCAAGTTGGACGCGAGCCGAGCGTGCGCTGCGTCCAAGGCTAGCATTGCACTCGGCGGCCTTGAACGATCACACGTACTATCGGAGCCGCACTTGCACTTTCCTGCGCTGCAGCGGACCAGCAGGATCGGAGAAACCCGTTGAGCTCGGCACCCTGACCCTCGCTGCTGTGCGCTGGCTGCTGCTGCGGCAGACACAGAGTGGGCGGAGACAACAAGAGTTGTTGACCTCAGGTCACTCTGGACCACCGCTCTCTTTCTCTTTCTACCAGACCTTTATTTATAATTTTGTTTTATTTTCGTTTATTTTTTTTATGTTCTCCTCTCTTGGAACTGAAACAGGTTTGTTAAACCATTGTTGATCTACGCGAGGGTAACGTTTCTCGTGAACACGAATATTTAACGATATCTATATCTTGTAACCCCGGCCGTTCTACTGACCCTGCCGTGACCCCTTCATTATTATTCTTCTTCTTCGCCCGTTCTTCATACGTTTCGCACAAAAGTTTCGATCCAATTCACTCCTTATGCACCGAATCCATCCTTCGGGATTCACTATTTTGTCAAAAAAAAAAAAAAATAGAACAACTCAATTGGAAATTCAAATAACGAAACTTTTCATCCATAACTCAAGAGTTTATCATGAAACCTCTTCGAAGTGTCTACCGAAGTAACACAATATACACAGCATTGCTCCTGAAAAATATTCTGTTTTCTTGTGTTATAACATGTTTGGTTTATCTATGGGAGATGATTGCCTTTCATTGGGGTCCCGTAGCGGTCTTCAAACATCTGAAGTGCCCAAAAATCATCACCTGGAAGGTCGTATCTGGTTTGAAAAAACCCTCACGACCAGAGAGCAACAATTTGTGGATTTTGAATTTGAATATCGAAGGAATTTCGAAAGGAAAGTGTGATTACGTCTCCAAATTAGCTGATGAACATGGTATCAAAGAGATTCTTCTGCAAGAAACCCACACGACAACAGAAAAAAAATCCTAGTGAAAGAGGACAGTTGAAAGGTTATGTATTAAGTGATTTTTTACAAGTTTAGCATGTTATGTTGAAAAATTCGTTTCGTAACATTCAACAGATTCGGAAACGGGAAATTGATGGAGTTTTTTTTTCATTTCTTTGAAATTTTGTGACATTTCTGTCATAAATATTTATAAACCTCCGAACATTATTTGGTCAAGAAATCTTAATGTTGATGTTTTTTAAAGTAGCAAATGCATTTCCAAAATGCATTCGATTTATTCTGAATAATCGGTTCCTTTTCTGCTTTTGTCTTTTTTCATTTCAGATTAAGAATTACGAGTCGTTTTGGGAAGAATCTGTGTATCCGAGCCCATCGACGGATAACATGAAGATGATCACACTGATGTCTTTCAAGATTTTCCTGATATTCGATATTTTATGTTATTTTGTTTACGGGGAGGCAGGATTTTCGGCTGAGGTTTTTTCCCCTGGCTGTATAGTATCGTATGATACTAGTGTTGATAGTATCGTAGGATTCTATAGTATCATACAAAGAATGTTATGATACCCCGTTTTTTTTTACCTCAGCTTAGGTACTTTTTGTTTCAACATTTAATGTATTATTTTAGCTCTCTTTTTCATAAGAATACATACATTGCTTCTAAAACAAAAACTTATATTTTTTGTTTCAAATAATTTTATATTCTTCACTTTTAATTATTTCGTACTGCATTTTTATTTCAATGAATAAAACCGAGGTTTCGTTATTTCCTTTGAATAACCATCAGAAATTTGGAAAATTAAATGTCCTTTTCGGGAACTTTCTTTTGAAACATAATTTCACTCCCAAATACTTAGGTGCTACATTGGATTCCTCTCTGAATTACAAAGCACATTTGGATGACTTGCGGATGAAGCTGAAATCGAGAAATAACATTCTACAGAAATTTGCAGGTCGTTTG
The DNA here is from genome assembly GCA_038502775.1 of Hippodamia convergens. Classification (NCBI taxonomy): domain Eukaryota; kingdom Metazoa; phylum Arthropoda; class Insecta; order Coleoptera; family Coccinellidae; genus Hippodamia; species Hippodamia convergens. The sequence continues at coordinate 10,399,457 of CM076613.1, forward strand.
GTGCTGACCCGACTGCTCTTCGCACAGCAGCCCTTGCCCTGGTTTTATCCACCGCTGAATATTGTTGCCCTGTTTGGCTCAATAGTGTTCATGTTCAGAAAATCGACGCACAGCTGAATTTATCAATGAGAATAATTTCTGGAACCATCCGATCTACACCTATCCAATGGCTACCAGTGCTATCGAATATAGTTCCTCCCCATATTCGAAGACAGTCTGCAACTTGGAATTCTTGGAATAAATTCAATTTATTTCCGGATTCTTTTTCGATACTTTCCTACGTTCCAGAAAATAGAATTCCAAGACTGAAATCCCGTAAACCTATTTGGTCGAATAACTTTCTGAATTCGAACTTCAGCTACAAGGAAATCTGTTTTGAAAATTATATTTAAAAAACCCAACAGATTTCCAACCGATGAATTATATAACAGCCTTCAAATATTGAATATCAGAAATCTATATGTTCATTCAACTCTTAATTATTTGAATAAGTTCAGTTGCCCTATTAATGGCGCTGACAGAATTTACAGTACCAGATCTGCTAGAGAAAAAAACATCAATGTTCCATTTAAATCAACAAACATAACTCAAAGATTTGTCACCTATTATGGACCAACACTTTTTAATAGATTGCCTCCTGAGTTGAAGAAGGATTTTAATAATATAAGAAGGTTCAAATCTAAAACAAAACAATTCTTATTATCGAATCCGAGCTATTTCAATTCCTCATTTTGAAAAAAAAAAAATAAAAGTTTCATTATGTGTCTGCTTTTTTTTCGTGCCTCTTCCGCCTATATCGCTCTAGCGCCATACATAAATGGAGGAGGAGATCTGCACACAAGGTTGTACCTTAGGCAGATTTCTCCTTTGAAATTCCATCTTTCAAATATGATTTTTGTATATATATTATCGTATTTAAATTTTTGGAATTGAACTGTCTAAGAATTGTAGTGCATTGAAATAAATGATTGATTGATTGATTGAATAAAGTTCCTGGTTTAAACCTTCCCAGGAGAATATGGTCCCTTCTTAATCAAATAAGAACAGGTCATGTTCGTACCAATAGCATGCTTTTCAAGTGGAATTCAGTTGATAGTTCTAATTATGAATGTGGTAAATCAGAGGAAGCAGTTCAACACCTAATTAATAATTATCCGTGATGTCCTTCAATATAAAATATTCAAATGCAACAATTTTATTTGATTTTTTGTACTGGGAGACAGGTTTTTTCGGCTGAGGTTTTTTGCCCTGGCTCTATAGTATCGTATGATACTAGTGATGATAGTATCGTATATTACTATAGTATCATACGAAGAATGTTATGGTACCCCGTTCCTTTTTTTACCTCAGCTTAGGTACCTACTTCTTGTTTCAACATTTATTGTATTATTTTAGCTTTCAAAAGAATATATATATTTCCATGAATGTAAAGAATACAGTTCACTTGCTGCGATAGCATTATTAAAATTTATATTGATACTCGTCACCTGTCCAAGTTTTAATGCAACTCAAAGGCATATTAGCTTCAGGAGCTATAGCGTTTTCTGGTATGCTGTGATTTCCAACTCAAGACTATGCGTTTGCAGCGTCAGATAAATGCTATAATTATAGTATCTCAAAGTTATGTTTCATTTTAGTAACTAAAAGTTCCGATGAAAACTTAACAAATGCACTATAAAAATTCCAAAAGTTCTCTAGAACTGGAACTTTCCACAGATCTGTCCAAAAAACATTAAAAATGTTCTTAATGAGTTAATAGAAAAGCACACAACGACGAATTTGACCATGAAAATTCTGAAAGTCTTCTTTAGGAAATATTAATTCTTTATTTTTGAACAAAAGCGCAGCTATAGAAAAATACTACTACAATTACTACAAGAATGCAACGTTACTGTGTTATCGCTTGAGAATAACTATATATAATTTTTTTTTTGTTTTTCGATTTGTTCCTTTTCTCAAAAACACTTGGATTCATAGTCGTGAAAGGAATTGGGCGTTTTCATCAGATGTGGTGAAAGAGAATGTTCCTTCCTTTTGACGCTACTAGATGTTTTGAAGCAAATAGTTGTAGCCTTATTACTATTAGCTTCAGAACTTAAAGTAAGAAATTAGACTGAAACCGATATATATGTTCTCTCAGTGACAAAATCGATATCATTTCTCCTAACCTCATAATAAAAGATCTGTGAGCTTAGGGATTGAAAATATTATTCTTTCCGATGATAACTATTTTGGATTTACCTGTATTTTCGGTATTGACTCCGTGAAGGCACGGAATTTTATTATCTTTATGTTCGTTCTTCTCAAATATATTTAAAGACCACAAGTGTTCAAGCTTACAACTGTGTTGAAGCGTTGTTAAGAATAAAACTCATCAATGAACTAATGATTATCAGCATTTAAAGATCCCATCGTCTTCTTGAACAAGAAGTAAGTGAAAATTTGGGTACCTTTGAATGAAAATTGACCATTTTTCTACGAAATAGTGAATATGGCATGCTGATATTCGCCCTACCTAAATAACTGAATTTTTTTATCAATATTATTGTTCTCATTTTGTTTTGTCGTACTCACCTCGTTGTGTGCCAAAGGATGAAAAAATCATTGTCTTAAATCCTCTTCAATATACGTATACTCAATTCAAATTCTGGACATTACTTTTGGGAATTCAAAGATACTCATTAAATTTGAAAATTCATTCAATGTAATAAATTTTCTCGATGAGGCCGTGAAATATGGAATGAAAGTATGAACACATGTCTTTTTATCTTCAGGTCTTGTAGTCGAAAATTCAAATTCAAATAAGGACCACGCAGTGAAATGATAATAGCAGGTGTCTCCGTGTGTGAAGTACTCATAAGATTCTTCAATTTACAAAACAAATAGAGACCGCAGTTTCAAGTCTGGCGCCAGTTGAATTAATTACTTGTTTTCGAAATGCACAGAAAGATGTACCTTTCAAGCATTAATAATTATTTCCATGGAATTGCGGCTCGCTTGCTCTTCGACAGTGTATCAGTGGTGACGGAGAGGACAATGACTTTGCACGAGGAAAAATATTGTTAAGTCGCTAGACGTTCACTGGATTTTCTCTGGCACCATCACTCGATATTATCAATGATTTATTTTTTATTCAACCTCGCCAGTATTCTTCCTCATACAATATGACCACGATGCAAATAAGCCGTTATGCTACTCGCATATCGCTTTGCGAGTTATTTCGGGTGAAATATAACGGCGAAATATGCGCGAAATGTCACGAACTATATAGTTATTTCAAATACAACGATGAAATAATTGTATATTTTTGATTGTTATGAAAATTGAGATTTTACTACATCATTCGGGATTTTGGAGCATTTCTACATTTTTCTGAAACATCTTTAAGGTTTTCCTTCCCAGTTTTTTGGAACAAAATCAATCAGTTTAAATTTTATATTAAATGAAAGAGCCCCTGCGTTATCTCTTGTATTTATTCGTCAGTGGCTGAGTCCTTTCAAAAAAATGTTTGTCTAATAATGAAGCAAAAAGTAATACGAACTTTTTTCCATGAAACCTTTCGAAGTCTACACCAGACTTAAATACTTGAAATAGATAAAAAAACTTCAAAAGGTTCACAATTTTCGATTTATCAAACAACATTTGTCAAAACATCCTCATGTCAGTTCATCTTTCTATAAATCTATCCAAATACATTCAACTCTCGCTGAAAAATTGGCCTAATTATTATTTTCATCCAAGGAAATACAAGTGGACTCTTTTATTTTTTTTATGGATTAACCAGGTTCTGTCAATCACATGATCTGAAATTTGCGATCTCCCTTTTTCTCTATTTTCAATGATATTTTCAAGTTCTTGTTTTTATTCTCTGAAGCTATTGATGTCTCTCCTGTATGAGTTATTTCACATTTTCGAGGATTGTTGTGAACCAATATTCTTATACTTTAAAAGTTTATTTTTTGTGACTATATACTTCAAATTATTTTGTGTTTGAAAAACAGTTCTTATATCGATTTCGGAACCAATCCTCCCCAAATTTTTTGAAGAGCCATGAATATTAGGAATCAAATTAAAAAAATTTGGTTGTTCTCGACTGTTTCTTGTTAATTCCTGATTCTCATTGTAATTTTGTTTATAGATGTTTCTTTTTGAATTCGATATTGTTTTGTCTACAAAATTTGCTGGATATTGATTATTCTCAAGATTTCAATATAATTTTGTATCATTTTTTATACTCACTAGTCGATATCTAAATTTTCATTCCAATCATCAATTCCTGACAGGGCTAACTTAATTTCATCCACAACCGAAATGAAAAATAAAGAAATCCACTTATTGAAACATTTCTTGAGTATAGAGTAGGTACCTTCCATCAGTTCAATGACTGATATTATTCAAAATATTGAAATTGAACCGTTGATTTTTCCACTTTCTGTTTTTCCAGAAATATGATAAGCGATCATCCGAAAAACTCATAAGTTCTACAGATAATTGAGTTTTAATTTTTTTTTGTTTCCCTCTCTTTTTTTGTTTAATAGACCTTCTTTTGTTTGAAAATTTTTTGTTCTTCTCCGTTGTAGATACTGTTTATTAGTTCCACACTTAAATGCTTTCCAAATTGTCTAAAGAAATGAACAATTCAATTTTTCTGATAAATAATCAAATTTTCTTGAAGGAAAAGAAAAGGATTGTCATCAACGATGTTCTTTTCTATATGAAGAAAGAATTTTAATGATGAATAAGTAATGAAGAGTAAGTACAAAAATACCACTGCTAAAAAAGTGGTCAATATTGCAAATAACGAATATTTTTGTGCTTATTTTTGCAATATTCAATTCATACCATAAGAAAGCTACAAAAACGATTTTGTAAAAAATTTGAGAAAATGTTTGACGTCCGTATTAAGGTCTGATGAAACAGTCGAAATTATTGTAGATACGCTCATTTCTGTTGTTGAACTTAATTTCAAATTCAACAAAATCTATATATCATGTTGGTTCATGTTCTCTAGATAATTCAGGATATGACATACACAATCGTGTTGGTTTATTAGTTACTAGAAATAATGACAAACTGTTCTGAACCCTAACATTTCAAGTTCAGCAAAAATGAATGAATATAATAATATTTTAATAATAATAATATTTGTTCATTTTTTATAGTCACACAATCGAATACAAATTAATATCAAACTGACAATACAAAGGCAAAAAGGAGGTTCAAGACATTTGATGAAGATATCTCATGAAGATGTCAACTATTGGTAATTCTTTTCCAAAAAAAATAGAGAGACCATATTTCTAAGATTGGGTTTTTTCCAAAATAAAATCTTCTCTGACTTTCGAAATTATTATCAGACTCTTTTTATTTGAATGATCAAGAATTATCATTAATATAGGACGTTGCAATCTTTTAGATTTCTCTAGAAGACACTTCGACCAAAGTTCACCTCAGGCACAAGTCAGGCAATATTTGACTATCCCTGTGTTGGCTACCAGTCTGACTTTTAGCAATATTTCTTTTCCAGTCCGGAAAATTCAACTGTGGAATGCACGTTATAGGATATTATAAGTGGTCCCTATTAATGAAGAATCTAACGTAATTCTCTCGGGGGCATCATGATTATTCAAAATAAATATTGCAACAGAAAACATGCCACTCAATTGACCATTTTGTTGGACGTATCAAAATTTGAAATCTGCTCCTACTCCGCTAATAAGTTTGCTATCGAAGTAAACATCAAACTCGAATGAAGACTTCTATTGTTATATCTGGGAAAATTCATGAATCATATTAGTAGCATCTTCTATTCTCGTTCTGACGGTTCGAAGCTCCCTATTAAATCTAGTCCAGCTAGCGTCCAAACTGCATCCGCACAAATGCAACGGAAAATAACATCTCGTAGTTCTAACTACTACCATTATGTCACTAGCTTAGGCAGCATTCACCGAAAAATAGATGAGTCCCAGGCGTAAACATCAACAAATCAAATGTACTACGTAGTAGCAGTAGTTGTAGTATCGCTGGGGGCTTAGACAAGGAAGGAGAGACAACAAACCGGTTGAGATTTCCAGCTGATGTGCTTTTTACGTCGATAGTTCTTTATTTTTTATGGAGGCATGCCCACTTCGTGCTTGTAGAGTAATCTGAAATGACCTGAGAATAATTGAGCCAACTTATTCTTGTACCCGATGCGTCAGTGCTAGGATGCTTTCATTTTCTGGTTCTGTTGTGTGGTGGAAACGATAATCAGAGTGACTCTTCTATTCGATCAATTTCAACTGACTACTTATCGAGCTTCTAGGATGGTATCTCACCCTCATTTTCCAGAGAATTTATTACAAAACCACTATGGATGAACGAATCTGATGTATATCTATTGAAATATTTTCTGGGAGGTCTCTGCATTTTCCTGAAAACTTAATTTGGGGTTTTTCTCAAAGTCTCTGAAACAAGTAACATTTAGAACATTTTTTTTATTATATAAATAAGGCCCCTTCGTGAAAATTTGAGCACTAATTTGTCAGGGGCCAAAACTTTACGAGAAGAAATTGTTGCCTAACAATGAACAAAAAGAAAACACTTTGAACTCTTAAGCGCAACGTTTCGGAGTCTAAATCAGACTTCTTCGTCAGAGAATAGCTAGTTTTCATTCAACTTTGTAGAATCGTGACAATTTTTTCATTTTTGGATATTCATTTTTCAATATATGATTAACGCAGATAGCAGATCATGTGTGTTCCAATACCGGCAATCACATGATGGATTGGAATGGAACAAAAATTTCAATGACGGAACCTGATGGTTATAACAGAAAAATCGTGCAGTCAGCTTGTATTTTGTTGGATGAGGCTAATAATCTCGCCAATTATTCACTAGTAATAGATCAAATTTGGATGGATTTATTGAAAAAGGAACTGGTTTGAGGAAATTTTCAAAAAAAATAACGATATCAACATCTAGCAATCACTATTGATCTATGTTCATCCTATATTGACAAATGTCAATCCAAAAATCAAAAAGGCCTTTCTTATATTATTAAAAAAAATATCTAATTGCTTCTTGTTTCAGACACTGGGAAAAAAACAAAATTAAATTTTCAGGAAAAAGAATCTGATGTACCTTGAAATCGAAATATGGAAGAATAATGAATACCAAAAATTCTTCATCGGGCATAAGACAATTGAACCCACTGTTTGTAATTATTACTTATCCTGTTATTGATTTCTGCATCCAATGCAAAATTGTTAAAAATGCCAACAAACAGTTATAGAATAATTTTCACTTAGGACAAGGTATACGCCTGCAAAAATAATTCGCACGGGAATTATCAATGATGGTCGAGGTATTGAAAAATGCAGATTGTAGTGGAAAAATGCTGTCATTGACTCGGAGAAAATCCCAGACTGATCAATTATGGTAATGATCGGCTGCTCATATGTTATTTGCGGTGAAAACACGACTTCATTGTTTATATAATTGACGACGAATCTGCAAGAGACATCATAATTGCTGATTTTTTGTAACTTAATAACCCAAATAAACGTTCGTCGGGGACCTTGAAACGCACTTCACTAGAATAGAGGAAGGGAAATCATGTATTAGTGAGGTAATTATATGCACTGCACGGTTTTTGCAGATAATAAATAATGATGTCACTGCATGAAGATGCAGGTGTTTGTATATGACATTGTCATTATGGGGGAGTGGTGATATTGATTTTCATTATTCTTCTTCTCATCGTCAAAACCATTCGTCACAATCGCCTTCAGGCAATAGATGAAAGGTTCATTGCCACTGACATGGAGATTTTCATAATAAATCCGTCTGAAAATATTAATAACTTGAAATACCATATAATTGTAATTTTTTTTTAAAACTATGAGGCTTCCTTTTTAATCCTCCCATATCTTATTTTACTTCTCCAGGCATATGTGTACTCTACTTTTTTGAACTTGAGATATATACAGGGTGAATTCTTTTGAACTCTACATACTTCATACAAAGGTAGAGAATACTTAACTGGTTCCAAAAATACCCCATGAGGTGATTTTCATTTCTGGTTTATATTTTCAAAATGGTCTAGATAATCACAAATCCATGAAATTTTTCCCGTAGGATGAATTCACTGTTCCCTAAACAGCTGATGAAACATGTTATCAATTCCCAGGACCAGATTATATTTTTCTGATATTTTCCTTAATTATGAAGTAATCATGGAGATACAACAAACCTAATAAAAGAGTAATACTACATCCGCTTCAATAAGCAGTCATGAATTTTCGTGGCACTTCTACAGAGATAGAGAAAAAAAATGAATATTGGTAGTCGGAGATGAATTTCATAGACCGCTAAATTTCCTGAAAAAACTATACCGAAATGAATGGAAAGTGAAACTCAGAAGAATATTATCAGATCCACTCAATATGAAATCATTTCAATATCCAGGGACAGGCTCTCACGTCAGATTGGAATTTTCAATAACTGAAAAAAAATTACCTTTAGATTGACTAGAACAAATCAATACACAATTCTAAAACTCATCTTAGAGTTTTTTATTCGCTTGCACTGATTTCCGCAGAACACTGCTATCAGATTAAAATCATTTTTATTCACGAAAAAAATTTTCAATGAAGGTAGACATTATGTAAATGATAAATCAAATATTTTCTGCATCACCATTTGCACTAAATTTGCTACTTAAGGTTTGAATGAAACAAAGTACACTGAATTAGAATTTTTTGACCGTGCTATGGTGATCATGTTTTAGGTCTGCGAAATAATATATGTACCATGGCCTACAAGATCTCCGGACCTTTCACCCTTTGACTATTTCACATAGGGTTAGTTCACAAGGTTGAGATTAATACCAGGGAACATATATAATCAAGAATTTGAGCAATCTCCAGAAGTAAATCAACAAATCGGTCACGAAAATGTATTTATATTGAGGGGATACATTACGATAATCTTCTGTGAATCTTTCACTGTTGTTTTTTCTGTATACTCTCCATCATTAAGTTATCACACAGTTTTTTTTTATCAACAGAAAATTAATCAAATATATTAATTTGCCTAATTCATAATACTCAAAATCACCAAGAAATTCTGATGTCGAAATTCATTTGTGGTACTTTTAATGAAGGCCTTTCGACAAATTTCATGGTTATAATAGTTTATATTAGAGACCATACCTCGAAAACCGTTCGAGATAATTGTTTATTTTTTACAATCGATTCCCGAAATATTTTCACTTGATCATCATTTTCGTATTACTCTACAGGTGGTTCGAAAGACACATTTATAGATGACCTTTATATTCAAATGGCATAGCTTAGTGAGTAGTCTTTTTTGTCGAGATATGTTGTGCCTAAACTGAGAAGGTTTCAAAATACGTCACATTTCATGTTTTGTACAGAAAGTGGTAGCATACTTTCCACGTATAAAGTTTCAGAGGGATGAGATAACTCAACTAAATACTAAACAGTTCTATATTGAGGAGAAAGAATTGCTACGCCGAGTTTGTTGCGAAAAAACCACCTGAAGGTGACAACAACAACCAATATTTATTTGATGGGAAAGGGTGTGGTTTTTTCGAAACAAACTCAGGATTAAAATTCATCCCTCTCAAAGAATAGGTTTATCTATTTTTTTTAATTTTCGCAAAATGTCCTTTGAGCTAGATAGCTTTAATCGAAATGCTCTGTATTATATGAAATTCAAGATTAATTCTTGAGAAGGGTGAAAAGTTTTTAATCGCTTTAATATACGGAGCAGTCCTTTTTTTTGCTGTTTGGTTCGTGTTGTTTGGAAAACACTCGATTATTCGTCTATCCGTTCACACGACCGAATGCTGACTAAAATAATGTGATGTGAGACCCTGTTCCGCTCGAGCCATAAAGAACCAGGAATCGTGACTCTCTTTGACTCCACATGGATAAAGATTATGTGAAGATATTAGAACAAATCACATTCAAAGCTTTTGTCATTATTCAACGTCTGGCTTCTGCATTTTGTGTTTCATGATAGCTGGCCGTGTCTTGTTCTACCAGATGTCTCCCCACCTATGGAAGAGGCGCCTAGATCTCTTCAAGTCTTCAGATATACACCCGAAGGAGGACCGTGCTGGAAAACAAATAACTCATCTCATATGAGAAAAACATTTTCCCGGAGTACGTTGTTTATGTTCAAGTTTCAGTTTAATGATGAGTTTTTTTATCACTTCATTCAAAGCTATTAAGGTTTCAGTATAAGAATCATTTTCCTATAAAAATTTTAATGATCAAAGGAAAGGATTTTAAGCCGAATTGAACGAACAAAAACCCTTTTTATTACATCTTTTATGTCAATGTTCTCTGAAACGAAAGAAGGATAAAGATGTTGTTGGAAAAATATTTGAGTTTCGGTGATCTTGGAGAACCTCAATGTATTTTTTTAACGAAAATTTCGAAAAGAGAGGTCCTTAATTATCTGATTCCAATGAGCAATAATAGCTTTATACAGGGTGTCCCGACGGGAGTTCCCATTAAAATAAAACAAGCTAACTCCTTGATTTTTCTTTTATAACCATCAAGTTCTGGAATGGAACAAAAATTCTAATGACAGAACCTGATGGTTAAAAAAAAAAATCAAGGAGTAGGCTTGTATTTTGTTGGATGAGGCTAATGATCTTGCCAATTGTTCAGTAGGAATAGATCGAATTTGGATGTATTTATTGAAGAAAGAAATGGTTTCAGGGAATTTCGAAATAAAATATCAACATTTAGTAATCGATATTGATCTCTGTTCATCATATATTGACAAATGTCAATCCAAAAATCAAAAAATTGTCACGATTCTACGAAGTTGAATGAAAACTAGTAATTGTCTGACGATGGAGTCTGATTTAGACTCTGGAACGTTACGATTAAGAGTTCGATGTGTTTTCTTTTTGTTCATTGTCAGGCAACAATTTCTTCTCGTAAAGTTTTGGCCCCTGATCAATTAGTGCTCAAATTTTTACGCAGGGGCCTTTCTTATATTCTTCAAAAAAATTTTCTGATTGTTTCTTGTTTCAGAAACTGGGAGAGAAAACCGAAACAAAGTTTTCACGAAAATACAGGGTGTTCTATTAGGAATAAGATATTTCATACCATTTCCCATGCAAGCGGCAGTAATTAATATTTACAAATATATCATAAATGAAGGTCTACTCGGCTAATATCTGATGCAAACAAAATTTTGAAGTGATCGAATTATTTTTTCTATTTGAACTTCTAATGAGCTCTTTCTGGTGGGACACCCTTTAGAGAGGAAAAGGGTCTCGTTTCATTTCCCCATTAGTTAGTCTTTTTTTATTCCAACGTCGAACTTGAGATCCGAATACGTCAATAGGAAATGTTAGAAGCAGTATTTTTTTTTTATTTAAAATTTTTCATGTTACCGAAAAATTGTTTGTTGATCCATCTCTATTGAATTTTATCGATATGTGCAATTCTGCATCGGGTTGCAAACTCCGGAATAGAAGACCACTCGGATACCGTTTATGTAAATCACAAAATGACTTCGAGGTCAGGCTGATGTTAACATGCAGAAATTACTCTGCCGTGGTGGAAGATAAAATGTCAATTCCACCCAAGATAAAAACAACGATTACACCTAATTATGCTCTTTATTCCTCGTTTGCGTTGAGAAATTGAAAAATGGATATAGATTCTGCAAAGCCGAGTTTTTATGAGGAGTTCCTTCAGTTTAGCACACGCTGGTTATTATTTGACGATGAGCAAGGACAGACAACACGTGACAATCTCGATTGTCAATAACGATTTTCTTGGGAAGGTTCTTTAAATCTGTTTTGCATTTGATACGTAAATGGAAGGAGGAGGTGGAACAGAGTGGTGTCAGCGTAACTGTCTTTTCAGTTTTATACAGGGTGATTCCCGAAGAGTGGAACTCAAAAATTAATATTAATTTTTTTTCAGGAGAGATGAATTGTTAGAAAAAGTTTCCCATTCGTTCGAATTCCGGTTTCACAGAAAATGCTAGCATTTTTTTTTTTTAATGTAATACCCAGATTTTTCATTGATAATCAGGTTACCCATTGAATTATTTTAGTTTGTCAATTTCATTTTATTCACAGGAAATTCGTCTGAAATCGGAAAAACCCTTGAAATTGACTCGAATGGGGCTCAGTAGACTTCCGCATGAAAATTCCTAATTTTCTATAGCTTCTACGATCAGAAAATATAACAGTTCTTCTCCTCCTCTAGATAAAACTTTCATTCAATATACAAAGCGTTTCTATTTTGATGTCAAACTCCAACATAATTTTTTTTCAAATGAAAACAAATCTTTTTATTGCTCAGCTGGTTTCATGGTATGAGTGTAACACAGACTTCTGCTCTAAAATCCTCATTCCTTGAAATATTTCGTAAAGTATAATTTTTTCTTCAGAAATTGCCTGTTTTCTTTCCTCAAAAGTAAGGGTAGAGAAAACAATTGTATAATGATTAGTTTTCAATTTTCGAGATATGTTCACAGCAATAATTTTAATTTTCAGAACTTGGTTATTCATGACATGAACATAATGAATTGATTCCTCAATCCGACCCCAATAATAAAAATCTAGAAGAGTCAGATCTGGTGTTTGAGCAGGCCAAATAAAACAACCTCTTTTTCCACAGCAAAGAATAATCAGTTAGCTTGGCATCTACTGGAATGAGCTGGAGCTCCATGCATTTGAAACCTATGATTATTAATTGGATTGGCAAATCATCCACAGATGTTTTTACTACTTCTGTTGGAATTCTCGAAAAAGCGACTCTATTCAAGTTTTCATCGCACAAATTATAATGAGCCTGATCGTTCATCAGTAAACAGAACACATGAATTCTGAATTGAAATTGGTTCTCAACTTCCATCACTGCTCGAGGTTACTCTTCTGCACCAAAATACCGATTTCTCCTGTTGTAAATTCCCTGTTGACAAAATTTTGTTTGGTCTTCTGGGAGCCTCTTATTATAAATCCTTCGCAAAAGGCAATTCTTCTTGCATAATCACCTGGTTGTTATTTGTGTAGTCTGATGAATTTAAAATAATGGGATCTTTTTTGAAAAAAATTGTTTTGAGGGTTAATTTATGACTGACTCTAACATTGCAATTAAAACATCATGTGTGTTCAATGGAATTTTTAATAAACGAAAGAATAAATTTGCTGTTCTTCTGATAGAAGCTAGAAAATGAGGGCTTTTCATGCAAAAATCTACCAGTTATCAACATTGGAATAAAGCCTAAATTTAGAAAACTTCAAGGGTTTTTTTCAGATTTCACACAAAATAATATATGAGTAACACATGAAAACAAGGTAGATTTCAATGGGTAATCCGATTATCACATTCATAAAATCAATGTTGGTATAATTTTCGATTGAACACGAACCTGACATTTTTTCCAATAATTCATCCCTCCCAACAAAGATTCATTACAGAATTTCAAGTGTTTATTTAGAGTCTTCCTTTGAAATATTGCAACGAACACTCTACTTGAATCACCCTATATTGTTTTACTCATAAAAAAATCAACCGAAAATAAATAGAGTATACGAAAAATGCTGAGAGAGGTCAATTTCTATTCGGAAGGATACATCTTGTTATTGCAGCTACTTGAGTTCACTACTACGTTTTATTTCTGAGGTATTTTGCTAAACATCATTGTTATTTTCTTAGTAAATAATTTTCTATGCTCATATTTTTTTTAACTTATAAAAATTGGACAAGTCGAAAATCCTTCAATGAACTTCAATACGTCTTTCAATTTCCAATTGTTGCATCGAGAGTTTCATCATCAGAGGAATAAATACAATGAATGCATACAACACGCATATTGTTAACATAGCAAACAAGTTGTGTGCAAGGTTGAACAATACCAACCTCCTTCAATATGAGCTGGTACGTTTCTTGTGATGATTATGTCACGGAAATCTTATCCTTAGTCTTGTTCCCATTTAATAATGCGAATCTCGGCACCAAATTAATGAAGAAGGAAGGTCACAATATTTCATATGTTCACAATCTTATACAAAGAATTACTCTGTATTTTTGATAGATCGAGAATTTAAAGAAGGAAATAGCCGGAACTATTATTCATATAAAGAACGTAACATTCATTTCAACAGAAATAACAAAAGATGAGAACGACAAAGTATCAACAAGCCAAAAAAATCGCAGATATAAATGAACTTCACCCTAAAGCGAAAATTCTGAACAACCACGAAAACCACGCGAAAATTATAACATTTCAGTTCAGGGAGAGTTCGGGGAGAATTCTAATTATTCATCACATGATTTGAAGAATTTATCGAAATACTCAACACAAAGCATATCGAGCCATTTTTGGCTCGGGTGCCTACGAAACGAATTCAAATAAAACTTAATCGAATAGGAAACGAATAAATCCCATAAGAATATTTACCTTATTTGTAGTTTAAGGTGAAAGGTTCAGTGAACTTGTTGAATTTGAATTTATTTTTTTTTATATTAATCATTTTTCTTAATGTGGAAATGACCTCAAAGAAAATGGAGTTCTATGATTGCTATGGGAGCGACTTTTTCGTGCTTAATTTCTCGTTTATAATATGAAAAGAATCATTTCATAATTTATTTATTGGAAGATAACTTTTGATTGTTGGTTTAATTTCAACATCTGCTAGAATTTTTTTGCGTTTGCACTCCCAGTCTTCGAAACGAACTCAATTGAACAATTTCAAAGTGATCAAAACGCTCCCAAATAAATACAGGGTGCGGCAGGAAAAAAGCGTTTATTGTGGGAAGGGATTATCAATATCATATTTAGAATTTTCACAAATCGTATTTTTCAAATAAATTTTATTTCAAAATTTTTTTGTGTCAGGTTCGGTTTCACCAGTTACTGTTAAAGTGAGAGATGTGTATACAGCAGATACGCCTACTTCTTTCAGATAAATTTTAATCAGTTTCGCGCATCAAGTTCTAGATAATTTATGCTCCAGTTCACTACCATGTTATGATTTTACCTGAATATGAAGGAAAGTTTAGTAACATATCGCATTCATGATTCATTGGAATTAAATGGAATAAGGTCGAAAACTCAGGTCATCTTCTTGTTTATACTTCGTATTGGACAAAGTGTGGTTATCTATCTGGTAGATAAAAGTTAACCAACCACCCAATCTTCCGGTTGAAATGCCCCACATTTTTTCACCTGTGAAAAATCATACTCAGAAATGCCTGGTGGATAAGTTGTGCATTGCCTTTTACAAGCCCTATTAATAAAAGCTACTGCAGCCATCTTGTCAAAATTTTCCATATTTCCTAAGTTGGAGTAAAAAAATCAATGTCACAGTATGGTCTTCAGTTCCAAAGAAAATATTGGAAAATTATACACACAATTATGTATTCCTGATATGAAATTATATTCATATGTCGGAAATCTCGAGAAAATTATCATATGTAAATTTTTCACAATTCCAATACAATCACATACATAAGTGTGAAATTAGTAATCTCCTTTTATGAAATCGGTTCATAACGACTTGAAAAACCATTAATAAGAGACGCAACAAGGGATGATGACACTTCAAATGCTCTCATCATCTAACTCATTTACAATACACAACGTAGTTAGTTATCTATGCAGCTGATAATTTCACTTCCCATTTTTTCAACAATCTGATGTCCTTGTACGTCGACGTCTTCACGAATCAGCTGCGACAATGCAATTGCTGGTAATTAGTATTACGAATGGAAATTTAAACTTTTTTACTTTGGCGATATTCTAATGAGCCTACAATACTGGTATAAAAAATGTCTCGAGAAATGTTTATTCAAAATCTTGATCAAAACAAAATTTTTCTTGTATGTATATATGGATAATAACGGAATGTAATATCCCTTTTATTTCAAGGCTATAGTGATTTTATGAATCGTTTCAGTATCAATACAAACAACAACAATTTCAGAACCCAATCTAGTATAGAATCTGGTATATATATTCTTTTGAATAAGAGAGCCAAAATAATACAATAAATGTTGAAACAAAAAGAACCTAAGCTGAGGTAAAAAAAGGAACGGGGTACCACAACATTCTTCGTATGATACTATAGTAACATACGATACCATCATCACCATTATCATACGATACTATAGAGCCAGGGAAGGTTAAAACCAGGAACTTTATTCGATGGATCAGATATTAGATCTTTATTAGATAAAGAACATACATCCCGTTCGGATTTCCAGATTTCGTTGTAGCTGAAGTTCGAATTCAGACCAAATAGGTTTACGAGATTTCAGTCTTGGAATTCTATTTTCTGGAACGTAGAAAAGTATCTGAAAAGAATCCGGACATGAATTGAATTTATTCCAAGAATTCCAAGTTGCAGACTGTCTTCGGATATGGGGAGGAACTATATTCGATAGCACTGGTAGCCATTGGATAGGTGTAGATCGGATGGTTCCAGTAATTATCCTCATTGAAAAATTGAGCTGTGCATCGATTTTCTGAACATGAACATTATTGAGCCAAACAGGGCAACAATATTCAGCGATGGAAAAAACAGGGCAAGGGCTGCTGTGCGAAGAGTAGTCGGGTCAGCACCCCATGACGTACCAGCAAGTTTCTGTAGAATGTTATTTCTCGTTTTTAGTTTCATTCGTAAGTCATCCAAATGTGCTTTGTATTTCAGAGAGGAATCTAATTCAACACCCAAGTATTTGGGGGTAAAATTATGTTTCAAAGGAAAGTTCCCGAAAAGGACATTTAATTTTCTGAATTTTTGATGGTTATTCAAATGAAATAACGAAACCTCGGTTTTATTTGGATTCGGACACAAACGCCATTCGAAAAGAATCTGGTAAAAACTCAATGGCAAACAACTAACTAGTTCCCAGTGGTATCAATCCAACGGGAAGAAACCGAGATTGATGAGATATATCATAAATTTTTTTAGCAAAATATCCTTTTATAAAATTTTCGAACACGTGTTCTGGTTGAAAGAAAATGATCATTTCGTGCAGAAGTTGTATTGTTTTTAATATGTAGCTTTGTATGATAGCAATGCGAAGAAATAACTTTTGAAATTGGTTAGCAAAAATCCAATATTTCCCGAGACAACGAATTTATTGAAAATAATAACTTCTTTTTAGTGATTCCGTCCTGACAAAATTTTACTTTACAGTCCTTTTACAGCAGATCACTAAAAATTAGTCCTATCAGATCTCTTTTTTTGAAATTATTAGGAAATATTGAATGATAATAATATTTGTTTTAGTTCCGATAATTATTATGATACAATTATGGGCAATAAATCAATTAATATTAATGATTACTCGTTACATTGTGGATAAAATTGGTTTAGAAATTTTTCTTCATCTTCATACCCAAACCAACCTGTCGAAATAATGAATCAACTCTGGTGGTTATTTTTCAACAAACTAATTAGATTTAATCCCGCAAAAATAATTCCATGTTCTTCTATCGAATTTTTCAGTGATATGGTCAAACCAAGATTCTCTCTGAAATGGAGAACGAAATCAAGATAATATTAATTCAACGTTTATAAAGGCAGGTCACTACCAATTCTTAAATCAAACACGCTATCGTGTAAACATAAAAAAGTCATATCCGAAAGCCTGAAAAAACCTGCAGCTCTACACATATGAGTACTTTAGCCAAAGATAATCTGATTTCATCTTTGATCGTACAGAAACGGATTCAGTACAAATCTTCTCTCATTGAATTCGAACATTTTCAGCTAACTCAAAGAACGAAATTAAGAAAAAGCTCAGATGTATGTGAACTTTAAAATCTCGTTATCAATGATGAAATAACATAAAACAAATATGCATGCAAAGATATCACAAAATTTATAGCAACACATAAAAATGCAAAGAAATATGCTAGCTGAGGTTATTCTTATTTCTACACATTTCTGCTTAGTAAGATAAAGCCTCAAAATCAAAAACCCGATACTTTATCGTGTATAAAAAATATTCTTTTCTAAAGAACGCAACGAAGAAATCTGAAAAAGATGAAGGAGGCGTACCTAATAAGTTTTAGAAAGATTTTCTTCTCGTACCGTATCACTACTTTTTAACAAAATTCGGCCTTCCAATTGATGATTCACATACTTGAAGACCACCATAAGGATTTTGAAATATGAATCTATCATAGTAAAACCAGTATTTTCAATTGTCACCCAATTAAATTTTGGTTGAAAAAATAATAATAATCTTGGTTAATTTTTCTTTTTCAGAGTAAAGTAGCAGACGTTCCCACAAACCAAAGTGTGTAGTCACGTTAAACAATCCTCATCTTCGAATGAAGAAAATTATTGAAATAAAGAGAAGCCAAGTTTGTTAACAGGTAAGTAATCTTCATGCAAAATATCATGTAAAGCAGGCCAGTGATTCTTGAGTAACACACCATCTCAATTTATTTTATATGTTAGTATGATTGCATGAGTTTCTTACAGTGAAAGGGAATAGGATTTTTTTTCGGAATAATTTCTCTTGGAAATATCGTTGAGGTGTGTTTTACATCGTTGGACAGCAATCATCCATCGTTTAGATGTAATTCAGTCCACAGAAGAAATTTCTTTTAATCTCCAGGATAAATTAAATGAAATCTTCGCTCTCATAATTGTCTTTTACCCGAAATCAAAATTAGATGCGGAGATACGGGCCTGTGTGGCCGTTTTTTTGGTTTATTCCTTGCAGCTCCCGGTGTTAGCTTGCTTGCCTGTGATAGCCTGGGGGCAAGTTGGAACAGCCATCATTTATAAGTGTAGCGATACGAAGAACTTGATTCTGAGTTGCCTTTGCTTAAGATGTTGATGACCTTACACACGAACCCCGTTGCATCTCTTAGAACGCAATATCCTGCCCTTTAGAGTTCGTTTCATGGCACTTCCTACCCAAAATAATGTTTCAGAAGAATATTATAGAATAGTAAAATAGATCCATAATTGGCTGGTAACTAGTTGAAATATTATACTGCATCATATACGCTTCCTTATTGAATTACCAATATCAGAATTCCTAAATTCTCAATACATATGGTATAATATTTTGATTGCAGGAAGGATATTGTTTTTCCTTATGTATAAAAAAATATAATGAAAGAATTGGCTTGCGTAGGTCGCTCTTAACAAGTTAGTGTACGAATTTACCTAGAATTTGTACTATTCGAAAGTTTTTGAATGCTTTGTTTCAGAGGTTGATGGTGAAAATCCTGTAAATATGGTAACATAATCTTTCTGCGTAAAGAATTCACAGAGCAGAATTCAAAATCAAATATATTTTGAATTGAAATAAATGGGTTAATCTCACAAGTCACATGATTATTGCTGGTTATATATATGTTATAAAACAATGAATGTAAACTAGTTTGAGTGTTTAATGTTATTTGCTACATTTGGTTTCATTGATTTGTGACAAACTCGATATATCTTATCATGAGAACTGACGAGATGATCGACTATTGCCGATTCGTGAATGAATATTCTCAAGATATATAAACAAAGTGTCTCATGAATTCCATTCGTTACAATTTTTTCGAGAAGAAATTCATATTCGCTATTACAGATTGTGCTTTGCATATAGGCTATATAGAAGTAAAACCAAATTTCGTTTTGCAAGTCTTATATTTTATTATGAAACCTTATTCCTCAGGAAATTCTTAGTTGTTCGAATGTAAACTTTTTTAATTTCTGCTAGAAAATTGTTTTCTTACTTGAAATTATTACGACAAATCTGAAAATGGACCTCTGCTGAGATCTAGATAACTTCAAGATTTTTCAGTGGAAAATTTTCGTTTTAGGCTTTCATGAGGAAATGCAATGATCTTTTTGTCATAATAACCGAAATGACAAATCATTATACGAAAAGTTACAAATTCGTGTTCTCTCAACTGAGTAAACTAATTTTTTTCAAACATAAATTTGATAATCATCGAATATAGTACCATCGACATGAAAACCATTTTCAATTCCCAGGCTCAGAAATCTTATATCATGGGGTTCGAGCAATGATATTAGATTTTGTCACTGAGATGGGTTTCAGCCTTGTTTGGCATCATCAGTATCCCATTCACCTTAGGGACAAAATCTTCATAAAAAACTTCGATATTTAAAGCAACTGGGTGTGATGTACTGAGCAGAAATAAGAAAGTAGTGACATCCAATTGCGTCAAAATGAAGTTTCATATCCCCAATGACATGCGAAAAATGAACTCTGTACATCCTCTTTCACTCAATGAGATCTTAGCAGTGGCCCTGAATCAGGGCCCTCATACAGGTTTCTCCGAGTGATGGAAACGCCCAAGTCTTTTCGCGACTGTGAAGCCAAGTGTTTTAAAAAAAAAAAGAATAAAACGGTAAACAAAAAAATTCTTTTTTCTTAATAATAATTTTTTTTAATTGAACCCTAATTTGTCATAGCTGTGATACAATCTAGTTAGAAACTTAGTGGTGAAATAATACCATTGACCTTGAGTGCATATTGTCTGAGATATTACAAAACAACAATTTTCTCAGTCAAATATTGTTTTTCTCAAGAATACAAAAAGGAGTGATCTGATTTTGGAATGTCCTGAACAGAAGGCAGAATATCTATAATTTTTTTAATTGAACTCAAGATATAAGTTTATTTTTTATTTCCATTATCGGAACGAATTAAATTCTAAATTTGAGGGGGAAAGTTGTTCAATTTGATTTAGTTTTATTTAAAATATTCTTTTGTACCTGTTTTTGTAGTTTGTAATCAAGGAATAATAAAATATGAATTGTTTGATTGATTGGATGTTTCAAAAAATGTTTTTTCAAACCAATCTTATTTTCCAATGAATACTCCATCATGGCTATGAAAAATGGAGAAAGCAGACAAAATTAAATTAAAAAATAATTCTGTTTCCTCTTGCCCAACTACCTGGTTGCAATTGATTAAAAATCGCATTGATAAGTATGGAAATAACTGTAATTTGTAACTTATACCACTTTTCCTCTGACCGGCTCATATATCGATGTATTACTCGAAATTTCAGCTCTAACAATGCCCTAAAATCCATATTTTCAGAGATTTTCGAAAAAAAATTTACACGATCACAATTCGAATTTTATTTTTCTCGAAATCAAAACTATTGACGGTTTACGTTATTCATTTCAACAAAGAAATCATTCGGTCAATGACATTTTTATATTTTCATTTTATTCTGACTAATAGAGAAAACCTTCTTCATACTTTTGTGACATTCTGTCTCATGATTTTTAATTCTTCTATTATGACAGAATCATGATTTTTTTCGCGGAAGTCTCAGAACGATATTTTGCAAATGAGGAACTCTTTTTTCAATTTTTTTTTTCAGAATTTGACGTCAGAAAGGGATTTTCTTACTGACATTCGCAAAATTGAAGTTCAAACAATTTTGAATTTCAAGAGGAATCTATTTTTATCGTAAAATATGGGTCTTCCTATTTGAAATTCGTAGGACATCCTGTATAGTTAACTATTCAATGATCTTCTAAAGAAAAAATGCCTATCTGGAAAACAATTGACAACCTCGAATCTGTAGTTCGAGTTCAAGTTCACAACTGATAATCCAAACATTAAACGTTCATAGACAAAGCTCGTCGATATTGTCTATTTCCCACCTGATGTTTCAATCTTGAAATATAAATGAAAAATAAAGAGCTATATTCTTAACAACGTAACTTTTATGAATTAATACTGAACGTTTCAGGCGAGTCCGAACAAAGGAATATGTCAGTATTGCACAAGCTTAAAGTCAAGGAGAAATGATCTTTTCACTATATTTCATTACAGTGTTTTATTAATTATTAGTCACCACTTTCGCAGTGTATATTGTCGTCGTTCGAAATCAATCAAATTCAGAAGAATTATTCAGCTTGTTAATTTCAACGCTTGTTTAAATCAGATGACCTACATATTTAATATCATTCAACAAGTTTTGCTAAGTTAAATGTACCAATCATTGATTAATGGATAGATCTCTCTGATACCCAATCTAGCAGCCTCTTTATATGCTGCAGAATTTTGTGAATTATTATATTCCTGAAATTCCAAATTGATCACGTTGTTCGGATCAGTTTACCGTAACTTCTCTTCTTCCTTCTACTGACAGTTCGCGTATAGAGTTACCTTTTAACACGATCACGTTCTCGACAAAACGAGACTAATTGAAAAATCTAATAAATGGGGTGTTTTGTGAGCACAACATGAAATACATGTTGTTTGAATATGTACGACATGTTTTTTATGTCATTCTTCTGATTTCTGATTCTTCTTACGAAGTTCGTGGATTTGAAAGGATATTGAAATATTTGACGACAGGTCATGGATGTTATATTAACTTGTTTGTCAGGTGTATTCAAGCACTTTTTCTGAACGCAATCACACATAATGTAGATTTGAGGCTGTATAAATGAAGATTAATTTTTGGAATGAATGGTCAATTTGAAATCGATTAGAAATATCACGAATATTTCCAGATTTTGGATGTCAGGTTCCTTGAAGAAGAATCAACAGATTCAAAAATTTTTTATCAAATATTGAATATTTCGAGTTTTTTGTGTGAACATAACTCAACACTTTCCGCCTCCTTCAAAACAAATATGATTCTTGGAATATATACAGGGAGATTCACGAAGACACTCTCGGGATAAACAATTGACTTTTTATGATCAAGCTTTGTTAAAAAAGATGAGTTGTTAAAACAATTCTCAGACTCAGTCGCTAGAAAATTTAGAATTTGCATGCAAAAAAATACAAGTTAATAATATTGAAGTGAAGTCTTTTTGAATTGGGTATTAAATTCAAAAAATAATCTATGATTTTATTTCCGATGAATTCATAAGTCCAACGAATCTGAAAAATTTTTCAAGAATTCCTTTCGCTTCACGGAGCTTAACTATAAAATTCAAAGTGTTTATGTCTAGTTTTAATTTGCGATATTCTGACGAAGGTAATCGTGAATCACCCTGTATGTAGTTACACCGTAGATCACAATTTTCAAGAATTCCTCCCGCTTCACAAAGCTAACTGAAATTTGAAGTGTTTATGTCTAGTCTTACTTTAAAATATTCTGACGAAGGTATTCGTATATGTAGATATTTCGTAATAACATAATTTATTCATGAAGAGATCACAATATCATAATTTGAATTTATCAATTTTTATTAGTGAATCTGGAAACAATTTAGAAAAATGTTTTGTCCAGGAATATGTCATACCAGAAGGTCCAAATCCATTATGTTCATATTTTTCACAATTATAATGCATCATCATACTAAACGAATTATTATTATTTTATTATTATTA
The DNA here is from genome assembly GCA_038502775.1 of Hippodamia convergens. Classification (NCBI taxonomy): domain Eukaryota; kingdom Metazoa; phylum Arthropoda; class Insecta; order Coleoptera; family Coccinellidae; genus Hippodamia; species Hippodamia convergens. The sequence goes on from CM076613.1 coordinate 10,422,805, forward strand.
TTACTATTAATTTCGTATGTTTGAGAGTCGGAAAAAAAATATCTCATAATATTTGTTAGATTCGAAATATGAATCAAATTGTTCATTCAATTTGGGATCTACCCCAAATAGAATATCCAATTGTTGATTGTGCATCTGAATACCAACCCCAAAGATAAATGTTCATGTTTTCCATATCGAAACAAATCTGAGAGACAAATACTATTACCCAATAGGACATGGTTCAGGGAGAAAGAATCTTCATTCGTAGTGATAACATAATTGTTATGGTCCAAGCGAAGACTTCCAAGTGTGCATAAATAAGTTCCGTTTAACATCGGTTATCATCCATTTGTATGCAAGGAGCAAATATTATTTCATACGAGATGCATCTTCGGAACATTGATAACAGCTGCGTCAACCTACGCTCGATGCAGTTGCATCGATACTACGACTTACTACGACTTAATTGTTCCTTCAGATATGTTTTATTATGACGATAAGTAAATATTGACGAAGAATTGCTTCAGGCTGATATCGGGAAGGACAACAACCGCTCAGAGCTACCTGTGTGTCGTATAATAATGTTTCAAATGTGAAAGGTATTAGAGTTGATTCCATTGTCAATCGACCAATGTGCAAGGTGAACTGCAACGAAGATCTTATAATAGAAAAGGGCCTGCTTGCATACGTATTATGGTCATCCACCTCAGGATAGTTTGCTTATTCCGTCACCAGTTCATGCTATGCGAACACATAATTCACTGTTTACTTCCGTGATTTCGCATCGATTTTGGAATTAAAAACCCGAAACTCTGCCCTACTTTTTTTTGGTTCGATAGAATTATACTATTAAAAAATTCCAAACTTGATTGGAATTCAGTGCTTTCTAAAATACACTGCCCAAAAAAATTAACACACACATCGTCGCCCGCAGGGGGTGCCAGGAGGGGGCCGTGGCCCCCCCCTGACATTCTGATCCGCCTATTGTTTTTGGGAAAAACGGAATACTGATATCGTCTGCGCCTCTCAAAATTTTTATTTGGTCACCCATGAACACACATTATGGAAATCTAAAATTTATTCTACAACTGAAGGTGATCGTAATGATAATTATTTTTATCAGATTTATACATGCATACGTTATCCACTTTTAACGTTTTTCTTGAATACAGATGTTTTTCCCAGCAGGAATAAAAGATGATATTATCAGATTCTGAATCAGTTGTTCTCGATCAATTCTAGTGATCAATAGTTTTTCTTCCGTTTGATTTTCTACACTCGATCGCTATGCAACGCGAAACACGCCATTTGTCCCAAGAGGAATGTGCCCAAGCGGTAGTTTTGCGAGAAGAAGGTGGACATACACAAGAATTGCAGAAAGGTTTGGAGTTTCCCATACAATTGTTTCCAGAATTTTGCAGCGATTCAGGGAGACAGGTATGAATGTCCGAGGACCAGGACAGGGAGACCACGGGTAACAACTGCCATTCAAGAACGCTACTTGAGAGTTTCTTCGTTGAGACAACGGTTTGCAACCGCTCGCCTCCTTCAAAAGCAGCTTAAGCAAACTCATGGGGTGCAAATTAGCACTCAGACAATATGAAATTGCTTCTGAGAATATGATTTAAGGCCTCGTGTCGCGGCAAGAGGCTGAGCTATTACTCCGGCCCATCGAAGGGCGCGTTTGGATTTTGCGAGAGAGCATTCAATGGGAAGAGGCCGATTGGGAAAGAGTTCTTTTCACAGTTGGGTCTAGATTCTGCATCTACCATTGTGATCGACGTTACCTTATATACAGACGTCCACAACCTTGAAGAGGTTGAAGTCTCTCGAATGGAATGACAAGCAGATCTCAATTCGATGAGCAGGTTTTGGACAACCTCAATAGAAGGCTGAGAAGTTCAAAAAATCATCCTAATGACTTAGGAATCCAATTCGGAGAAATCTGAGAATTATTAAATCAGAACATTTTAAGATCACTCATTTTGAGTATGAACCGTCGTTGCCGAGCTGTATTTAACGCAAGGGGTGGAAGTACTAAGTATTGAATCACTTATCAGCATTTTAGTATTTTGAATAGTTCATTTCTCTTCTTTCACATAGGATTCGATGAAATCCTGAATTTTTCTTTCTTAAATGTGTCTTGTTTCGTTCAAAACCTTCCCGAGCGAACATAAAAAAGTTATAAAGTCAATGTAGAATTAACTTTCATTAAAATTGAGATTTCCAGAATGAGCGTTAATTTTTTTGCGCAGTGTACATTGGATTGGCATATCATCCACAAATGTTTTCACTACTTCTGTTGGAATTCTCGGAAAAGCGACTCTATTCAAGTTTTTATCGCATTTATAATAATTAGGCTAATTGTCTACCAATAAACAGAACCCATGAAGTCAATGTAGAGTTAACTTTCATTCAAATTGAGATTTTCAGAATGTGCGTTAATTTTTTTGCGCAGTGTATATCAATATTTCCATGTATTCTGAACCAATATTCGGATACACCAAGGAAAAACAGAAAAAAAAACAATTCCGGTTCGGAAAATCGCTAGAATTCTGAATATCCTGAAGATCGTTCAATCAAACCACAGCGAAAACTATTTGAACTGAAGATTGAATGTTGTCCCGAATAGAGAAAATTGAATCAATTATCTCGCCCCACAGTGGTGTCTGCGAAAATTTCGCTGAAAGTCTAGCAAACAAGTGAGTTAATTTGTTTGCACACTCGAGATGTAGAGGTGAATTGGTGGTGTGTATATGTGATGGGGGATAAGACAGCAACAGGTGCTCTTGATCTTCTACCTGCTCTCTAGATGAAATAATTCACATGTCGTCGTACCGAGTCCCAAGATTTCACCCTACAAGTCGTGAGGTCATTCTATAGGGCTCTTCGCCCAGATGAAAGCGAGGTAGTTTACTAACCTAGACTATTTACCTCCTTTTTAGAGCACCCTACATTAATCTTTCATTTGCTTGCATGTCAGCTCTCTTGCTTCGAACAAAAGGGAAGTTTAAGCTCCGAGCTCGTCTGAAAAGCGAATATGTATTTCGAGTCACAGGTGTCCTTTTGTGATGCACTCTAAATGAAAAACAAATCACATATTGAAAATATTGATGGAGAGAGTACAACCATTTAGATCTTCCCCAATGAACACGTCTTTCATAAAACTAGTTCAAGACGAATTTAGAGCGTGAATTGTTTGATATTCCACAAGAAAAAATTCAGTCTACTTTAAACAATTTTATGGATAATACTTGATGCATCAATGGAAACGAATCTTTGAAATTTTGAGCTAGAAGAATGATTCAAACTTCGGCGGAATCGACTCATTTTGCACATATTAGGGTGTCCTAAAATGGTGAAACGCGATACCCTCTTTCCGAAGAAAATGCCCTACTTTTAGATCCTTCAAACTCACTTACATTAAAAAAGAGAAAAAAGTTATATGCATGTTATATCCTCTTTTTTCGAGAAAAATAAATTTCTGAACATCTCAAGTCGTTACGGTGTCTAGTTTCCATGGTGATTCTATGGTTCCAGGGTTATTTAATTATTATGATTTATTATTATAATTGACTAATGCTTCCGCATAACCGCACTAAGCACTCGAAATGGAATAGTAGATATATTCTAAAACAAGTTGCAGAATGAGTTCCTATTCTAACACGAATGCGAAATTCGAAAACGAGCGACGAAGGAGCGAGTTTTCGAACGGATGAGTGTTGGAATTGCCTTCGGCAACGAGTATTAGACGATATTTTCTCTATTTCAGTCAAGTTTCGTGAAATACTCTCGAAATTCAAACGAAAATTCAGATTAGTGACATTTGTATTGTAGCTTAGCGGTTGGTGTGACTTACGAAATTTGACAGATCACGGAATTAGAATTGATTTGATTCGAAAATTGATTGGATCGGAGGTCACTCTTGGCAACCAGAAAACGAAAAATATACCTGAAAACAATGCTGTAATGAGCTTCATTACAGCACTACTTTCAGTTCTGTAATGAACTCATTACGATACTGAAATAGAGAAACACCTTTGAGGCAGTTTCTTCGGAGGTAATTAATCACAGGTGATATCGAAATTTTCGTGGCGCTTCGAAATTTTGTGCAATTTGAAAAAAAATTTCAAATGGAAACTATAGGGTGCTATGATATTTTTCAATAGATTTTTCTCAGGCAATTTCGGAAATATACTGATATACTTCCGATTTCATTATTTTCATAGAAGAAATAAAAAGTTTGAAGAAACACTTCTTGTACTGTAAAATAAAATATCAATCAATTTTAAAACTTACAGTGGTGAAATATGCAGTTTTATGTATGTTTGTTAAAAATATATGATTCAAAATCAAAGACTCCGTTGATCGAGAAATGTTTTGTTTTTCGAATTCTCGATATACATATATTTTTGAAAGTGTATAGAAAGAGTATATCTCGGAGTATATTGAAAATAGTATAGGTTACCATTCAAAAAATAATTTCAATTGCTCTAAACTTTGAAGCAGCACTGAAATTTAGATAGCACTTGTAAAAATTACTGAAAAACCTGCGCTAAAGATGTTCTATATCGGGAGTATAGTCACAACATTTTGCTTAAGTTATAGCGAATGATAATAACTGGCCAATTTCGGAAATCACCTTGTAGCAGGAAATCTTGACAACGTAGCGATTTATGGTATAAAGCAATTCATATTGTTCGGAAAAAAAAACATGATATGTATATTAATTTTTTCTGTCTCTTTAAATTTAGGGTATGTAGTAATAAATCATCGAAATCTGACCACACTGTACTTATACTGTGAGTACTGTGGATTTCGTCAAAATTCTAACGATTCTCCTAGAACAAAATTTGCAAAGGTTATCGACTGTTCGAGCACTATTTACTCCTCCTTGAAACTTTACCGTTTTAAATAATTCGAAGTTTTCTTGTTGGTTCATATGAGGCAACAATTGAATCTAACTTATTTGCTTGTAAGAAATTCCTCAGCTAACATAGCGATTCAAACTGTTTTATTTTGTTATTGAGTTTATTCCAGAGACTGAGTGACAACCTAAAGAAACAATGACACAATCCAGTCTTTCTAAAACGATTCGAAGTGAAGACTCCTGTTGTGCGAATGAGAATAGAAAAAGACAAAATGGATATGTGAAAGAATTTAATTTCATCTCGGTATTGATCGATTCATTCAAAAGGCAGTGAATGTGGCACTATGGAATAAATGGAAGTAAAAAAGTTGTCGACAATCGCGAAAACCTCATGAGTAATAGTGGCTGACAGTCAAGAGACACCTGGCAAGAGTTTCCAATGGTGGTATGTACCCATCAGCAGTGTTGCCATCTCAGGGAAAGCAAAATATGCTAGTTTTGCGTTCAGAAAATGCCAAAAACATGCTTTTTTAATTCGGAAAGTGCCAAAAAAAATGCTAGTTTTTCATTGATATTTTTTTCTATAGTTATTTCTGAAATATAATTTTTTTTCGACTCACAACACTTGAATGTGAATGAATATTGGGGTTCTAAGATATCTGATTTCAAAATATTCCTTGGTCCTGGGTTAGATTTTAATTCTTTCATTGTCAGAACTGCTTTTCTCAAACTTGAATGAATTGAAATATGGTTGTTGTGGTATAGATATTAATAAAATATGTTATATCTTAATATTCTCTAATGGATATGCAAATTACTGAAAATTTCTGAATGCGGAAGAACTGTTAGTTTAAATCCTAACTTGAATTTGAATCTCGGTGATTCAAGCTTTGATACTTCACAAAAACCAATGTTTGACATTCTTCATTTTATGGTTTCTCAGTTCCCAAAAAAATATATGATAAAAAAGTTACGGTCCATGGATTTTCCAAAGCATTTGAAATTTTGAATCTCGAAGACCGAGGGTGTTTGAACATATTATGATACACGTAACGGGTGGGATTTGAAAATATTTCGAATATTATCTACAGCCTCGCGTTTATTCAGAGATAGGAATTCCCCAGAAAAAGAGCCAGATGTCCGGCCGGATCGACTAGAAGTTTGTTTACATATTTCTTGTTAATATATCATTACACTGTTAATATATTGTTACAAGCTCATAAATACAGGGTCTTTCACGAGGAACCTCACCCATATTTATACGGGAAACTACTGAACGTATTTTCATGAAATTCAGCACTTATAAGTATTTCACGATGCTGATGAAATCTAAAATATTTTCAAGGCATGAGCACCTCCGGTTTTTCCGGAAATGACGTCAACTTTCGTTTTTCAAATTAGAACACCATTTTTTTATTGCAGAAATAGATTCCTCAGAAAATTTCAAGTCATTTTGATGTAACATTTTTCAGTTTTGGTTGGAAAATTCTCTCTGAGCGCGAAAATTCGAAAAAAAAATCGAAAATAGAGCTCCGCTGAAAAAAGAATAACTTCGAGATTTTTGAATGGAAAATTTTCATTTTTGGGATTTTCCAAGATGTAAGATTGATGTATCCACTTTGAAAACCGAAATCGCGATTCATGATACATGGGGTGAAAAAATCGCTTTCAAAGTTAGGGATGACAAAATCGTGAAAAATCAATTTTTTCAAATTAGAACCCCATTTTTTATGGCAGATATTGAATCTACGTTAAAAAATAATGTGAGTGTATGCATTACACCTTTGCCCTAAAATGTATATTTTCTGAGTTATTCACAAAAAACTGTTTTTCGTCTTGAATTTTCAGCTATTTCTTTTCCCTTCACGCCAAAAAGATGAAATTTTCAGGAACTGTTATTTGAACCATGCTGTAGATTTTTCACCCCTTCTTGAAACCGACTTCAAGTTACTATTAGTAGAACCATGGCAAACTCTCGCAGTTATAACTAGAGAAGATGCTCAAAGTTTTGACCGTTAATTTCTAGACATTTATTTATACGTCTCAGGAATGCTTCGTGCTTTGCTCTTCTTATTTTATCGGGAGGAAGAGATCTGCAAAAGTGTTTAAAAACCAAATTGAGTTCCAAAACTATGAATCTAAAAATCTAAACGAACCTGAACGCATTTCTGACTCGTTCTATGCAGTCCTCTTTATCAGTCAGGGGAGTTGAGTAGACAATATTTTTTTATCCTACCCCAAACATAATAGTCTAAAGAAGTTAAATCGGGAGAACGTGGTGGCCAAAGATGTAGACCATTGTTCGCCAACCATCGATCTTCAACTAACATCTTGAAAAATGCCAAAAATGAAAATTTCCCATCCAAAAACCTCGAAGTTATTTTTGTTTCGGCGGAGCTCTATTTTCGATTTTTTTTTCGAATTTTCCCTCTCAGAGAGAATTTTCCAACGAAAACTGAAAAATGTTACATCAAAATAACTTGAAATTTTCTAAGGAATCTATTTCTGCAATAAAAAAATGGTGTTCTAATTTGAAAAACGGAAGTTGACGTCATTTCCGGAAAAACCGGAGGTGCTCATGCCTTGAAAATATTTTAGATTTCATCAGTATCGTGAAATACTTATAAGTGCTGAATTTCATGAAAATACGTTCAGTAGTTTCCCGTATAAATATGGGTGAGGTTCCTCGTGAAAGACCCTGTATTTATTGGGGCTATAAAATTCTGCGCGCTTCCTTCGTGCGTTTCTTGAAGAGGGTAACAGTGAAAGGAGTACCAACTCAGTGGGTTCTTGTGCATCTGTTGATTTTGAAATATTAGAAAAGTCCGTCAATAATTTTTTTCTCTCTTCCCTCCCGAAAATATGCTCAATAATATGCTTTATGCTAAACGCTGAAAATATATGGTGAACATGAATCAAATATGCCAAAATTAGCATTAAAAATGCTGAATTGACAACCATGCCCATCATGGATTCTAGACGGATCGGAGGTGACCAACGCATATCGCATCAGAATCGACCCTAATCGAAACCAGAACAGAAGAGGAAGCAACTCGTCGAATCATGTGTAAACATGGATCGACTTGGCAATAGAGCATCGCTCTCCTCAGCTGACACCTGCAGCGTGTATCTTTGCGGGGGTGGGAGGGGGTAACTACAACGAGCCATGCACTCGCCACGCTCGCGACCGTCCCTCCCCCACCAGCCTTCACAAATCCCATAGACACGACCAAGATATACACACTGTAATCATCTCTTGCTTGTTGTTATCCGACGTTGTCGGATCTTTACGGCTCGGCTCCACAACAATCGATTCTTTCGATTCAATACGAAATCATCGAAAATTTCGGTTCGATAACAAATCGATTTTTTCAGTGAATAATAATTTTTGGACGAGACCACAGAACAACAACATTTTTATCTGCGCATATCGCAGGTATCCCGATGTTTGAAATAATCATAGATCTGGCGCAGGTCATTTACAATTCATAAAGATATCACACCCAATGTCAAACGAAAAACGACATGCGTCGGAAAAACGTTAGATTTCGATATGCATTTTTCAACAAAAATGAAAAAAATTTTTCACATGATATTTCACAAATGAATAATTTGTTGTGGCCTCTTGTTGTTTACGCGCACTTCAAGCATTCAAATGTTTTGAGACATCAAATTTTGTCGGGTCCCAAAAAAACTTAGTTACTTCGTTGAGGAACGATCTCGTTATTGAGTAATAGTTCCTTAAATGTCATTCAGATGAAGAACATATTCACATACAATGAGCCAAAAATCTCGTGAGAATTTGTTGCCGCGAAGCATCTAAAACACAAGTTGACTATTGTTTTTTATTTGCGCTTATGTCATTTGAACGCCAGCTCATTTTTCAAAGGTGAGGCTTTTTTTCACAGTCGAACTCGTCAAAATGAGTCATTATACCAAAAATCCTTCTCATAAAATTTGCACTGTTTCCGAAATATTTTAAACCAAGATCACCGGTAAATCTGAAAAATTCTAAGCCCGTATCTGACTTCATCCTACATCTTTTTATGGATCAACTGTTGCTATTTCATTGTACTGAAAACCATTCCAGCCAGTGTATGTGATATTGGTGATTTGTCCAAATCTAGAAAGTACCTTGATGACCCTTTTCTAAAATAAAAACTCGTACTGTGGGGGCTTCTTGTGATCTTGATTCTTCGAGCGTATTCAAAATTGGCACACGAAAAAAGAACAAGGGGTCCAGAAAAATTCAATTAGAAATTATTTAAATCGGAAGGCACCAGACAAATAAAAAACGGAGATACAATATTGAATAATCAATTATCAGAAGGAATAATCAGATCTTTGTTGACAATAATAAATTTATTTCATTCATATTGCCCAATCTCCTTGTCGCTTTCAATTTACTTGAGCCGAGAATTTTGGAAAAATGGTTAATGTGATTCCAATCTGAGAATCTTGTTGTCTTTATTTCAGGAGAGAATTCGAAATAAGCAAGTTCCAAACTTCAAGTCATGAAAGACTAAGAAGATGTACTATCCTCTCCTGAAACCGGGCAAGTGACTGTTACATTGGTATAGTAAAGTAATAAACCAGTAGAGTAGAGTAAGAATTTAGAGGTGGGGATGGGATAGTCGAGTGTACTATCACACATGTTTAGTACTCTACCGTTACTTGCACGACCTGTTTACATTGTGCTAGTAGGAGGATAGTTAGTACCCGACCACTTTACTCTACCATTTACTCTACCAATGTAAACGGCGATTCAAAGAAAAGTTTTGCATTATACTGTGGCAGATGAATACTGTCGCTAAGATGTGCTACAGGGTGGTTCTGGAATTTGACCAGTTAACAAAAATGGCTATAACTTCCGCAGTTTTGCAATATTAATGTTTTCCAAATCAATTTGACAGCTTAAAATTGTGAAATATCAAGTCTAATGGCCTCCTCAGTTAAAAATATATGCTTCAAAATTAAAACTTTTTTGAGTTTGTTGATCTAATTTTTTTTCAGTTTTCAATATATAAACTAGGGAGTATATCATGATATACATTTTTGAAATTGTCTTAGAAAAGTTTTTTGAAAAATATCATAGCATACTATGGCTTTCATTTGTGAACAAGTTTATTTGTTTCTCTTAAATTTAAAGTAGCACTGAAATTTCGATAGCACCCGTAAGAAGTACAAAAAAATTGCCCTATGCCTAGATGTTTTCATTTCGAGAGTCACAATACTGAGGAAGTTATAGTAAATTATAAAAACTGACCAAATTCCAAAATCTGAATCATCAAAATCTGACCACCCTGTACCACGAGTTTGTTTGTCTCAAATACACTGCGCAAAAAAATTAACGCTAATTCTGAAAATCTCAATTCTAATGAAAGTAACTTATTTTTTATGTTCTCTCGGGAAGGTTTTAAACGAAACAAGACACATTAAATGGATGAAAAATTCAGGATTCAACCGAATCTTATGTGAAAGAAGAGAAATGAACAATTTTCAAAATACTGAAATGCTCATAAGTGATTTAATACTTGGTATTTCCACCCCTTACATTAATTACAGCTAGGCAACGACGGTTCATACTCAAAATGAGTGATCTTGAAATGTTCTGATCTTATCCTTCCCAGATTTCTCCGAGTTGGATTCCCAAGTCATTAAGAGTAGCTGGATGATTTTCTGAACTTCTCTGCCTTCATTTAAGTTTGTACCAAACCTGCTCAATCGGATTGAGATCTGGACTTCTTGCTGGCCATTCCATTCGACAGACTTCAACCTCTTCAAGGTGCGCGCACGATGGGGTCAGGCATTATCGTCCATAAAAATGAATTTTTCACCAATGTATGGGGCAAACGGCACTACATGCTCTTCAAGAATGTTCCTTATATACTTGTCAGCATTCATAGCTCCATTATAAACGACCACTAGGTCTGTGCGAGCAGTCAAAGATATTCCACCCCATACCATAATCGATCCTATCCCGAAACCAATATTATTCAGGAAATTGCACTGAGCATATCTTCCATGAGGACGTCTGTATACAAGGGAACGTCGATCACAATGGTAGAGGCAGAATCTAGACTCATCTGTGAAGAGAACTCTTTCCCAATCGGCCTGTTTCCAATGGATATGCTCTCTCGCAAAATCCAAACGCGCCCTTCGATGAGCTGGGGTAAGAGCTGGGCCTCTTACCGGGACACGAGGCCTTAAATCATATTCTTTGAGGCGATTTCTTATTGGCTGAGTGCTAATTTGCACATTTGAAGGAGGCGAGCGGTTGCAAACCGTTGTCTCAACGAAGAAACTCTCAAGTTGCGTTCTTGAATGGCAGTTACCCGTGGTCTACCCTGTCCTGGTCCTCGGACATTCATACCTGTCTCCCTGAATCGTTGCAATATTCTGGACACACTTGTATGGGAAACTCCAAACCTTTCTGCAATTCTTGTGTATGTCCACCCTTATTCTCGCAAAACTACCGCTTGGGCACATTCCTCTTGGATCGAGTGTAGAAAATCAAACGAATGAAAAACTATTGATCACTAGAATTGTTCGAAAACAACTGATTTTAGAATATAGCCAATACTTTCAAAATCTGATAATATCATCGTTTTTTATTCCTGCTGGGAAAAAACAGCTGTATTGAAGAAAAACGTTGAAAGTGGATAACATATGCATGCATAATTCTGATAAAAATAATCATCATCTAGAACACTTTCAGTTGTAGAATAAATTTGAGATTTCCATAATGTGCGTTAATTTTTTTGCACAGTGTAGTTTTATTCAGCGACAACATCAATCTATCTATTGTATGGAAGCCATTATGTGGCATTGTCAGGCATAAATACAGTTTAATTGGATATCTTTCTTGAAAATGCACATTTGATGCTATTTACAAAATTTTTTACGGAATTGATACATTTGTCGCTTTCAGTAGAGTAGATGAACTTTGTCCTTTACACAAATTAATATGGACGAAGAGCTCAAAAGATAACGATAAGAGAGGACACATCGTTGACAATTGTATTCGTTTTGCGTTTCACCTCATAACTGATTCAATTCTCGAAGCGACTTAGCTTGGTGAAGTAGCCCTAGATATAGCTTCAGTTAGTTTGAGGTGAAAATTAGATCACTTTTTATTTGCATGTATTTTTTTTTCAGAACGAGAGTGTATCCCTCGATAGTTCGGAGATACAAATGAAGATTTTTCGCGTTTCTGAATAAAATTGGACCAAAAATAATAATAATGGTAATAACCGAATTGGCAGACGAATTTGCATGGTCATGCTTGACAGAAAGAAGTAAATCATCCAACTGTAATGAATCTACATTTTTATGCAACTGTTTCTTAGTGGGTTGTAAAAATCGACCTAATGCTGGTGTGGAGATCTTTGAATCAGAAGCGACTGGCAATTCGACAACGTTGGAATTGTCAGATCTTAGTCGTGTTGCAGCGACTATCTGCGCATTTAATCAGAGCTGGATGCATCGACGGTCGCGGGGGCGCTGCATGGCGTGATGTCGTGACGTCATCAAGGGGGGCAGGAGAAAGGGGGCACAACTTCAGCCACGTGTTCCTCCGGTTCGGACCGGCTGTGTTCTCGCTTCGCTAAAGAGCGACGTCGACTACAATATTTGCGTCGAATAGATCTTTCTTTCTCTCATCCTGTAACCAAGATTCTTCACGACCCATTGTACTCAACAGCAACATGGAACTTATCCCAAAAAAACCAGTCTCCGGGACTCCAAGAAGAAAAAATTCAGAAGGAACCTTCAGAAATAGATGAATATCAGTACTGTCCTCATATTCCTGGAATTATCTTTACCTTGAGAACCCCATGACTAAAGATTTACTCCGGCAAGGCAGAAATGATTGAATCCGTGTGTTGGCTGTTCCCCTTAAGAATTGTACTACGCGACCCACAGATCAAGGACAGTTTTACGAGCTCCTGCATAGTACTTGTCTTATTTTATCTTGGGGTACCATGCGTGCTATGAGAGTTTGTTGCGCAGAGAACGTTGAGAGCGGACCAAATGCTGCTTGACGCAAGGTCATGACAATGATGACGGTATAATTGCATTAGACTATTATTATCATTACACAATTAAAAATTGATTGAATCGTTGAAATCTTGGAGGATTATCATTTTCGATCCACATTTGCATCGCGACAATGTCGACGGTTCATCTTTAAATAGATAGAAATACAGTGTGTAGATAAATTAAGGAACAAAATTCCTGTGTTTGTTATTGAATGTTCTAAGCAAAATTATCGAACCAGTCTATTTTGGTTTACAATTAATCACCTCACTGTATAAAAATTTCACGTATGACGTCGTTAATTTTCGAGGGAAGACGTCAAAATCATTTTTTTAATGAACACCCCAATCGAATCGGTGAGTGGAAAAAGAGTATAACTTCAAAATTGCCTTATTCAAATTTACGTCTGAATGTAGCCCTTCCCCATGAGTTAAATAACAATATAACTCACACACCGCATATGCATTTTTGTGACTGCCTTTTATAGTATTGATCGGAAGAACGATACAATTCTGGGAGTTATATAGTTCTTCCACTCATTATTCCCAAAACGTTTCTGTTCTTGCTACTAGAGTTCGACATGCATCGACCTCATTGGTCATTATCATGAGGAAAAGTATTAACCTTATGGTTTAGAACGAGTGATCAAATCCCACGTTCGAATTTACTCATCCAGAAGAATATGAAGACATTATTTTTAGCAGTCGCAAATACATAGCTTCTGGAGTATCAGTATTCAAATTTGAAGACGTAACAGATTTCAAAAGCTGGTGACCCATAAATAATAGAAAACCTGTTAGTGGAGATGATGATAGTTTTTCAAATTCAACCAATTATAAGTTTTTCTATAACAATTTCACACCAGGCTATTGTTCAGCTAGTCGATTGATCGGAGGTCTAGCCATTAATACTTACTTTCAAACTTCTTAAGATCAAGTTTTCAAAATGAAACAGTCTTTAGAAACCAATTAATGTAGGTAAATAGCATAAAAATGTTCTGAAATAAATGGATGGCGAAATCTTGGAGATCTACTACCATGTTACGTCATGGGAGACAAGCAATGAAGTCCTACATGAATGATGACTTCTGATACTAAATACTTATGGTGTAATAGTGAGTTTAAATTCAGTTATGATCGCATATCATCAATAAAAGTAGTTGTTTGATACGTTTCACAAAAATTTTGTGGAAAAATAATATATTTTTTGCTATAAAAATTCTCACTTTTCATCAATTGAAACTTGCATGACAAAATCTTGTGAAGACGGTCATCAAACGACTTGAGTGCGCTGTTGAGTTTCTTAATATCAAAACATTCACGCAAAACATAATTTTGAGTATTTCTCAAAACAAGTATTTTGGGGTTGTACTGTTTTTTCACTCATTGATTCAATTTTTCTTGCTGCTGTATCAAACAGTGCAGTTTACCTTAATGATTGTGTGAAAACTTTGAAACGTAAATAACAGTTTTTTCAGAAAATAACCCAAATACCTAATAAAAATTGCATGATCTCAATATCTATCAACAAATACCTTGCAGTCAAAAAAATCCAGTTGTTTCTTACTGAATAGCAGCACAAATGATCAATAAATTTACGATTAATGAATTAACCCTAACAAACTTTTAAATAGGAACGCAAATCCACCTCTGCTTGATAAGTACAAAACGATTCTATGTATCCCTTTCTATCATTATCCTAAGTCCTTTTTCTTTTCTTCCCATTTTAGTGTGTGTTTTTTTTTCTGGTTTTGTTAATCCTCGATGTTTGATGAAATACTTAAATTTTCGATATTTTTTTCAAAACAATTCAGAATTTGTGGAAATCTGAATACAAGACCCAGTTGCTTACGATAATTATTCGTTTGTTCTCTAAATTCTATGTATTCATGCGATGGTAACTAATAAAGGTCTTATTATTATGATTTTTGTCTTGCATCTTTCATACTCCTCACCATCAAAGGAACATTCCTTCATCCAAGATATCTTAGATATGGAAGAATAAAGCACCGTTGGAGCCCTTTCCAGGTTTTCGAGCAGCTCCTCGAATGCTTCCTGCCTTTCTGCATGATCTTGTAGGCAGTCCCATGCAATTGAATCTCTCCAATTTTCTGAAAGATTTTTAGGCATTTGGCCTGAAGAAGAAAAGAAAGATTTTTTTCAATAAACTATTTTTATTTCATACAGTAAATGTGTTGACTTCTGAAATAAATTGTTAACTACGTTACAAACTTTTCAAACCCTCATTAAAATAAGTTGCACACTGTCTGATGAAACAGGAAAAATTCGTTCCATGAGGTAGTTACCTGAAAATTAAAATTGCAAAACTCCGAGAGTTTTGCTTGGCAACATTCAATAATGTAGTTATAAATTTTGTTGCCCAATACTTTATCGAAATATTATGTGTTCAGTATAGCAGAGATTAAAGAGTTGCACAAAGAACCATAAAAGTTTTTGAAAAATTTAAAAAAATTTTCAGTGATATTTCTGTAATATCTGAATTTGTCATATGTTGAAGTTTCAAGGGGTATTATGCAGTCAATAATTGATATATAAGTTACAATATTGTTAAAAGGGGATTTGTGTGAGGTTGTTCAAAATACCATTTCACACGAACATAATTCAAGTTAGTTATAAAAATAAAATTTTCTGATTGTAAACTGAATGGTCTTAGAACTTTTTCAGTTCTTTTCAGATAGTGTGCCCTAGAAGTTTTGTCTTATGCCTCCGGATCTGGTCTTTGTAGAATTTCCTCATTATGGTGTTTCTTTGCGAAATTATCAGATAATTTTATGATTCGAAGCTCGATTAGCTTGATTTTTGTTACCTCATAATAAAGGAGGCTGTTAGGACAATTATGGTGCAGGTTTCTTGAGCGTCCCATCTTGGTAATTGCCCAAAAGGAGGAGCTTACACTTGTTCGGAGAATCTTCTTTGTGGTTTTGTTTACAACTGGGACGTATATTGGGTGGAAATATTCCGATGATATTCGACGTATTGCCCTGTAGTGATTTTTCTGCTTATCCATAGTTTCAACATGTCGAATGTATGCTCTGTCTTGACTGTCATGTTGGTGTTTTCCAGCAATATTTTGGGTGTTATTTGATGGTTTAATTTTCAGCTTCTATGTGTTGACCTACAATATCGTTCTATCTAGCTAGTACCGAAAACTTTCACTTTCAGTGGCTTTCTTATAACTGATGAGTTGGTATCATCTGAATATTGCTTTTGTCAAGTTTAGTTGGAAATTCATTGTGAAAAGTTGAGATAACCTTATTAGCTTCATATCATTCAACTAGAGTATTCGTCATGTTTGCTGTTACCAAATATCAGATCGTAGGTTGGTTGAAGGTATCGGAGCATGAAATCGAATGGTAGTCTATCCAGTTAAGCTTGTCAATACGTATATCTCTAAAGCAAGAATTTCGAAATAATCAGTTCAGTACTCTTGAAGGCATTTTGTCGGAAAACGCGTGATAAAACAACTGTTAATGTTGGTCCAAAGCGATTGATAACAACAACTACTAATGATCACGGTAATTTTTATCTGTTCATTCGTGAAATAATACACTGAGCTCATAATAGCATATCAGCGTCGGTTTCAAAATGGGTAGGGAGTGGCAAATAACACCATTTAGCGGACAGAACCGTTACGACACATTGAAAATGCAAGTAATGATTTGAGACATTAGACAAGCCAAGAAAGTTGAGCTGCTGGAGTGCAAGTGGCCAGGTGGCTCGCAGAAAGAGCACACTTATCTTCATCGAGGAGTGAGATAGAGGTTACAGTAGCAATGTTGGACAGGCTCGTATTCTGATTATTCGGAATGAAATCTATAGATCATTTTTCATTCGTGATCTTTTTTTACATCTCTTCATTCACATACCTAAATTCGATGCATTTATAACGAGACAATGTCCTTATTTAAAAACTACAGATAATAAAACGCACAAAATTTCTTTCATATAAATCAGTTAGATTTTGAGTAATGCTTGAATAAATAAACTTACAGGCGAATGAACAAGTTTTAGAGCTGCTCTTTTGGAGTCGTATTTTGCAAGATTCGAGTTACAGGTGGCCTCCTCAGATTCTATTTGAATTATACACAATATTTCAGGAATAGGCACACACATTTCAGTTTGGTATTCCTAAGGTTTTTCAGTAAAATATGATGTGTTCATGTTCAATCAGTAACGTAAATATTTTATCAGTTTTGGTCGTAGAAAAACCAAACCTCGCTTTTGTTAGGCTTAGTTTCGACGAAACTCTTAGAATGAAGTTATTTTTGCATTAGAATACCAATATAACAAATTGTTATTTTGAATTAATGAACGGGAAAGTTCTGTTTCACTTTGTGTTATTATTTAATAATATACTGAGGTGATATCCACAAAAGCAATAGTTATCGTAGTTGTGTAAAATATAACGTATTTCAGCAAATTCGTTCGATAGCTAGAAAATCTCTCATATTTGATGATCACAATCACATATGAATGAGAATATAAGAAAACGACACAAAATTTTATCGTCAAAAAATCATTGACTCAAATATACTTCAGCCTGTAGTGTACTGAAAAAAAATAAGATAACACATCATAAAGACGTAATATGCTATAACCAAGCTCATTTGCTTAACTGAGGTATTTTAGGAGTCATTAGTCACAAAGAAATAAAATTGTTATTAATAAAACGCAACATTCCTAACATATTACTATGGGGAAGATGAGTGAAATATTTAATTTAATGTAATAATACACTCTTTTATGTGTATGTTTTCTTATGAATCTAACCTGTTTTGTATTGGCTCATCCAGTCGATGTTCTTTATTATCATTTCCATTGAGTATGCAGTTATTCGCTATGAATGAAATCGACTTGTAATTTTTTTATGTTAGATAGCATTTCGAATTTACTTTTTCGGTTTGTTAGATTTGTTAGGTATTTGTGTAAGCATACATTCTCTGTATTGAGAGAATATATTCACACTGAAAATCAAGGAATGCCTAAAAAACTGTCGTCTCAAAAAAACAATGAATAATACATCTTGAAAATCTAAGAATGAATCGGAAATGAAGAATTTCGAAATATGGAAGAGAAAATTGCATTATGATTTTGTTTCTCGTAAAACGGACACATATACATTCAAGGTTCCAAAATTTAATTACCTTCTACGTATCAACATGTCCGGTAATACATTTTTGCAACTTACAACAAAATGTTCTTGTATCAGAATCAATATAAATTTTAATACTCCTTCTTGAATCCAAGCAATAACAATATAACAACCTTTGTATTTCTACAGCTGAAAATTCACTCCCTATAGTGTAAGTGAATTTTTTAACTCTTATATAGGTAGGTATTTTAACTATGGCCTTGAGAGTGTCACTCTAACATTTACTCTAGTAAAACATGAATCCATATAAGTAGATCAAATCAATGTATATATTTCCTATCACAACTTTTATCAACAGCTTATTTAATCTTATATACTTTAGGTATAACATTTTCAAATTTCAGCAGTTCCGTTGATAACTCGGAATTCCCTTTGTCCATTGTTGATCAGACAATAATTAGAAAAAAAAAATAATAAAAAGCCCTCGTAGCTACAGATGAAATTGAAGAAGATACAGGAACTCACTGTACCACATTACGTGAATTCCTAAGTGGACTTGTTCAATTCTCTCATACCCAATAATTCGGTTGATTTCAAGAAAAAATTCCTAAAACGGTGCTGCATCGTAGGATAATGCTCCCATAGGAAGTGGGCAGGGGGAATGGAAGGCAGAGGGTGTGGGATTTGGAGGCTGTTTCCATGGGCGTCCAACTTTCGAAAGCGATATGGGCTTTGAAACAATAAAAAAAATACTTGTTTTTTTGTTTTCCCAGATACAGATCACATATTTATTTCTCGAGAATTACTTCTTCAATTCGAAAAATCGAGGATCCATTTCTGTGCAGTGAATGCGGTGGACGTTGCGCTCCATTTTACTTGAAGAATCGTACTATTATTATAGTTTTACTATCTTGGAGTTCACCAGTATTTTGTGTATCTACCTCAACCGAAATGATGCCTTTAATAATCGTATACATAAATAATTATACTTGGACTAATAACAAGATGTTCCACTTGAAAAGACCTCGTGTGAACCATGAGATACGTATAATGTATGGACGAGTATGAATTAAATATTTTTCTTTCTTCCTCTATCGATTACGGTTGAGTGGGCCTGTTAAACTTTGATTCGTCGAACTCTGTCGTTAGATGTCTGGGTCAAGGTTTCTTCCTTATTACGGTTAAATGAATTTCCCAGTTTTCGTTTTATAATCCTGTCCACTTTGACTAAATAAATGATTCTTTGAAATGTTAATGAACGTAGTCTTCGCAGGATTATTTTCGACAAGTGAGCTATGATGAAATTACCGAAACGTTCTTGATAATACATGTGGTTGGTATGTTATGAGAATGTCCCCACATATAAATGAAATTCATTCAGAAAACGGGAAAATTCAATGAAAATGCATTCTGGCAACAAAAATTTCACACGTATACACACATACGTAGGATGAAACCCACCGGAAAAAAAAAGAAAATAACTAAAATAAAAGGAAGAAAAGACCCCGGTTAATTATGGAAAATAGTTGAATGGCATAGTTGGTAGGTAATGAAAAGATTCACAACCTTTGTATAACACATAATCTCAAAATTCATTTGACAAATTCAAATACCCGAATTTATGATTTTTCATTTTGATCTTCTAGATTTTTTTCAAGATATCTCGTGAAAACTCTCATTTTTATGTCTCTACCACACTGTAACTTTCCTGATTCAAAATATTCATTGTTCTCACCATATTATGACTCAATATTGAAAAACAATCAAATTTCTAATCGGAAAAACCTCATGTCAAAAAAGTTGCTTTTTCGAAACAGGCGGTTATCTTTTCATTCGTGGAAGTCTCTGATGTTATGAAGAATATAATTACTTTAGTAAATGTTTTCAGAAAAAGCAAATCAAATCTCCTTCAAATCTTATTTTTGATATTTAGAATAACAATTTTTACATTTGTTGTGTTCGAAATTTGTTATGTAATATGTAACATAACGTTTTTTTCAGTAATTTATGTTTATGTTTTGTGCATTTTTACATCAACCAATGTTAAGTATATTTTTCATGCAATCAGATTAAAAAGATTGCTGGCTGTTTTGAAAAAGCGGATCTAACATGAGATATCTTCGTTTGAAAACTTGACTGTTTTCTGTAATAGGTTAAAATAAGGAAAAAAATAATATTGTGAAATGAAAAATTCACAGAGTAGGAATTTGGAACATCGAAATGTGAGTTTTCACCAAAGTTCGAGGTTATGTGGCAGAATTGTAAAATAAAAGTTACAGATTTTTTTATTGCTTCCAACCATTCAGATTTTCTCATAGGACTTATTTTTCTGAGGGAAATAATAAAATAAACCGTTTTTTACCCTTATGAGCTCACCTCGACTCAGATATACCCCATAATTTATTTTTCCTTTCATTTTTGTTATATTCTTTTTTTTCGAACGGATTAGATTCAACTATTTTATTGTTCCAAAAATTATTCACGACAATGATATCCATGAAATTTACAATTATCACATGACATAAGAGTTATTTCTTCGAAGAATGAAATGAATGTTATGTTCACAAATGCATCTACTTCATTCTGAAATACATTTCGTCTATTTTCCTTCTGCATTTTCTCATTTATCGATATTTCCATTATGACTTACCTAATTATTATGTCTAATTCCGTTCAAGGTTTGTCAAACTATGAATCAAATTGGCCTTTCGATTGTTTAACCTCGATTAATTGAGAAATTCGACGCCCATGTCACATGCCCTCGTTGAATTTGCATGGAGGCACACCGTTATGATCAGCCCTTCTTGTACTCCGTATTGATTACACCATTTGCATCCTGACTCTGTTATGTAGGTCAAGATTTCCTTCCATCCCGACTGGACCATTGTTTCTCGCTTTGTGCTTCTAGTCCTATTCGATCGTGAGATATACAGTGTGTAGAGTAAGTAAGGAACAAAATTCATAACTGCATCATTGAAAACGCTCAGACAGGCGCTTGAAGGCCTTAGAATTTCACTTGTGTCGTTATTTTCACGAAGTAACTTTAAAATTTGTTTCCCTTATGAATACCCAAATTTTTTGTTGCTTTCTTAGACGTTGAAATTTACCTGAATGATGGTGTGAAATAATAGTACCAAAGATACCTATTTTTATCAGAAAATGACACATTTACTATAAAATCACAATTAAGTTTTCAAAGAAAAAATCTCAAATCAGCACCAAAAACAAAAAACAACAAATGTCTGCCCGTCAACTATTAGAAACTGACCGATATGAGTGTAAACAAATTGTCCTTTTCGCTCAAGGCATTCAGAAGTAATCTACCCTACGTCAGCATGAATTCCTTTCCGTGAAGCTTCTCAATTATGAAGAAGATTTTCTTCCATAAATGTTTCATTATTATTTGTTGCATCAAATAAACTATTTTCTTAAAAAACGGTACTAACCATTAAGGTGAATTGCATCATTATCTGAAGCCGAACAAAAATTGTCTTGTCAATATGTAAAAATGCATGGCGTCATAAGTAATATTTTCATGCTAATAATTAAAAATTAAGGTTTGATTTCCCGAGTTTTGATTGAAAAGATTCAATATCGCAGTTAGGTATTTATTTTGTTTTTTACTGCAAGCTTACACTGTATATTCGAATTGAAATGAGTATGATCATCTACTAGCAAAGTTCTATTCAGCTTCATCTGCATATTATCTGCGATCGCATAGTATAATTACTACAATTTATTGTGTTGATGAGAGCTGCTTTGATGGGGGGCATAAAAAACCTCAAAGTCGTAATACAAAGCTACCCCAATCCAATCTCAATCTTCATAATATCGTAGACTTTGTTTTTTGATAGGAAAAAATTCGAATTTTTCCTTTTTTTTCTATTTTGGGAAAATTCCTCATGAAATGATCTTTCAACTGTCATATCAGCGTATTCTCTATCCTTCTCCAGACAGAAAATAATTATAAAATTGATGCTAAACAAATTAAAAAAATTGTATATTTCCGAAATTGAAGAAATTCAATGAAAATCGATAATCTCATTCTGAGTGAAAAAGTGCACATTTTCGACATCGATAAAATATAAAAATTGAGTTATATCTTCAGAACGATTGAATATATCGTGCAACGGTTTCGACTAATAGTTTTCACGAAAATCGAACCCAGGACTCCTTCCAACGTTTTTACCAGTCCAGTCCAGAAAGACCAGAAACAACAGAAATCAAGCAATTTAGTATTTTTCCTACACATATTCAAACAGTAGATTTTCGAGATGAAAGAAATGTTGTATTCGGAAAAAATTCAGCACATTAATGAAAAACTATGCAGCTAAAATCAAATTCATTCGAAGAAATAATGTGTGAGATATAGGTAACTGAATTTTTATTACACTTTTCAAGGATTCTTAACCTCCAGAGTTGTTCAGAAAAACAGGTCAGAAGAAAAAGTAATTTTCTACTCAGGAATCTCCTTTTGAGATCCATGACACAGACTAGCTCGGTATAATAGTTTCGTTGAAATAAATCTCTCACTAACTGAAAGAAATTAAATAAAACAATTTATATGGTTAGATTTTTTCAGAGAGAGAACACAATTTTTACAATTATTTATGAGTTGTTAATTCTAGAAGAAGTCACAGAGCATGTTTTATAGTTTTTGTCCAATTAGGATTCGAGATTTCCCTTGGATTTTTTCCTAAATGAATTTTCTTGAAATTTTTCAACGTACGAATACAAAAACTTTCATCTCATAATTATTTTCCGGACTGTATATTCCTATATGCGGTGTAGTGTCTTCCAATGTTGACTACGCAGAAAAGGCCTTCTACTTCTCATCATGAGTAAAAGGTGTAATGCTGGTAGCGAAATATAACACATGATTGAAATAATATTGAAAAGTGATTTATGGACGCTTTGTACTATATTTTATTGCTCCCTAACTAGTTAGCAATAACGTTAACATAAAATAGAGGCTTGGGGCATACAGAAGCTCTGAACGTTGTTGTCCAGAATATTTCCAGTCGATAAACATTAGAATTGATGGCTTTCAATTTTTGTTGTTTCTGTAGAGGATCGCAAGTACAAGGCAGTACTTTTATTGTCAATAAATGTTTTTCTGTATATTCGACAATCCTATGAAATTGATGAGTAACCAGGGAAATGTCAGGGAAGCGCCCCAGTCGAATACTTCTTCGCAATTCAGAATATTCCGTTGTTTTCGGGAATTATAAACTCGAAATTTTTTTTCAACGAACAGGATCACAAATCATATTTTGTTCCCTCTGCATTTATGATTATAACAGAATAATAAGTCGATAAATCATTTAAGCAAGATATATTCACGACTTTCAATTAATCAATTTTCGACACTATTACTAGTCTCTGTCGTAATATTCTGAAATAACAAGAACAGAAATAGAGTTATTGTTTCGGTGTACAGCTGAAGGTTCAAGTTTCAATTTTTTCTGTTGAAAAGCCATAGGGTATAATGGTATATATGAAAATAGCACTGTACGGTTGAGGAAAGTAGTAAGTCGCTGTTGGTAGCTAAATATGAAAGCTGTAATAAAGCAATATTGCTAGGTGATTTACGAGTACACTCTGATGTTTACAACGCCCCAAGTCCAGCTTGTACTGAATCTAACGTAAGATTAAACTTACGGTAGTGGGTAACTACCAGTGCTTAATCGGTTACCGAGCGTAAGTCAGGTTTCCTCGTCCAATGTGGAGTTGAGTACCCACTAACAATCTTCAATACAGTCGAATCCCACGAGATTTTGCTCAAGACGAACCTTCTTCGGGACGATAAAATTCAGAGCCAAGAGATTCAAACAACTACCCACTAAACATAAATTAGGATATGTGAATATTTAGGTTATGTTGAGACGGATCATTTTTATGTCACAGTTTCAATTAATAACGATTATTTCAGACACATAAACATTGAAATATGAAACTTAACTTTATTGAGTAATAAGCTTCACTGAGACTCGGGGATAATCATAGTGTTTAATTATGGTTCAGTAGTAATATGAAGTTTGTCGTGCTGTGTATGATCGCCTGATTCCGATCTACGCAGTGGTTGTAGGAGATGCACTACGATGTAGCCTGAGGAAGGTAGGTCAGGGCTATTTAAGTTAATCGCTACGCTCGTGCCAATTATGCGTTTCACATAATTTGCCGTGCAGTAATTATATCTCAGGCACTTTGCGTAAAGTGACACAATAAACAAGTAATTCTTATAATACTGTAGTATATATATATACAGGAAAAACGTCTAGTCACCCTGAAGGACTCATCGAGAAAATCAGTGGCTGCACAGTTGTATGATAACGGTTGAAGTTTACGCATCAGGCTTCTTGTAAAGTTGAGTATAGCTTCGATTTTCTATCTTCTCTATAAGTCAACATTTGCTTTGTTTACAACTAGGAAATAATCGAACATATTCTCCGTGGCGTAGTGAGTCTATCTCGCGCCCGGGGCACAATACCTTTTCAGCGCCCCTATGTTATACCTATGTAAAATTTACTCGCAAATTAACGAATGAATATAGTAAGATAAATGAAGTCATAGGCTCAAGCGAGGTTTTGACTTTGAGACAAAAAAATGAAGTAGAGAAAACAAGAATAGATTTTGAAATGTAGAACGCGTCGTACAAAATAGGAGAAGTCAACGAAAACAAGATCAAAAACACCCAGAACTTGTTTTCTAAACAACAGCGGAAATACCATGTATACCAACTATAAACAAACCTTATTGTAACAGTAAAGGTACATTTCATGAAATAATTCATAATACCCTGGTACATAGGTGATATACTTCCAATCCTCAATTTAAAATTTGGTATAACAAGATTTTCCCAATTGGAGTATCATTCTGATGTATGTTACCATGTCTGATGAATTGTTCACGATGTTTAAAAATCAGTGTAGTTACTTCGATACATCAAGGGCGTCGCTAGAAATTTTTTTTGGGGGGGGGTAAAAAAAAATTTAGAATATAGTATTTTGTCATGATATGTTCCTATGTGACGATTGTATGACTTATTTTCCGAACTAAATATTTTCCTGGGGGGGGGGTAATTCCCCCATTACCCCCTCGTAGCGACTCCAATGTTATACATATACATAGAAATAAGCATTAGAATATGAAAGGATCTAAAAACCGTCCTACAAGAGCTGGTTTTCTGAATTCCAGCCAAACATCTAATCAACTTTTTCTGAAACAAGAACCGAGCCAAAAACATGACATTGCTACCAGATGATTAACCCCAAAAGTAAATGTTTTAGAAAAGCCTGAAATATAGAGGTATGTGCCAAATACAATGTCATATGAGCTGTTTTAAATACAAGACAGATTTATCTTGATATATGACCATCCAAAATATATATGATCATCTATAATTACTTTTGAAGATACTTATCATTCATATTTCATTTCGAAGCCCCCTTCCTTTGCGGAGCTGACATGAAGATGCTATC
This sequence comes from Hippodamia convergens, assembly GCA_038502775.1. Lineage (NCBI taxonomy): Eukaryota > Metazoa > Arthropoda > Insecta > Coleoptera > Coccinellidae > Hippodamia > Hippodamia convergens. The sequence goes on from CM076613.1 coordinate 10,448,287, forward strand.
ATTTTTGAGTGCATCTTGATTACGTTGAAAGTAAAAAGTTTTTAAGATTTTCACAATTTTTGTAAAGGCCGTTCTCAACTTTATCTTTGTGCATTGAATTTTCATTTCAAGTGAAAATTCAAATTTGCAATTGAGGTCCCTCAATTGCACTTGCAATACCTGAAATGAACTAAAGTTATGAATTTAAAAATGATAGTTGGTTATAGAATTACAGCTTCACTACTGGTGTCATTTGTAGTGGTAGTATCTTCTGATAGTTTTTCTTCACTTTTGACACTTTATCATTAAAGAGTTTTTTATTACTGGCACTGTGGCATTTTCAAAATTGCACATAGGCACGGCACCTCTTTATTCAAGATTCCGACCCCTTCTGTAGCTCATCCGCAATCAGATTCACGTTTGACCGTTTTTATTAAAGATTCCCATCTTCACGATATATATGTTTTCAATTATTCCGAAATATGTCACAACGATTCCGTCTTCTTCAGCTGCAGTAACTCCTACTAAATACGGCATTTTTTTGATTCGCGAACCGTTTGGCACCCCTTTGTGAGTAGCGCCCGGGGCATAATGCCCCCCCATGCCCCTCCTCGCTACTCCACTGCATATTCTGTAAATCATCCACTGAAAGAATTACAAATACGGCCACCAAGTTCGAATGTATAATTAATAGTAATAAATTTTCTAATTTCATTCAGGCCGCATGTAAATACATGATATTGGACAAGTCAAAAGACGAAAAAAATAGGTACCCATATAAGATATGATATCAACAACCTATGAACATATATAAAAATGTTTAAAAGCCATATTCCATATCTTCCTTCTCATTAGAGTATTGCAACAGGGATCCTTGAGTGATTTTTCAATGCACTGAAGTCTTCAAATTCTTTCATAGAGATTGCTAGTTTATTGAACTACTGTTTAATGGTATTTATTGAGATGACTACTATTATGAATTTATCAATGTTTCAAAAACTGTTTACCAGTATAGACCAATATAGATAATTTTTGAAACAACAAAACATTATAGAAGAATGTTGTCCAGATTCCTGATATAAAAAAATAGTCAATTATAGTAGAATAAACCCTCTTGTAAGAAAAACATAATAAAACGAAGATGAAATGGAAAAGAAATAACAGGCTTCTCAGGGTGAAAACAGATTTATCTCTATGTCCGGCACAATGTCTATAACTATTTTCATATTACACTTTCTTCACATAACCTCATGATTGAAATAAATTGTCCAAATTGCCTAGTTTTCAGTTTTTTATTTTTATCTTCGAATTTCTTCACGAAATTTAATGAGAAACTATCTTTTTCTGTCTTGACGAAACTTCTAGTTTTCTAAATCGAAATATAAGTTTTTTCTCCTTATTTCGACTCAATTTTGAAAAATCTTCTATTTTCCAATCGGAAAATCTAACATCAAAATACCTGTTTTTCAAAATGATTGAAGATCCTTTCATTCTTTGAAATGCCCAAATTCTGTTCATATAAAAAAATATACGTATCTATGAAAAATGTGAACTGTAAATTAAATCCCCTTCAAATCGTATCTATCATATTCGAAACACATATTTGCTCACGTTTTTTGCAATCATTATCTTTTATCAACTTTTTCAGTAATTATAGTGTGAATTTTGTATTTTCGCCGCCACATTTCGAATTGTTACATCCATATTCTTAGAACATTTACTATAGTGATATAAAGGGTGAGTCGGGAGGAACGGACCAAACTTCAGGTGCGTATTCTATAGCTCGAAATAATATAAAAGAACTCATATGTTGTTATCCGATTTTCATTTGTTCTCAAACTATAGCGTCATTATGAAAAACAACATTTTCTATATTAAAATGGTTATAGCATTATTTTAATAAATGCACGAAACTCCTGCCATTAACCTCGAAACACATTCGTCTGCGAAAGGCTCTCGATGCTTTTCTGTTTGATTAATGCTTTTCTTTAATAAGCGATGCCGTATTTGTAAAGCGTCGAATTAGAGCATTCCGAGTGTCAACTTTAACTTTGTATACCTCGTTCTTGACCCAGCCCCACAAAAAAAAGTTCAATGGTGTGAGGTTTGGAGATCTTGGAGGCCAACTAATACGACGACAGCGACCAATCCATAGTCCAGGAAACTATTGATCTGAATATTGGTTGACCTTATTTAAATATTCTAATTATCCTATAGTTTGAAAACAAATGAGAATCGGATTACAACATATGAGTTTTTTGGAATTATTTCGACCTGCAGAATATACACCTGAAGTTTGGTTCGTTCCTCCCGACTCACCCTGTATATTTGGTTCATATCAGCAGAAAGTAGAAATTTCAAGGAAAAAAAAGATCACCGATTTTTCTAAAAAAGTAGATATCTTGACGTAAGATACTTGATTGAGAATTAGGCGGTTTTCGATATCAAGTCAAAATTATCAAGTTGAAATAATACTCTGAATGAAAAAAAATTCAGTGTGCTCGAGATATGAAATGGTAATTTTCACCAAATTTCGAGAAGAAACATTTTTTCGACAAAAAAAATATGAAAAACTAAAAGCTGTATTATTCGAATTTTTTATGAAAGTTGGTGATATACTTTGCCATTTAACTTTTCTCCAGACGATAAAAACCGTTTTTGCCCCAAGAAATTTCCCGCAACCCTTCTCCGACCTCAAATCATATGTAATTTATATTTCCTTCCATTTTTGCTATATTTTTTTTTTGTGTCAAAATGGGTTTCAGCCTCCAATTTTTTTCACTCCTTACTGCTGCCTCCTTCAACATAAGTTACATAATAAAACTTCAGTGCCACTTCTCCGAAGAATCGTGTAAATTAAATCTCGTTGTTCTTTCCGAAATTTGAAAAGCAGCCACATGCTTTAAACCCATGTGCCATATGTTACCAGATTGGAAAATTATAATTGTCACCTTTTGGTTTCAGTGAATAATTATCTATGTGGTTTTTTCCAACCATTCCATAAATATATTACTCGTAACTAGTAATAAATAAGAATTCATGTCCCTATCGATTTTTGTTGACAAAATACATGGTTTAATTGTTTTGGTAAATATCTAAAATTTTCGTCACTGCCTTCAGTTACAATTTTCATAAAACTTTCCACAATCTACAAATTTTTTTCGTACTCTTCAAAGTGTTTCCTTGAAAACATTTATGCAATTTCTTGAACCAAACTTTTTGTGACTCATTTCTAAATTCTCACATCTACCCAAATAACGATAACCGTTGATCATGGCAAAAAATTATAATTTATCTTGTAATAACGTTTTTTGGACGAATTGTGAATAATTATTGTTGTTTCTTGTTGATGGAATTGTATGAAATATAAAAACATAATATAATTACGAGTATGGTATTCCACCGGAATACCATGTCAGACTGTTGAATGTCCTCTCGAGCCTAAGATGGATAACATTTGATAACTTACCTCGTCCTAACATTACGACATGAAGGGATTGAGGTACTTCACATTCCTAGCATCGTAAAATACCATTGTGTGATTTGATGACTCAAAGCTGCCATAATAGATGTGATGTATGAGAATTGATCCTTTCAGTATCTCAAGTTGGGAGGTTCTGACCCTAATGATAATCCCCGTGGAAGGTTTTTACAAATGGCACTTGGCTATATCATCTTCTAGTTGTGGCATCAATCAAATGTGGTCGTTAAGATCATATCTCTGATATGCCTGTTGTATTTGCTGTATTAGTTTCGTTTTACACTTTTTCTTCTTATCGTTACCGATAATATTCATAGTGTCATGGAAGGATGACGTGATCCTTCGGATCATAAATGGTTTATTATTCTTGAAATGTACCCGTACTCCAGGGAGCAATGACTTATCGAGAACCCTTTATGTATCTCCCTTTGTCTTCAAAGTATTGATTCATGTGAAATATTCACTCTTACTTATTTAGATTGAATTTTATTTTGTTTTCTTTATTGTGATTATCCAGGCGGAATATAACGATTTAAGATAAGGTGCCAGTTTTATCCATCTCAATACCTCCAGTCAATTGAAAATGACAGTGCTCATTATCAAGTAATAAACCCCCACATTTATCATTTCCAGAAATAAACGAGTTATCTACCATATTAAGAAAGTTACTAGTTTTTCGAAGGGAGTAGAAAGCATTATCTGTTAAAAAACTGTAGATGATCCATTTATCGAAATTATATTGTATGTTTAAATATCGATTAAAATTTTTGGGGGTTTCCATTCCATTTTCCTGAAATTTTTTCAGGATTTTTTCTCCCATTATCTAGGCTAGGGTAAAATGAATTTTTTCATCAATATTTTGTGTTTTGAAAACAGTTCTCATATCGAAATTTGAACCAATTATTTTCATTTCCTCTGAAAGGCCATGAACATAAAGAATCGAATTCAAGAAATGTTTCTGACGGATTCTTGTTGATTATCATTATAAATTTGTCTGAAAATTTTTCTCTTTACATTTGATATTGTTCTTTTTATGAAATTTGTTGGGTACGGATTATCTTCAAGAAACTTTTCAATGACGCAAATTCATTTTCTCTTTTTTCGGGTGCAGATGAGGTTGACTGAGTCTTATCATAAATATTTTTCACAATACATACCTGCTTTGACAATTTCTAGAATCTGGACGATGGAATATTAATTCAGTTTCAATTTTTTATTCTCCTTTCTCAATATACGCTTGTTCAAATTATCTAGGACAAAAAATTGATTATTCTGTTGCTATCCATTGTGGGTGTTTTATCATTAATATGATGTGTGCCTTGTTGCCAGATCATGAAAATATTGAGATATCATCGGCATAGTCTTTGTTTTCAGCCAATATGCTGAAAACTATGAAACTATGAGAAAAACTGCAGAGATATGTAATGACTGAAACAAAACTAATTTCAAATCTTGACTATCATTCCGTACATTAGAAAATTCCAGAACTACGTGTGCCAATTGACTTTTCTTATCTAGGATTCTTTAGATTTTGCTATTATGTATGATGATGAAGATACCGAAACGTTATGTGTTTTGATAATTTCATTGTTCTCTCATTTTTTGATCACTATTTCACTCCCAATCGGATATCACAAATATATAAAAGGATTTTAAAAAAAATTATTATGAAATACAATTCTTTGACACAAATTATGTAGTCCAACTTAGGAGGCAATGATACCTTTTGAAACTCTTCGAAAACTGTACATAATAATTCATCTTCAGTCTCGGATTTTAACCAGAACAGACACAATTTTTTTTAAATCTGCCATAGTGTTCTTGGGGATGTTAGATAATTTTGTGCGGTTTTTGGTGTTTTGAATTTTTCAAATATTTTCTTAGTTTAATTATTGTTTTCACAATTCTTCACATGAACATTTTTGTCTGTTGTCATATATGGAAAATTGAATTACTGAGTTTGATGAGATGAGAATTATTCAACTTCGATAGAAAAAACTTGAGATAAATTAGGGGTATAAACTTGGAAAACTATGAACTCAGGTTTTAAATATATTACAAGGTAGTTCTTCCCCTTACGAAAATAAAGCTCCAAAACAATGAATTGCAATCGAGTCTTTCGTAATCTGAAAATCCAAGTCTCAAATAAAATCTGGCGCAGGCAACATTTCATCCTCTGAAAGTTCCACGCATTACGGACACGTAAAACAGGTAGCAGGCCGAAGATAAGCTAAGAGATTAAAATAATATTGTAGAGAGATTTACGACCACCTTCGGATGTTTATTATGCACATCAGGCCGTGAACATAAAATTAAACTTCATGCTGGTGATTAGGCACCAATTGGAATCTCTTAAGTGAAAATCCTTTCAAAATGTGTCCCAGACGCGATCTCTAGAAGTCTATAGACGTACCTATATGATTTATCATTATGAAATGCTTTTCTTATCGTTGAATTGACACATTTGTCAGATTCTCAAAACATAATTTACCTGAATGCGATAAAAGCTCCTTGTAGAAAATGTGTAGTAAACACACAAACAAACTAATAGATAAAAGGAAATTATCGTTTGTGGTAATCGTCATATTATGGCCTTCGTCTCGTGGCTATGCTAAAACTTATACTAGCATTCATTCAAGAAGATCGCCTATAAAATTACAATCTTCCCCAAAATATGTGTATTATTCAGTAAACAGATGAGAAATCGTTTTTTAAACAAAGCTATTTCGTTTGTATGTCAGGTCAAGTATATCAAACTGCACGAAACATGAAGGGATATTCAAGAGAAATACTTTCTTTTGCACTCCAATCAAATTATCAGGGTTGATGTTCTATGTTTAGAGTCATACGTTTGCAAATTTGACCCAGCCAAAATATGACCCCCATAACATTGACAGATGAAACTTGGGGCCGGTATTATAATAGTGTTAACGAAGAATTGTAGTCCAGTTTTGTCATACAGAAACCGCTTTTCAAGCTGAGGTTGAATTCCAATTCTCGTATAAAAAATTGGAAGAACCTCATTTCTTGTACGAGGATATTGTTTCTTTTCTTTATCATTTGTTCTTTTGCAAATTCTGATATTGATTATATCACTTTCGACTTGATTGTCACGAGTTTGAAATACTCTAAGAATTCATCCAACACAATCTTGTTTGGAGTTTTAATTCGATAAGAAGTTACAAACAGTATCCGCATGCAAGAACTACAACCGCCGGCTAATATGGTTAACTGCAGAAAGAAATTTGTTCTTCACTTTATCTCGAATTATTATCTTTAGCTGGTAAGCTACCGGTGAACAATTAAACTGAAGACCAATTTCGAATTCTGCCGAATTTCTCACTTTCATTACATACATATTAGCCATAGAATGGGTAGCGCTAAAGTAAAAATATTATACAGGGTGTCCCACCGGGAGTGCACATTAGAAGTTTATGGAGATATAATAATTCGATAATTTCCAAATTTTGTGTGAAGATATAAGCCAAGAAGACCTTCATTTATGATATATTTTTGAATATCAATGACTTCCGCTTTCACAGGAAGTGGTATCAACTTTCTTATTTCGAATGGAACACCCAGTATATTATGACTTTTTCGGATAGATCTTCGAATGCCACATTAATTTTATGTATCACTCTTTATAGCCATCTGGAGCCATTTTCGAGTTATTCACTGTTTTTCGAAAAAATTTACAAATTGAGGATTGTAGAACACTGAGAATTCAATGAAACGCAAAGCATAATCTCTGATCTGTTTTTTGAAATGGGATACTGACAAGATAATCAACATAACTCTGTAGAGAAAATAACGATTTGATATACTGGGAAGTAGAATGAGAGTGTCAAAATTAAAATTTAAAAAAAGCTGAAAATCATTTTTTTCAAATGGAAACCACAATTTTCTCACTCACATATCAATTTGTGAGGTGAAAATAGGTAGAGTTATTGTGGTCTCCCTATATCCGAAATGTACCATTTTCGGGATATTCAGGAAAAACTGTTAGAGTGTCAAAGGTTGAATTCCAAAGAAGGCAGAAATTCTATTTTTCCAAATGGGAACCGTATTTTTTTCACTCCCATTTCAATTTGTGAGGAAGAAATGAGTAGAGTTTTTTAGGGGTTCCCTTTTTCTAAAATGTACCGTTTTCGAGATATTCAGAAATAACTGTTTGGCACCGAGCATATTATAATATGTGAGGTATCAATTGTGATGTATTTTCACCCTTTCATAAGAGTCTGTATGACTTTATTCAAAATAATCCAGGTTTATTTTGCAATGTATTGGCAGAATTCTGTTCCAGAATGAATAAGGTAATCCACCAACCAAGAAATATTGAGAAGGTGCGAAAAATGTTTGGAAATAGGTGGAAGAAATTTTCGAAATGTGTTATGATTCAATTTTCTATTCTGATATATCTGAATAAAAGTTCGATAAGCTTCATTACTTGTTTTATAAGTTTTGAATAAAAATTGGAGCTTTCGATATGTATGTCATATTTTCCGAAAAATAACTCTTTATTTTCATTATGAGCAGTAAAAAAACTAGTGGTCGTTTTCTTTGAACGATGAAATAAGTATTGAGGAATATCAACAAAAGAAGAATGGCAAAATATTGTGAATAAAGTCAAAGATTTTCATGAAAAGGGCGAACATAGATCAAATTATAACACTATTAAGCTCGTAGCAGTTATTTTTGAATAGACTCCACTTATTTTTACTCCACAAATTCATATGTGAGTGAAAAAATACGGTTTCCATTTGAAAACTCCAGTTTTTGGCTGTTTTTGAATTCCAACTTGACACTCGCATTTTACCTCCCAGTATATACAAACGTTATTTTCTCTACAAAGTGACGTCAAATATCTTTTCGGTAACCCATTTCGAAAAAACAGATCTGAGATTCTGCGTTGCGGTTTCATCGAATTTTCAGTGTTCTTTCTACAAGCCTCAATTTGTATTTTTTTTTCATAAAACAGTGAATAACTCGAAAACGGCTTTAGATGGCTACAGGGAATGATACATAAAATGAATGTGGCATATGAAGATCTGTCCAATTCCATTTGAAATAAGAAAGTTGATATTTGAAAATATATCATAAGTGAATGTCCACTTGGCTTATATATCCACACAAAATTTGAAATTGATCGAATAATTATTTCTCAATAAACTTCTAATGGTCACTGCCGGTGGAACACCCTGTATACACGGGTCATTAACAAAGAACGTTGGTTTGAAATTTGAAAAAGAAACTATAAATGAACATTTTAAATTTCTTAGTTAAGATTTGTTGGAGATATAAATTGTTGGAAAAAACTACCAGAACCAGAAGTCGAATGGATTTTCGACTTCTCGTTCCACCGTATTCTGAAAGTCGCACCAAATTTTTAAATTCATAATCATGATACTCATTCATTTCTTCACTGCATCAATGTGTCATTCGGGAAAAAAGCTTCGAAATTTCTCAAAGGGAGCTTCATTCCGATGTTAATATCTATGTTTGTTCAAAGAATTTTTCTCTCAAAAGGAAGCTTCTCTGTATTATTTCAAGTATTTGTCTTATTTTAGAGTCTGCTTTTGAAATATTCTTTTCAACGGTTTTCGTAAATCACCCTGTATATAGGTACCTTCTACTGCGTAGATGGTCGTACTGCGTTGATCGAAACTAACGGAATCTAATCAGAACGCTGGCTACAACCGGCAGCAACTATCAGTACCAAAACAAAAACTCAATTACAGTCTTCGGATAACCTGCTACTGCAGAGCCTATTCTCACTTATAATTATATATGCAATGCCCCTCAGACTATTGTAACCTTCCTATCACGTTGAATACGAAGAGGCAGTGTCGATGTTACTGAACCTTGAAGTCGTTCGAACTGAAAATATTATGAACTGATTAGGAATTGATTCATGTTTCAACCTCCTTCGGAGGAATATACAGGGTGAGTCCTACAACTTATATCAATTTCAGCAGTTGGATCCTTTTCCTTCGTTGAAAAATTAACATAGTTTCATCTGTATGCGACTGAAAATATATTGAGATGTTTTAAATAGATGTCCGAATGTAACTCACTAACAAAGTTAGTAATGACAACATTTAAAGGTGATCAGGGGCGGATCCAGGCCCAATTTTTGGGGGGGGGACCTTGTGGGGAACTTCTAGATCTTCAAAGGCTAAAACGTACTGGCATTTTGGGGCGATGGTAAATGTAGAAGCTCTCAATCAATACACCATTTGCTACGATATTTTCATAATTATTTTAACCTCAGTATGTCAAATTCTAGGGAGAGAAGCATAATTTATAGGCGGCCCAGGCCATTCTGGGGAGGGGAACGTTTTTTTTATCCTGAATGCCTTAAAAACAATCTGCATAATGTCGATGAATAAGAAATATTTTCTAATAATGTGAACTGTTATCAGTCAGTTGTTGACTAGATACCCGTTGAAATAGTTGATTCCTTATTGAGAACATGCACTGCGCAAAAAAATTAACGCACATTCTGAAAATCTCAATTTTAATGAATGTTAAATCTACATTGACTTTATAACTTATTTTTTATGTTCTCTCGGGAAGGTTTTGAATGAAACAAGACACATTAAATGGAAGAAAAATTCAGGATTTCGCCGAATCTTATGTGAAAGAAGAGAAATGAACAATTTTCAAAATACTGAAATGCTGATGAGTGATTCAATACCCTTTGCGTTAATTACAGCTCGTCAACGACGGTTCATACTCAAAATGAGTGATCTTAAAATGTTCAGATCGGATTTCTCTGAGTTGGATTTCAAAGTCATTAAAAGTAGCTGGATGATTTTCTGAACTTCTCAGCCTTCTATTGAGGTTGTCCCAAACCTACTCAATCAGATGGAAATCTGGACTTCATGCTGGCCATTCGATTCGAGATATATCAACCTCTTTAAGGTACTCCTGAACGATGCGCGCATGATGGGGTCTGGCATTATCGTCCATAAAAATGAAATTTTCACCAATGTATGGGGTAAATGGCACTACATGCTCTTCAAGAATGTTCCTTATGTACTTATTAGCATTCATCGCTCCATTATCAATGACCACTAGGTCTGTGCGAGCAGTCAAAGATATTCCACCCCATACCACAATCGATCCTCCCCCGAAACCAGTAGTATTCAGGAAATTGCACTGATAATATCATCTTTTTTTATTCCTGCTGGGAAAAAATATCTGTATTGAAGAAAAACGTTGAAAGTGGATAACATATGCATGCATAATTCTGATAAAAATAATTATCATTGAGAACACCTTCACTTGTAGAATAAATTTGAGATTTGCATAATGTGCGTTAATTTCTTTGTGTAGTGTGTTTCGTGTAGAAGTTATGATGAAATATTCAATTGAGACTCGCCGAATTAAAATTTGAATGATAATATAATTTTTTACGGGAATAATAACAAGAGTCAAGTTGAAGTGGCAAACTTATTGAATTGATTTTGAATATTTATTCCAACTCAATTGATAGGTATCTCAGTCCATTATGCAGGGTTGGGATGTAGGTATGATAGCAAGTTCTTTCGAACGAAAAGAACAATTTTTATAAAATCTTGCAGATGAGTGCAATAGCGCAAAATGAATCTCATGTACAATTTTTTGTTTTTGGTGATATACTTCCGGTTGAACCAGAAAACCTTCAACTTTTTTAATTTATATGGGACTGTATATATCTCCACAGATGTTGAAAGATCTTGGAATTTCGAATGCGCAAATATAGCTAAATTCATTTTGCAGTCAAATGAGAATAATGTTTCAAATAAAATTAAATCAAATAACAAGTATAACTTAGGTGCTTATTATTTTTTTTTTTTGAGAACAGACGATTTCACAAGAAGAATATTGTCGAATGTCTTATTGTTTTCTGATCTATCTCGAAAGAACATAATGGGAGAAATTGTTTTTAATTGATTAATTCAGTATAATTGTTTTTTTTTAGAGTCAGTCAGTATAGTGTCATTTCGAGTTATGCATCGGCTGTAGGATTTAACTGGAAATTTCATTCATATTACATACTCGGAGGGGATACATTTTCATATAGACCCTCTACACAAAAAATATATACATAAATATATCCACAGTTTTATGGTTAGAACACAGGACTCTAAATCAATGTATGGGATGAAAACAACATGCGAATAGCTATAAAATATCGGACGAGTGTTCATGGCAGGACTATTAGGCAAAAAGGAAATGACTCCAGTAGACCCGGACATATTTGGGCAAGTTTTGAATAGAAAAGAGCGGGCCATAAAGGTCGGAAGTCGAGTATAAGAATGCGTTTATGCCTTCAGGCTCCCCGAAACTGACCACTCGAAACGACCCTCCAGTATACTGTATAATTCAAGATGATGGTGTTTCTGACAGTAGCCCCGTGAATAAAATTTTTCCATTCACGATTCGGTTAACATGATTTATACGACCAATTCCTACGTCTTCATCATTTCGATATGTAGATTCGTTGAAAAAATACTCTAGATTTATTCGAATTTATTCTCGATTTGTAAATAATGGAGTGCTTTTTAGTTCTCGAAACTTAACCTATAAAGTCGTTCAGAGGAAGAAAAAGATTATGACAATTCAGAAATCAGTCACGTGAAATTTCACTAGGATAAAATTTGTATTTTTCTTCAAAATTTTGAAATATTGGGTCAGCTTTGGATGATGATTCATGTGTTGACTTCTGGATCTTCTAAAAAGTTGTGGTGCTCAATATTGTGGTAGGTTTTTGCTGCTTTTTGGGTCGGTTTCACAAAACTTCAGTTATACCGTTAAATTGATTAGAGCTACCGCAATTCGTTAAAATTTCAAAACGAGAGATTCGATTAGTTCGTACAATTAAAGCTTTGTGAAACCCGCCCTATGCCGTTAAATTTGTTTCCTAATTCTCGAGATATTTCAAAATCCGTAGAAAAACTTAGATTCCAATGACTAAACTAAATAGTGCTACACATCTTTGAAAACGAGGAATACCTACCGCTACTAGAATAGCTAAATTCATTGACTGCAGTCAAAATAGTGCTGCACATTTGCTGAGATGTGCTGTTCAAATTTATCCGATAGTCTGTCTTATTACCCAAAGATTTCCAAGTTGAAAAAAAAAGATATTCCAGCAACCGTGTTTTTTCCCTTCACAAATGAATGGAAAAATATGTGCTACATTTGTCGTCTCTTATGCCGTAAATATTTTGAAGGAAATTCTCCATTTTTTTAGCAAATGACGAAAATGAAATGAAAAGTCAAAATTGTTTTATATGATTGTGTCAACAATGTTAACTTGTGCCAGTCAGAGTTTCCGGAAAAATCAACAGGTTTTTCTTCGAATGATTTTCCAGCATTAAAATGTAGATAAATGAGTTTATAACAACAAAACAGATTTCAGCACGTCGTATTTCGTGCGCGAAATGTATGAGCAGAAGAACCTGGCAACCTTCAAATTATGCTTCGTTCCAAACATTTTAGAGCTGAATATTCGTGGAGAAATGCTATTCCTACTATCTAGGAAGAAGTTCTATCTTTCCAGTTCAAATGCTGGAGAAATTTCCCGAATTTTTTTGCGACTGTGAAGAAATAATTATCTGAAAAAATGTTTAATGTATTTTCATTCAGTTGTGTGTACATATTATCAAATCTATTTTTGATAGCGAAAGATATTTTATAATTATGAGCATTTTATAAGCACTTGAACAAAATAATGGCTTAGATATTTAACTCATTCAACGAAAATTTAGCAAAAAAAAATTTGGGAACTGTTGATAATGAAATTGTTTTGTTCAGAGGCCAAGCAATCATATAAACTTAAAACTTTGATTATTTTAATTTTTACCCCCTTGTATTTGTACGTGGAGTAACGATCTATTATTGTATAAAATTTTACACTTTTAGATATTTTAACGAAGTTCTTAATTACAAGAGTACCTAACTGATAAAAGTTCACTTAGTCCGACCCTGGAATTTCAGCCATATTGCTCCTAGACTTGGCTCCACCTAGTGGTACCTTTTTCCATACGCGATAATATCTCAAAGCGTCTCCTCTCTATTCTACCGAAGATGAATTCATGTTAGCTGATAGTTTGATTGAATCCATTTTGTCATCCGGAGAATAGATCTTTTGTCTACAGACAATATTATTGCTGTGCTGTTTGTTGAAAATTTTGAGGTTCTAATATCTAATGCAGAACAAATACAGCGTGCCAAAAAAATAACGTATCTCGTCAGTAATTCTTGAACGAAGAATTATTGAGGAAAATCCTTGCACCCGTCGATTTTTGATTTCATTACAATTTATCATATGCTTTTTTGAATTTGATATATTTCTCACCCCCTTGGCCAAGCACCCTTATACTTCATATTTTCAAATGGGAATATATGATTTGTGATGTATCAAATGAAATGTAATTTAATTACCTACTCAACGATGTGGCTAAAAAACGAACTGTTTGTAGCGTTTTTTTACTGAATAATTTAAAATTTTTGATTGAAGAGTAATGCAATCAGACCATTACTTTTTTACTGATTATTACTGAGGGAAATTCACGAATCAATGGATTTGTAATATCGATAGCAGGTCTCCCTATGCTTTTTTGAATTTGACATCTATCCCCTTATGCTCCATACCCCTCTACTGGTTTTTTTAATAGGAAAATATTGATCAGTTTATCTGTTTGCTTTTTTTGTTGGTTCCAAAACTGCATGCATTTCTCAAACTTTAAAAATCGGAATCGGCGAATAGGATGATATTTCTCAGAATTTATCATTTCAAGAAAAAAAAACCAGTCATAAATTGTTGAGTTTGTATTGAAAGAATATTTTAACAATTTTTTTTTCAGTCACACCGTTCGATGTGCAATCGAATGTCTTTCAATTGATATATAGCAATCCATATATTGCCATTTGAAAAAAATAAACAAGGAAGAGGGACAGTAATATCAAATATATAAGATTTTTCACAAATACAGGGAATATTGTAAATACAATTTCTCAATTTTTGGTTCTCATTCAAAGGTTTAGTTTTCGTTAATAAAGATCGTAAATCATTTTTTGTTTTGAAACTAGTTCTTATGTTGAATTTAGCACCAATTCTTTAAATTTTTTCTGAAAGTCCATGAACATGCGAGGAATCAAATTTATTAAAATTGGTTGCATTTGACGGTTTGTTGTTGCTTCTTGATTGTTATTATCGTTTTGACGCAAAATTATTCTAAATTTGAAATAGTTTTTTCTATGAAATTGGTTGGATATTGATTATCCTCAAGAATATTTTTAATGAAATGAATTTCGTTATTCCGTATTTCAGTTTTCGATGAAATTAATTGCGCTCTATCATAAAATGTTTTTATAATACCTCTTTTAACACTCATTTGATGGTTAGAATAAAAATTCAGATATCGATTTGTGTGTGTCTTTTTTCTGAACACACTTGTTTCAAAATGATTTGGAAATTTTCTTATCGAAACATCTAAGAAGGAAAGTACATTATTTTGTTTCAACTCCATTGTGAATTTTATTGTAGGTTCTTTATTATTGATATGATTGAAAAATTTTATCAATTCTTCTCTCCCATGTTGCCAAACTACAAAAATATCCTCTACATATTGCCACCAAGTCTTTGGTTTCACTGAGTATTTTTCAATATGGTTTTTTTCAAAAAATTTCATGAAAATGTTGCTCATTATTGGTGATGAAGGAGAACCTTAGTCATTTCAAAGTTTTGTCAATAAAAATTATAATCTAATTGAAAATATGTCGAATTAAGACAAATATCATTTCCATTATATAATGTACAGTTAATTTCGAATTTTCATGAAAAGTATTATAATCCATTAATTTTGTTTTTACTATTTCAAGTGTTTCATCGACCGGAACATCGGGAAAAATATCTACTACACTGAAACTTACTAGAATATCAGTCGAATTCAGATTGGAATTTCTCAATTTTTCAAGAAAGTGTTAGGAGTTCTTCAAAAAACTGTCTGATTTTCCGGTTAGTGGACTCAAAAATTGTAACAGAAATTTTGCAAAATTTTGACAAGGAGATCCAATGGAACTCACTATTGGTCTTAATGGCATGAGAAGTTTATGAATTTTCGGTAATCCATATAAATGTGGAGGTTAGCTATAAGATGGTGTAATAAATTTTTTTTGAGCATATGTGATATTTTGGGAATGTTTCGATATAGATAGATAACGGTACTTTATTGACATTATCAAATGGCCATCGACCTAAGTCCTTCAGCGTGTTTCGATATAATTTTCCTAACTTTATTTTTCTTGTTACAAGAAATATTGACGAGTTAGGTTACTTTTTTGGCACGCTGTATTGTGAAAACTTCGGCTCCAACATTCTGTAGGTGAATGAATATAATGATGAAAGAATTTGTGAACTATTCGGTGTTTCTATCATCGAGTCAACATAAATAATGAGAGATTATCTCCGGAATCGCAGCATCCTAGGCGAATGATTAGCAAAAAGTCTGAGAGAACCCTCGTATTAATAGCCAGAGAAGCGAAATATTGCGACCCTTATCCACGGTCGAACGCTTTCAAACGTAGGACGGTGGCGACGCCATGGAGCCACTCCGGAAAATGCTAATGCAGTTTCCTTGAGTCCCCTTCATTGACGGGATACATATCTTCATTAACGATATTTGATCCCCGAACATAATGCCTTCTCCATATATGCCATTTTATGGCTCCGGCATTCAAGACGTACCACTATCATAGAAAGGTCTATAAAATGCCTCGGAATATAAAGTTGGAGGAGCGATGGTTATTTTCCGTATCGCTTTGATTATGGTAAAGTACTCGATATAAAATATTTATTTCTTACTTAACATTCAACTTGTTGTCGGTGATCGAACGTTGCCCATATGCGAATGTCTTTGAACGTAGGAGATAAGAAAATCGGAAACTTAAAAAATGACTGCCTTCTCGTTCCTCGACACAGATTTTTCAAGTCATTTATCGGAGACGATATTGTCCTGTTAGACATTTATATTGAGTTATTGACTGTTCCTCCCCTCGGACGTGGATAATAACAGGTTATCGCGCTTAGATGCGCGCACAATGTAATAATAATTTCTGGAATGATATGAACTATTGCTTTTAAGTGCGAAATATTAAGAGAAAACCTGTTGTCGAATGAAAGAACCACACATTTACATACGGACACTTCCTTGATGTGAAAATTACTACATTGTTAATCGTCACTTAATCTGTGCATTTATTTTTACAGTTTATTAGCCCATTCATACTGAGTCCTTTTTACAAACTTGTAAAATCTTGATTTCTGATTTCAATTTTCCCTATTGTCTTCCATAGAATAATCTTGACTGAACACCGTCTCTGACATGGGTCAGCATCATTGGACTCATTTGACGACATTTTCCTGAAAATTCAATTCGGGTTTTCTCTCCCAGTCTCTGAAACAAGAAACAATTAGAAATTTTTTTTTTAATAAGGAAGACCCCTGCGTAAAAATTTGAGCACTAATTTGTCAGAGGCCGAAACTTCACGAACAGAAATTGTTGCCTAACAATGAACAAAAAGAAAACACTTTGAACCCTCAAGCGTAACGTTTCGGAGTCTAAATCACACTCTTTTGTCAGACAATTACTAGTTTTCATTCAACTTCATAGAATCGTGACAATTTTTTTATTGACATTTGTCAATATATGATGAACATAGATTAATATTGATTACTAGATGTTGATATCGTTATTTTATTTCAAAATTCCCTGAAACCAGTTCAGGGATTATTGTAAATACAATTTCTTGATTTTTGGTTCTCATTCAAAGGTTTAGTTTTTGGTTATTAAGATCGTAAATCATTTTTGTTTTGAAGACAGTTCTTATATTGAATTTAGAACGAATTCTTTAAATTTTTTCTGAAAGTCCATGGACATAGGGAATCAAATTTATTAAAATTGGTTGTTCTTGACGGTTTGTTGTTGGTTCTTGATTGTTACTATCCTTTTGACGCAAATTTGTTCTCTCATAATTTGAAATAGTTTTTCCAATGAAATTAGTTGGATATTGATTATCCTCAAGAATATGTTCAATGAAATTAATTTCCTCATTTCGTATTTCAGTTATCGATGAAATTAATTGCTCTCTATCATAAAGTGTTTTTATAATACCTTTTTTAACACTCATTTGATGATTAGAATAAAAATTTAGATATCGATTTATGTGTGTGTCTTTTTTCTGAACACACTTGTTTCGAAATGATTCTTAGATTTTCTTATCGAAACATCTAAGAAGGAAAGTACATTTTTTTGTTCCAGAGGAAACAATGCCTTGGTCATGAAATTTGTCGGCGTGAAAGATGAGCCTCGCTGAAGCCTTGCATTCGATCTCTAGAACTGAAAGGCGAGCTAAAAAAAAGTGTGGCGAAAAGAGATTTTCCAAAGACACAATAGACCATGAGATCGCAGTGCCCTGTAACACTTTTTAAACTATGACTATAGTGCAACGAAAAACCATACAGTTCTGCGTATCATACAAGAGGAAATGTATTAACTGAAAATATTTTGATATCAAGGACCTCTGAGGACACCTAAAGATTCTTTAAAGGCATCTATGTGATCTTGAAGGATATTTTCATGTAATTCTTCTGTAGACAGAGAAAAACCAATGTATCCGAAATTCTTAATCTGAAATAAAAAAAGAATAAATCGGAAAAAAACAGAAATTCATAATGAATTAATTTATCTTCACATTAACCACTCATTTAAGAAATGCAAGGACTCGAAAAAACTCCAATAAGCTGTGACCAGTACAAGAAATTATGACAGTTGCAAATGTTAACGTCGGGCACTTTTTTCGCAGAATTTGGCAACAAAACCATAAATTTTTCACTGAGACGAGGATTATCCGTGGCTCATATATTGCGTAATAATATTAAAAATGCTGTCTTTCAACTTAAAGCTGCTTGCACCATGACGGGTATTCAAAAAATATTGCAAACCAGCCGGGTCGACAATGGGATAACTGCCGGAAAATATGGTGAAAGCCTGAACGCAGTTTTATTGAAATTCACAAAGGTAATGGTAGTCCCTGGAATTTCGTATGAATATGCATCAACAACTGGAACACTATGCGTTAGTTATTGGCCAGATTCAATTTCTAGTGTGTACAGTACAGTGCAGTATAGAGGGAGCGTCATAGAGGCGAGCTGTTTAGGGTAGCTTTAGCGCTGTGATCGGATTTCTCATCCCCCCATCGTCCGCCACCCAGTCCCACAATACACCATCAGTTACTAACACATTCACCGCTAAAATCGCATCCCTGCTAGTTCTGCATTTGCAGTAGGTGAACGCACAATGCATATGTTGTATAAACAGATTCGGATCATTCAAAATTTAATTGGTTCCTGTACCATATTTTGGAGTAGAACATTGGGAATTAGCGCGGCTCGCTGCTCTCCTATCTAATGTACGTCAATTGTGCTACTTTGTCGCTCGAACGCACTCGATTGTAGGAGATTTAGTCGGAATAATCATCAATTGATTCATACAATTGGAAGGAGAATTTTGTTTCTTCTTAACTTCTTCTAATAAGTATTGTGGATATTGTAGAATGTTCCCATAAACAGAACCAACAATTTCTATTTAATCAATATGAAGAGAACACAAGTTTGTGTTTACACTATGAAGCTACTTTTTTTTTTGCTACATGCAGTACCTATTGTTATAAAGGGATGGCTCTTGAATATCATAAATTTTTCATAAGAAGGATCGCATATATCATGGGAAAATACTAATTCAAACTTTTTTCTGTTTTGAATCAATTGCTATATAACCGGACAATTATGAACTATTTATTCTCTCGTAGTGAACTCCTTTGTTCTTTTTAAAACTTCCAAATAAATAATAATAATAATATCCGTTATTTCTAACAGGTTTTTCACCCAAATACAGGAAAAATAAAATGATTACAAAATCAATATAGAAAAGCCACGTGCGACTGGCACACTCATTTACTTCTAAACATATTCATAAACACAATTCATATCTAATTATAAACATTCATGTACAAAAGAAAAAATTTTGAAACATAATTAATCCAAAACTCCAAAAGGCAAGAAGAAGAAATTCTATCAATATCGTCAAAAGCATTGGACTCCCTAGGTTACTCAGATAATAAACAATTTCATTTACTGCATATTCTTTCGTTAAAGAATGTTTTGAACTATTCGTAAGCGGTGTGATGGGGCGTTTTAATCATTGTCATTTTGACAATTCTCGGAATATGTCGTAATTTTTGGTCCTGAAAAATGTTCTGTTTTCTTGTGTTACAAGATGTTTGGTTTATCTATGGGATGTGATTTCCTTTCATAAGGGTCCCGTAGCGGCCTTCAAACATCTGAAGTTCCGAAAAATCATCACTAGGATGGTCGTACCTGGTTTGAAAGAACCCTCACGATCAGAGAGCAAGGCTGCGAATTTGAATTTGAATATGGAGAAATTCGAAGGGCAAGAGTGATTACGTTCCGAAATTAGCCACTGAACATGGTGATGAAATCTTCTTAGAAACCCACATGGCAACAGAGGAACTTCTTCGTGAAGGAGGAAAATTGAAAGTTATGTACTCATTGATTCTTCACTTAGTCCAAATTACGGTTAAGCTTGTTGTGTTATAAGTTTTCTTATGTTTAGCAATTCAATTTCTTTCAAACATTGTGACATTTCTGTCGTAACTAATTTATGAAGAAAGAATTTCTGCAATGGGTGGTTAATTCAAAAACCGTTTATTTGATTATAAATAACTAGTTTTCTCGGCTATTGTTTTTTTTTGATTTCAGATCTAGAATGTCGGGTAGATTGGAGAAGAGTCTGTTTTTCTCTGCTGCCCATAGAAGAACTACACGAAGATACTTTTCTGATCACGTAGATGTCGGGTAAGATCCTCTGATATGATATTTTCAGAATTTTTTTTTCTAACACGGGTGGGGTCAGTGTTTTTTTTCTCTGAGGTTCTTTCCCTTTCCTCATTTTATCATACTACAGACCTGTATGGTTTTCCTGTGTTGCACTAACTCCAACTAGGTACTTATTTGTTTCAATATGTATTCCATTATTTTAGTTCTCTCAATCAAAAGAATACATTTTCATGTATTGCCAATACGGAGCCGTATTTCTAACATAGTCGAAAAGTTATCAGATCTACATGAAAATGGACTGAAAACATTCATGAGGAAATGAATCCATAATATGCGACTGACAAACAAGAATTTCATTGTTTTTAGGAAGTTGAGATTCGAGTTATTGAGGTGAATGATTCCCAGGTTTGTCATGAATATTCATATCTTCAGATGTTTATTACCTCTTTAAAAACTTTATTTCGAATATTTCTTGTAATTCGAACGAGGCATGTTAGAGTAATGAAACAACCAACTCTGATATAATTTTCGTTTTATCTTGCATAACTTAAATCCATTTGAATTTTTTTCACTATGAAATATTTTTTTCCTTAAACCATTGTTCGAATTATGAGTATAACAGGAAAAATTAAAATAAATTTTACATAATATGCATTTACTTCATGAAAATTTGAATATAAAAAAATGGAAGATATTAAAATGGTTCCAATAATTCCATCATTGAAGCGACCCTCACTATTGGCGGCGTCATTCATTTTCGGTGAAATCAATAGAATTTCGTGGTCATTTAAATTGAACGCTGGTCCATTGTGGAGCCCTGAAAACAAATCACTGTTAAATAACAATAGGTTTTTAATTGCCATTTTGGCAGGTGATAAATTCGCCTGTACGTTCTTCGGGCGTAGTACCAACATAACGCATTTGTTCGCAAATGATTTTCATTGGACAATTTTCGATAATCGCTTATATTACATTCTGAGGTCGCCAGCCACTAAATTAGTTTCATGTGATTTCTACAGGGTGAATTGCATTGTTGGATTTATTCGATGAACTATGAAGGGTGGATAGATGCTTTTATTTCCCATTTTCCACCAATCGACATTAAAAAATTCGCTTAAGATTTCGAAGTGTTTTCATTTTCTTTTTGAAGATGAGTAATCACTTTTATCAAAAGCACAGAATTTCGCTATTACCTACTCCCAAAAATGTTCCTATATTAGAAATGATGACTGCTATTTAAAAAACAGCACAAAATCTTCCTCCTAAAAAATGAATGAATTCAGAGTACTCAATAAAATATTACTTAACAAACCTCATAAAATAAATTGAAATTTGAGTTCCATTGAGAAAAAAGCTATCAATTCACTGAAAAATGAATCAAGGAATTGTATTTACAATATTTCTTGTATTTTTGGAATATCTTATACAGGAGAAACATCAAGACCATTAGACAAATCAGAAAATGTGAACATAAGAATAACATAAAAAATAAAGATATTGGTAGATCACAGATAGCAGAATCATGTGTGTTCGAATACCGGCAATCACATGATGGATTGGAATGGAACAAAAATTCTAATGACGAAACCTGATGGTAATAAAAGAAAAATCAAGGACTCAGCTTGTATTTTGTTGGATGATGCTAATAATCTCGTAAATTGTTCAGTAGGAATAGATCGAATTAGGATAGATTTATTGAAAAAAAACTGGTTTCAGGGGATTTTGAAATAAAATAGAGATTTCAATATCTAGTAATCAATATTGATCTATGTTCATCATATATTGACGTTGCAATAGCATGCTCTTCCGATGGAATTCGGTTGAGAGTCCTAGTTGTGAGTGTGGGGAAAATGAGGAGACTATAGAACATCTTATAAATAGTTGTCCCATTTATAAATTTCAAGATGGTTTCGAGGCTATACATAAAGTAACGAATGCATTTCTAGAATGGGTGGTTAATTTCAAAATTATTTGATTTATTCTGAATATTCGGTTTCTTTTATGCTTTTTTCTTTTTTCATTTCAGATTAAGAATCGTGAGCCGTTTTGGGAAGAATCTATCGACGGATAACATGAAGATGATCTCACACTGATGTCTTTCAAGATTTTTCCTGATATTTAATATTTTATGTTATTTTTTTACGGGGTGGCAGGTTTTTTCGGCTGAGGTTTTTTTCCCTGGCTCTATAGTATCGTATGATACTAGTGATGATAGTATCGTATGATTCTATAGTATCATACGAAGAATGTTATGATACCCCGTTCTTTTTTTACCTCAGCTTAGGTACTTTTTGTTTCAACATTTATTGTATTATTTTAGCTCTCTATTTTCATAAGAATATAAATTGACAAATGTCAATCCAAAAATCCAAAAAATTGTAACGATTCTACAAAGTTGAATGAAAATTAGTTATTGTCTGACGAAAGAGTCTGATTTAGACTCCGAAACGTTACGCTTAAGATTTCAATGTGTTTTCATTTTCTTTTTGTTCATTGTTAGGCAACAATTTCTTCTCGTAGAGTTTTAGTCCCTGACGAATTAGTGCTCAAATTTTTAAGCAGGGACCTTTCTCATATTATAAAAAAAATTTTATAATTGTTTCTTGGTTCAGAGACTTGGAGAGAAAACCCATATTAAGTTTTCAGAAAACTTAAATAATTGCCAAGAAATTTGATTTGCATATTTCAACATGGTTTCCAATGTGGTTCTAAGGCTCTTTTCGTTATTCCAGAAGCTCGTTCCTTCATGATTGCTCCGAGCAGATCTCAATTTATCATTCGAATATTCCCGAAGAAATGATCTTATCAGCCGCTTCCCCAAGGTTCATGCGTCTTACCACTTAAGGTTCCGCCAATATTTCCGGTTGAAAGGGTATTTCTTGAGTTAGAAAAACTTTAAAAGACAACGAATCGTGAATTCATTTAGGCAAGAGTTTAAACAGCCACTATCGTTAAGTGAATTGAATGTGCTCTTATCACAAAGTCGCTGGAGCGGATAATTGGAAAAGGGCGCTCTTCTTTGTATTGAAAGTCGGTGGAGTATTTGATTTCATATTCGAAAAACCATCCTACCCTTATACAGTCATTTAACCTCGTGTATATTTTCTCCTTGAGATTATCTTGAAGAAATACGACGATGAAAATTCTAACAAGGTAAAATCTTAGTCGTTTCGGATTATCGCACCACCAATATCATATGGAAGAATGCTTTTTGTATTTGGGGATTGGTCATGACAACTCTTTCGTGAAGTTTGACATTTTTGGAGGTAATGCTTACTCAGTTCGTATTGAAATATTGTCTGGGAGGTCTCTGCATTTTCTTGAAAACTTAATTAGTTAGAACAAAATAATGTTCTTTCCTTCTTAGATGTTTCGATATGAAAATTTCCAAATCATTTTGAAACAAGTGTGTTCAGAAAAAAAATATCTAATTTTTATTCTAATCATCAAATGAGTGTTATAAGAGGTATTATAAAAACACTTTATGATAGAGAGCAATTAATTTAATCGACAACTGAAATACGAAATGACGAAATTAATTTCATTGAAGATATTCTCGAGGATAATCAATATCCAACTAATTTCATAGAAAAAACTATTTCAAATTTAGAGAGAACAATTTTGCGTCAAAAGGATAATAACAATCAAGAACCAACAACAAACCGTCAAGAACAACCAATTTTAATAAATTTGATACCTTATGTTCATGGACTTTGAAAAAAAATCAAAAGACTTGGTTCTAAATTCAACATGAGAACTGTTTTCAAAATAAAAAATGATTTACGATCTTTATTAACAAAAACTTAACCTTTGAATGAGAACCAAAAATCAAGAAATTGTATTTACAATATTCCCTCTATTTGTAGAAAATCTTATACATCAAGACCAGAAAAAATCAGATTGGAATGGTTATGAAAGAAAAATCAAGAAGTCAGCTTGTATTTTGTTGGATGAAGCTAATAATCTCGCCAATTGATCAGTAGGAAGTGATCGAATTCAGATTTATTTATTGAGAAAAGAACTGTCAATCCAAAATCAAAACAATTGTCACGATCCTACAAAGTTGAATGAAAATTAGTTATTGTCTGACGAAGGAGACTGATTCAGACTCCGAAACGTTACGCTTATGATTTCAAAGTATTTTCTTTTTCGTTTTGTTCATTGTTAGGCAACAATTTCTGCACATAAAGTTTTGGCCCCTGACACAATTTTTCGCCTTTCTTATATTATTAAAATAAAAATTTTTAATTGTACTTGTTTCAGAGACTGGGAGAGAAAACCCAAATTAGGTTTTCAGGAAAAGTACTCAGTTCGTTTTGATATACGTGCGAGAATTGTATTGTTTACAGTTACTCAAAACATTTATATCGCACAAAAAATAAAATTAAATCGTAAACATTCTCGTGGAATTATTTTTCACAATTTTGGACGTGGATTAACTCAGCAACGTGAACTAATTCGAAGTTTGGGGATGAAGCTACATTCAAATCAGTGTTTATTGATGGTGAATTTACTCCAATTGATGCTATGCACGAACTGACATTGACATATTGTTAGAGTAGAAAATGTTGGCAGGAAAATTCTCACAGAAGAAATGTGAAAATATCAATACAACAAACCTTGTATATTCAAATAATAAAACTAGGATGTCTTATTGCTTAGAACACCTATTACTGTCTCTGGCCAGCAGAAGGAGATTTTTGTTTTTCGGGATTGGTCATAGATACATTAAAAATCAGTGTTTATTGATGGTGAATTCACTCTTATTGATGCTGGGCACGAACTGACATTGACATATTGTCAGAGTAGAAACTTTTGGCAGACAAATTCTCAAAAAAAAACAAATGTAAAAAAATCAATACAACAAATCTTGTGTATTCGAATAATAGAACTAGGATGTCTTATTGCTTCGAACACCTTTTACTGTCTCTGGCCAGCAAAAGGAAAATTCATCCCCTTTCTGCAAGCTACTTGAGTTATATATTCCTTGTTCTTGTCGAGTTGAAATGACTTCTGCTCATGCCGATCTCGTAATTTCCTGCACTCCAGTTTAGTAGCGAGTTCTGTGAGTTTTCCACCCTTCTACACTTCTCCTATATTACGTATGCCGATTTCTTGGGGTAATGAAGCGCAAAAGCTTTATTTTTGTAATTTACGTTCTTCGCCCGTCGTCAGAGCGACTTCTCGAATCATTTGACGTATCATTCGTTCGGGAAGATCGAGCATTAAGATTCGATGTTTATAAGCAGCAGGATGTTTTCCAGTTATGGAGACATTAGGCATTGAGACTATTGAGAGGTATATCAGGCTGTTTCTTTGAAATTATGATATATTCTACCAAAAGATTTCACCTTATTCATTTAGTCATCCAAATTGACAATAGTGTGTGGATAAAGTAATTGAAAATTTCATAACTTCGATATTTTGTTGAGAAAAATGTTCGGACAGGTCAATTTCGTTTTTGAGATTTTGTCAACAAAATTAATTTGTTTTCAAGCCCCCACGTTCCAACAATGTTATCGCTTCAAAGCAGAACATACATAAAATGGTTTTGTTAGGTTAGGTGAGATATTCTAGAAGCCTAGATTTGATTTTGTCTAGAACCTTCGATATAGAAAGTAGGATGGATATCAGTCGATAGTTCGACAGGTCATTATGATCTCTTTTGTGGATTGGTTGAACTTTTGCTATCTTAAGTTGACAATACATCCTCTGAGAGACATTTGTTGAATATAATCGTAGGTGGCTGAGCAACTTCAATGGACCGAAGAATGGACACAGCTTTGATAATTGTAGTTGACCTGCCATATGTTTTGATTTTCCTTTCCCTTGATTCTTTCGATGCTTCAAACTTTGATTCAGTAGTGAGATGGAGTCTGAGTAATTCACATTTGTTAGAATTAATCTGTTTCAAGAGCTTAATGACTTGAACTTTGTTGCCAGTCATGTTTGAATTCATTCGCTGAGCTAACGATGAAAAATAATTGTTGAAACTTTCTGTATTCTCATCATTTGGTGTTATGATTTTCTTTCTTACAGTATCCTCTCTGATGATGGCATATATAATTTATTCTTATTTTCCGAATATTTCATAGTTGCCCCATTGTTTTCTCTTTTGGTTTCTTCAATGCATTTCATCAGTTTTTTCTTGCATCTTTCGGATTCCTCATCTACTCTACTGCTCTTGTAACTTCGAAAATGGTGTCCAATGTTCTTAATTTCTCTTATAATCATATTATTATATAATCTGGTTTATTTAGAGTTCTGCATTTTTTGTTTTGTTTTTCAGGATATTCTAGTTCAAACCAGTCTCAACTCATCGAAGGAGCATTGATAGATCTCTTCTGCTGACATTGAGGTAAGTATTTTATAAAATTCCAATTATTAGCATTTAGTTTTTCTATGACAGTATTTATTCCTGATTTGGTAATTTTCCTCTACTCAAGATTTTTCTTATTCATCAAAACATATTATTCTTCCAATTGGAAAGGTAAGGTTAGGTTAGGTAAGGATATCTTTAGGATATCATCAATACAATGTAAATTAACAGTGCGTTTATTAGTGCATTTTATTATCGATATAAGTTGAGCTACCTCTCGTTATCATAGATCATTCATGCATTTTGTATTCTTTATTGCAGGCACCTGAATTAATGGCACAATTTCTTATTGTCCTTGTTTTTATTCAGTATATCTACAATGAAATCAACGCAAAATATATTTATTAGTATTCTGTGTATTTATCGAGCAATAAGATACCTTTTCTCAATGATACCTTCCAAGTTCCCGAGAAACTGTTCGAAATGTGCCTTTTGGGATCTATACCTCCCGTCAATAAATTCGGTACAGGCAAAATTTTTGTCAAATTCAACACCCTGTATCTCTTTTCGTGGTTCTCCGATTTTGTTGAAATTAGGTATAGTATTGGGTCTTGTTATATTAACCTGAAATTTACTCTGCGAAAATACCTGTAGCTTATCCTTTATGCAGGGTGAAACAGAACCTTGTTCAATATACTCCATTTCTGAACACCCTGTGGTGAATTTGAGGCGGAAAATTTGATATCATTAGGTTTTTATTATTTAGGTTATTTTTGATTAACGTCAGTATCTGCTTAAAATAAAAAGATACACGTTTTGAAAGAAAGTGTGGCATGTTTTCAATTTTTATAACAATTTAAAACATTACAATACCTTATCGACTAGCAAACATAAACAAACATCTGAAAATTAGTAACGTGTATTTCCACCTCGCTTTCTCATCATTTCGACCATACGACGTGGCATACTTTCAATGCAGTTTTGGGGGAATTTTTCCCCAACAATTTCTGTTAATGCAGGACAATGGTAGGCCTCACGTTGCACGGGTTGTAACAGAATACTTAGAAGTGGCGAATATTCAACGATTTGTGTGGCCAGCCAGAGTCTTAATTTAAATCCAATTGAACATGGATGAATTTCCTACGTGTTCGAAATCGGCAGCCCAACACTGCCCGATTTACGAACTGCCCTTTTTGAAGAAGAGGAAAATATTCCCCTAGAAGCAATTCGGATATACATTGACAGTATGCCACATCGTATGGTAGAAGTGATGAGAAAGCGAGGTGGAAATACATGCTTTTCATTTTCAGATGTTTGTTTATGTTTGCTAGTCGATGAGGTATTGTAATGTTTTAAATTGTTATTAAAATTAAAAAGTGCAATGCAATACTTTCTTTGAAAATGTGTACCTTTTTTTAAAGCAGATACTGACGGATATCGAAAAACATTGTGTTGAGAAAGAGTCGCACTTCAAATCAAAACTTGATGGTATCGAGTTTTCCGCCTCAAATTCAGCACAGAGTGTTTAGAAATGGAGGGTATGAAACAAGGTTTTGGTTTTCCCTGTAAAACGGATGAACTAAAGATATTTTTGCGAGGTTAATATAACAAGACCCAGTACTATGCCTGGTGAAAATTTCAACTGAATCGCATCACCACGAAAAAAGATACAGGGTGTTGAATTTGACAAAAATTTTGCCTGTCCGGAATTTATTGACGGGAAGTGTACACTTGATGATTGAGAAGTCTGGAAATGGTTGACTTTGTTTCTGGCACATGTGGAAAATCGAAACTCTAATAATGAGGTTTTGAGTAATTTTGCTCAAGGAATCGAATGGCTCAATCAGATTTTTAGCCTGAAAAACTTTATACGAGATATGAGGCCAAACTTCGAAATTTCAGATGCAAACTAATATTTTTCATTGAGATTAAGACAAAAATTCTTCCTTTACTACGAATTGGTTGAAACCACAATTTCTTTCGACCATATTTGAGACCTATCCAGCGTTTCTTGTTCAAAAATATGTGGCGTTCATTCAGACCAGGATACGGAAATTCATATTCTTATACTAATTTTTTTAATTTTGTTTGGAAAGCGATTGACCCCATCAGATTTTGTGCCGGATGAAACCTTATGCGAGATATGAGGTCGAATTTGGATTTCAAACGATTCGGTTATGAAATCTCTCGCTGAATCCAAATCTGAAATTTAAAAGGATGGTTTGTATTCGAAATTTCAAAGTTGGACCTTTGATTTCGTATAAGGCTCTTCTTATTCTTCTTGAAATAGGACGGAGTCCTGTCATTTCTGTCATGTGCCTTCTTGTGACATTAATAATGTCCAGCTGTCATTCCAACGTTTTGGGGGCCTACCAACTGGCCTTTTCGTTCCTGGATTTTGCGTTTTGGCCCACTTCCCACTTCGCAAGTCGCTCTGGACCCATCCGATCTACGTGAGCCCTCCAATAGCAGCGCCTTGTTCTCACCCATCGAACAACATCCTGTACTCCTTACTCAAGCAGAGTGTCTGTATTGCGTATTCTATATCTCAGTGTTATTCCTTTTATTGTTCGCAATATTTTCATTTCTGTTGTTCTCATTTTTCTTTTTGTTTCTGATGTCTCTGCTCTCGTTTCAGCAGCGTAAGTCAATATGGGTCTTATACAAGTTTTAATAATTCGCGTCTTACTTTCAGTGGTCATATATTTGTTTCTCCAGCTCTTTTGGGCTCAAAATGATTTGGTCCATAACTCTCGTTGTCAATGTGATCTGCAGGAGAGGAATAACCGTGTCATAGAAACAATAAAAGTTTTATATTCCGGCTCCTCTACTCCGATTCAAAGATTGACATTTCCTCTTAATTGAGTTGCATTGTAACACCAGTTCCACTATCGATTTCCGCAAGCAGTAATCGTAACTCTTAGGCTGCGGGTCAAACCACCGCCGCCCCAATCACCGATATAAAAACATAGTGGACCGAGGGCCATCAAAATGCGGTGGCACCCCTAAGTGCTGATCTCTGGCGGCTGCCAGCTTGATGGCCCTCTCTAAGACAATTGACGCTGTTGATGCGTCCGGTAATATTGTTACGCTCCAGCTTGCGTCACATTATTATCGGCCGGGAGTGATATAGACCAGCGTGTTTGCCCATCGATAGCTTAATGCCCTGCCTCGCCCTACCCCCATATCGGTTTCTTATCGTCACTTGGAGAACTGCTGCCATTCAAAGATATTCAACTAGTGTGAACGAAGAATCTATTCGCTGATAGTAGACAAATAAATCATTATTTGCGACTACCACTCAGGGCCAGTTTCATAATCAATTTTAAAGTCCCTTTAATTTTAAAGCGGATTTAAGTTCAAAATTTGGGTTTCATAATCAATTTGGATTTCGACAGGGACTTTCAACAGAAGATGCAATTAAAGCCTTAACAGCAAAACTTTATGAAAATATGGATAGAAATACGCCAACTCTCGCTGTATTCATTGATCTCGAGAAAGCTTTCGACACTGTGAGTCATAAAAAATTATTAGAAAAAATATATATGTATGGATTCCGTGGATCAATGTATGACCTTATCGAGAGCTATGTCACAAACAGAAATCAAGTTGTGATGGTGAATAATAAAATAAGTGAAAAAAAAGAGTAGTTACGGAATTCCCCAGGGTACAGTTCTTGGACCGCTTCTTTTCCTAATTTATATAAATAGCCTGTTGGAGATGCATAGTGAGGGGCAACTCATGGGTTTTGCAGACGATACCGCAGTTTTGTACGAGAATGAGTCATGGTCGGATTTGGAGAATATGGTACGGAGGGATTTTGGTGAAATAAATGAGTGGCTACAGCTGAATAAACTTACCTTAAACCAAAACAAAACAAAATACTTACCATTCACGTCGAGTAAAGGTGGAACTGGGGATCTTGGAGATATACATATCAACGAAGAGTTGATTATTCACAGAGCAGAAACTGTGAAGTATTTAGGAATAATAATCGACCGACACTTGAAATGGGATCAGCACATGATTTACCTAACTAGGAAACTACGAGGTATATTGTACAAATTTAAATATATGAGAACTAACATAACTCGTACTATACACCTCAATATTCTGTACAGTGCTCTCGTACAATCCCAACTATCATATGGTGTAATTGGTTGGGGTGGGGTACTGGACACTCACAAAAGAAGACTGGATGTAGTTCAGAAGTATTTTCTCAAAATTATACATAATAAAAAAGTAACATTCCCTAGTAAGCAGCTCTACGAACTGGCGAAAGTACCTGATATAAGACAGATATTTGCTCTGAAGATTGCCATGAACATCTTTGAAGGAAAAATTCATTTAAAAAGAAAAGACCACCAATATAGTACCCGAATTGCTAAAAAAAACTTCGAGCGACCAAGATCTATAAAAAGAATTCGACAAAGAGGCTGGGCCTACATAGCTCCAAGACTGTTTCTCTTACTGCCCGAAGGACTAGTAAACCTACAAAGTAAACGAATTTTCAAAAAAGAATTGAAAAAATGGATTCTGAATTTTGACAAAGCCAAAATACATAAAGTAATGAACCAAAGTTATTAAAAATTCCCGATTTTGACAAGTTAAACAAATGGATTCGGACAAATGGACACTTACCCGGACTCGACTGAAAAAACAATGGATTTGGACGATTTTAGTGTAATTTCGACGTGGTGGACTTTGTATTATCTCTGTGTTTTTGGGAGTACATAAATAGAAAATAAATTATTTTTGCGGCGGATTACAAGAAGAATAGTTATGTTTTAATACTGTGCACAGTTAATCTCAATATTTAGTGTATTAACTCTACAGTACTTATCATAGAGTACGTATCATAGAGTTCATTTAATGTAGATTTTCCTTGAATAAACTTTTATTCTATTCTATTCTATTCTATTCTATAACACATTTAAGGTTCTTAAAGTCACTTTATATTTGAAGGCCCAATCTCGGGACTTTAGCAGCTAAAGTATCCTTTAGCCCTGAATATATATATAAATTCCTAACCTTTTTTTGCCAAACTGTCAACTCATTTGAGGTTAGTTACATGTTATTCGTGTTGTGTTTTTTTTTTCGAAATCAACTTTTACAACAAGAGATAATGCGGCGAGCATAAGAATATAGTACAATATTTGAATAATGAAAATGGAAAATTTCGAGACAACTAGAGGTTCGAGATTCATCAAATGAAGAAGATCCATGACTTGAACCAATCATAAGAACCAGAAACATTGTGAAATGAGAATACGGAGTTTGGAAAGGTATAAAGATTTCCAATTTCGAAATTTGGAATGAGACTACAATTAGACACCATATGGCCTATTATAGTTGCAACTGTAGTGTTGTGATTGATATCAATGACATGTTTCCTATCAATAATTTTGAAAAGGAATTAGGTGACAATCAACAAATTTCTGTTTATGCAGTTGATGGGAAACATGTTGGATATTTAATCATAACAAGTCATTTTGCTATATTAAGATGATGTAATTAGTGAAAATAAATGCTCATTCAAAGATTATGTTTATTCAGTTCGTCTTATATTTCGATTTCTAAATCTTATGATGTTAATCTAAAGCAATGCTCCCTCGTTATTCTCTTGTCAGCCACAATCATCAATGCTATTTTTTTTGTAATATTCAGTTTGAGATTGGTCTTTTCCCCCAAATTTCTAGGTGTATACTTTGAATTTGTACCTGAACAGGGCATGAAAAATAACATAATCCCCTTCAATTTCAAGATGGCTGTGGTTAAATACAACTGCATTTGTCTATTTTAGGTCAAATGAAACGATTTCAGTTATGCCAACATACAAAATTTCACCTGAAGTCTCCTTTACGTTCCATTTTAAGTTCCATTTAAAGTCATTCTGAAATTGGGTGGACTTTAAAAGAGAGCTTTAGATTAACGTGCACTTTAACTAAAGTGTATTTTAGGGGTTTATTATGAAACTGGCCCTCAGTGTCGATATTATAAACGTGTCAACCGAGAATCTGAACTCAACTTCAGCTTGATATTATGATCGAATTTTAGATGCCAAAATTGGCCTTAAAGCTGGGGTTGAGTCACAATTCATTCATCATACCGGCCCTTAGTATTCGAAAAAGTTTTTGAATGATATATACAGGGTGAGTCTTTGACTTGTACATATATTCAAACCATAGATTGTTGAGGTCAAAAGAAATACTCTTTTCGTATAGCATTTTT
This sequence comes from Hippodamia convergens, assembly GCA_038502775.1. Classification (NCBI taxonomy): domain Eukaryota; kingdom Metazoa; phylum Arthropoda; class Insecta; order Coleoptera; family Coccinellidae; genus Hippodamia; species Hippodamia convergens. The sequence goes on from CM076613.1 coordinate 10,481,206, forward strand.
TTTTTGGATTCAGCCTAGATGAAAAGATATAGCCATTTAAAACTTTCATAATGAGCTATGCCACCCCTGGAATTATGACATTAAAATTTTTCCGAGCATTAGATCTACCACCTAAACCTACGACAAAATGTAGCAGAAGTTTAATTCTGCAAATCTTCTGAACAGAATTACATTCAGCCAGAGTAACCAGTTTTTTTAATTTCGCTGATATGGATTCTTTAAATCATTAATTACTCGAAGAATGCGCATTTCATGAGATTTCACTAAGATTACTCGTGTTTTCTAAAAATGGCCAAATATTCATTAAATGGCATTCAAGTCACTTCCAAGAGTTGGGATCATAAAATTTCTGCTATAATTATGGAGTGTAATGATATATACTGGTCATAACGAAAAAAAAAACATATGAGTTGAATTTTGTATTCTTAAGAGATTTGCTACATTAATGAAAACCTATATTCTGAAAATCATTTCATTCGATGAAATTATTCACGAGATATATTCGAAAATAACAATTTTTTTAAGGATTTTCAATAGCCTGTATCTTTCCAACCTAGCTGAATCGGAAAGAATGGTAGAGACAAAAAGTTGGAAAAAGTGGAAGGATTTCCAAACACAAACTCCAACCTGAAAATAAAAAAAGATATAACAGCAAGAGAATGCAATTTATACGTCATCAAATTAATCTAAAATTTTAAACCCATTGCAAAAATGAATTTGATACACTGTGTAATGCTCTAATCCCATCTTGAAATTCATCAATCGAACAATTATTAATTAGGTGTTCAACTGTTTTCTCTGATTCACCACATTCACTAGGACTATCAACTGAATTCCACTTGAAAAGCATGCTATTGGTACGACCATGACCTGTTCTTATTCGATTAAGAAGGGACCATATTCTCTTGGGAAGGTTAAAACCAAGAACTTTATTCGATGGATCAGATATTAGATCTTTATTTGATAAAGAACATGCATCCCATTCGGATTTCAAGATTTCCTTGTAGCTGAAGTTCGAATTCAGAAAGTTATTCGACCAAATAAATTTACGGGATTTCAGTCTTATAATTCTATTTTCTGGAACGTAGGAAAGTATCGGAAAAGAATCCGGAAATAAATTGAATTTATTCCAAGAATTCCAAGTTGCAGACTTAGAATATGGAGAGGAATGAATATAATGCTGTACCATGAATGAACAATGAAAATTTGAATTATGATAACACGTTACGTTGCGGAGTCTATAACAAATTCCTTCGTCACACAAAGTCGTGGAATCTACTCAATCTTGCATTTTTAAATTTGTCTTTCAACAGTTTTGTCAACACGGAAGCATTGATTTTTCTAAATTTTCTAACGTCAGTTCTTTTTTCTTTGAATTCATCGAAATACGACTTACTCCTCTGGGATAATTGACCAGATGACCTGTTATTTATCTGTTATGATATGTTTTGATTTCATTTCTTATTCAAAAGTTCAGTTATGTTCTGCTATAAATATAAAATGAATTTGTGTTATGAAAATAGTTGCTAAATTCAGAACATATTTCTCTCTTCCAAGTCTAGAACATGAGAAACGCAACCAATTATTTTTGTGTGTTCTTGACGATTTCCAGGTTATGCCTGATCGTCATTGTTATTTTGGGTAGATATTTTTCTATCTCAATTTGATATTGTTTCTTTCTTTTAATTTGGTGGGTATTGATTAAATCCAAAAATTTTACAACTAAATCCACTTTATTATTTTAAATTTCGGGTATAAAGCATGCAGTATCCTCCGAAATTCGTAGGTCCCAAGTGCAAGTTTTCCGGGGGGACACAAAACTGTTGCAACGCGTCATGATATGCAGCGTATTCCATCTCAGACGAGACACCCCGTATATTTTTTATCCCATAGAGATTGGAGAAATTTCCAGAAACACGTCGAATGATTTTGTTTGCGGGACATCTTTTGAGGTATATTTGAGGCTTGCACGAGCAATCCCCTAAGAGGGGGTGCTTCAATCTCTCAAAGTCGAATAGAAAGATCTTGGAAGCGTCTTAACAACGGTGCATAAAAAACGTACTTTTTTTTAATGAACCAGTTTCGAAAAAGCTCAAGTTTGCCACCTTGAATATCTTGATTATTTTCACAATGTACAAGCCCATTTTTACAGAGCCCTTCTTAAAAACATGAAAAATCTCAAAAAAACATTTTTTTTTAATTCAATTATTTCATAATCAAATTTGATCTGCGTTTTTAAATCAAATGTTCAAATTTTCTTCCATTGACTTCCATAAAATAATCTTGACTGAAAACCGTCTTTAACATGGTTCAGCATAATTGAAGTTATTTGACGACACTCGAAATTTTCAGGCCGAGTCACAAAAATTTTAGTTAATAATATGTTTTTTTGCTGAAATGAACCATTAAAATTTCGTTTTTCATACACCATTATAAACAGGCTGTATCCAAATGCTCAGATATTATTTGGTTTATCTTTGAATGATAATGCCGTAATGTTTATTTTTTCACATTTATCGTTTTATATGATGTTGACATGGACTATCGATTTTTTTCACTTAAAAAAAAATTTATGGTTAACTGAAATAATAGCTATCGCATGTTGTACAGATCAACAGGTTGGTCAGAGTGGCGCAATAAAAATATATCATAGTTTTTGACATGCGACATATTCGATTTCCACGACATCATTATTCCCTGTTTTGATATTCAGTCAGTGACTAGAATAAGAATTCAGATATTGTTAGTTATTTCGCACAATAAGATTTTCTCGAAATGAATCGAATATTTTTCATAGGAATATCCGAAATATGGATTTCATTTGTTCTGTACTAATAGCAGTGTGAATTTCATAGATTGAGATATGGTGAATAGAATTTTAGGTCATTTACTGTCCCCCTATTTGTTAAATATGGCTTGTTTCGAAATCATTTAAAATTTAAGAAAGAAGGTTGATTATTCTCTTCTTATTCCATAGTGAATGTAATTCTAGGTTATTAATGGGATCTAAATTTTCAAGTTCTACTTTGCCATGTGTAGGATTACAAAAATATCACAAATGTGTATCTATACTGTGTTCCTATTGTTATTTGGATTCACCATTTTTTCAGAAAGCGTTGAAGATACTTTTACCACCCTACCAATCCATGAGTATTGGTGCTCTCTGTGCGTGCCCTTCGGTTGGCATATCGCAGGATTTTCATCAGATTGAGAATAATAATTCATCGAAGTGAGCTATATACGACTCGTATACTTCCTTATCTTCTCTTCTTCATAACGTTGATGATTTCTCCCGTTGCGTACAATAAGGGTTTCGTCGAATCGTGCGACGTCTAAAGTTCCAGCGGAATAAGAACATGAAATGTCGGGGGGCTTTCGTTCGTTTTGTATTCGGAGATTACGATTACAATCGCCTTAAATTTTTTCCACCGCTCCGGATATGATATTTTGGGCGCGGAAGGAAGTATAAAGGTTTCAGGAAAAACCATTTAGCGTTTGGTGATTATATTTCTTATATCTGGAGTATTTCCATAATGAGATCGCAAGAAGAGGGTACATCTCCAATTATTCGCCTGAGGAATTGGAATTATCTCACCGATGCCGTGAACCCAAGAGATATTTATTTTGTAGATTATTTTGTTTGAGGGATTCTTTTGGATCGTTGCAACTTCCACGCTTTTGAACTCTTAAATTTTTCACTTATTAAATAGTCGTATTGGATTTCCTCGTTACCAACCAATTTTCCTCTCCATTTTTCCATGTTCCGAAAGTTTTATGAGGTTAAAATAATCGAATTTTTTGAAATTTTTTTCATGTTGGTTTATTGCACATTTTTCCTTCCACAGATGAGTTGGTGTGTACGGTGAACTCGAATTTGCAATAATTCAAAGTCGATAGGTACTATGTTGGGTAAATTCATACATTCCTAAAGTTTCTTCAATAAAGGAAGATTGCAAAGTTTTGAATTTTTCGGGTTTTAACTGCCAGTCTGTGAAACAAAATTAATTGACGAATTTTGAATAATGTTGAGATAGATAAGATAAGAAAAATCTTTATTTCGAAACAATTCAAGCTGAAAACAAGAAAAGAAATGAAACACTGTCAAGAATATAGGGTTATGGTCACTCAGTAAACTTTTCCAAACTATATGGTCCCATGTTCAATAACAGCTTGAATATATTTTTTTAAAAGGTTTATGTTGCTATATTTTCTGTATATCCCTTGGCAGTTTGTTGAAAATTTTCAGAAATCGATTCTTTGTTTGCCTTTGACTGGTTGATAAACCAGTGGTAATGGTAGACTGAATGACAACGTCCTTGTGTTATAATTTTACTTGGGATTGAGATGCTGAAAAAACAGATCTTTATATTTAAAAAGGTATATTGAAGATTCTTGGATGTACAATGCATATAGTGTTAGTATGCCATTTTTTCTAAAGCATCCTCTTCATGATTTTTTCGGCCTTGAAATATTCCATTATTGCTATTGCTTTGTTCTGTTCAACAAATAATGATGAAAAATTTCCTGAACCATGGAAAGCTTTGCCTGATTGCTTCTATGATATACTGATTTGCTCTCTTTAATTAAGTTCCTTATCGATATAGGTACAGAACGAAGAATCTGGTGCTCTGTGAAGTTTTATCTCTGCCACAAAGATAATGTAACCAGCACATTCTCTTTATCAACATAGCTTCAACACCCACTTTATCTTTACTCCAGTGAAAGTCAAAACAGTAACCATTAAGGTACACTATGCTTTCCTGTTGCACTACAAGTTTCAATTCTTCTGTACCTGATCTTATTCTACTATATTAAATTGTTCACTACTGTTCTTCTAGCTTCCAATAACTCCTTTAGATGTTTGCTTCATCATGAAATAATATGCACTGGCATCTTCAGTAGCTTGTTTTTCCAAGACATCATGATAATTTCAAGGAGGAAAAAAAATTGAAATTATTTGCATATAAGAAGAACATAATAAACTCAAATATGATACATCAACATTTTGTTGTCATCTCTGTTGAAGAAATATACTGCGCGAAAAAATTAACGCACATTCTGAAAATCTCGATTTTAATGAAAGTTAACTCTACATAGACTTTATATCTTATTTTTCATGTTCTCTCGGGAAAGTTTCAATCGAAACAAGAAATGGAAGAAAATATCAGGATTTCACGGAATTTTATGTGAAAGAAGAGAAATGAACAATTTTCAAAATACTGAAATGCTGATAAGTGATTTCATACTTGGTATTTCCACCCCTTGCGTTAATTACGGCTAGGCAACGAATGTTCATAATCAAAATGAGTGATCTTAAAATGTTCTGATATAATCCTTCCCAGATTTCTCCGAGTTAGATTCCTAATTCAGCAAGAGTAGCTGGATGATTTTCTGAACTTCTCAGCCTTCTATTGAGGTTGTCCCAAACCTGCTCAATCGGATTGAGATCTAGACTTCTTTCTGGCCATTCCATTTGAGAGACTTCAACCTCTACTAGGTACTCCTGAACGATGCGCGCACGATGGGGTCTGGCATTATCGTCCAATGTATATGCTCTTCAAGAATGTTCCTTATATACTTTTCAGCATTCATAGCTCCATTATCGACGACTGCTAGGTCTGTGCGAGCAGTCAAAAATATTGCACCCCATACCATAATCGATCCTCCCCCGAAACCAGTAGTATTCAGGAAATTGCACTGAGCATATCTTTCATGTGGACGTCTGTATACAAGGGAACGTCGATCACAATGGTAGAGGCATCTGTGAAGAGAACTCTTTCCCAATCGGTCTCTTCTCAATGGATATGCTCTCTCGCAAAATATAAACGCGCCCTTCGATGGGCTGGGGTAAGAGCTGGGCCTCTTGCCGCGACACGAGGCCTTGAAACATATTCTCTGAAGCGATTTCTTATTGCCTGACTGCTAATTCGCACCCCATGAGTTTACTCAAGCTGATTTTGAAGGAGGCGAGCGGTTGCAAACCGTTGTCTCAACGAAGAAACTCCCAAGGAACGTTCTTGAATGGCAGTTGTCACCCGTGGTCTACCCTGTGCTGGTCTTTGGACTTTCATACCTGTCTCCCTGAATCGCTGCAACATTCTAGACACACTTGTATGGCAAACTTCAAACCTTTCAGTGTATGTCCACACTTCTTCTCGCAAAACTACCGCTTGGGCACATTCCTCTTGGTCAAATTGCGTGTTTCGCGTTGCATAGCAATCGAGTGAAGAAAATCAAACGAAAGAAAAACCATAGATCACTAGAATTGATCGAGAACAACTGATTTTAGAATGGAGCTAATACATTCAAAATCTGATAATATCATCTTTTTTTATTCCTGCAGGGAAAAAACATCTGTATTGAAAAAAAACGTTGAAAGTGGATAACATATGAATGCCTTCGTCTGATGAAAATAATTATTATTAAGAACACCTTCAGTTGTAGAATAAATTTGAGATTTCCATAATGTGCGTTAATTGTTTTGCGCAGTATAGTTACAAAATCTTTGTCAACCTTTAAATCCCTTTTTTTATGGTTGATCCGCTCATTTGGGGTACCGGATTTGGTTCCGTAAGTGCCGGTTAATTTTGATGGTAACTTTGGTTAACTTACGCACCTTACTATGAAGATGAGTAATAACTTTTTTGGTCATGCTGGAAGCGTTTGAGAACCGCTGAAAGCTCTTCGTCCTTTTCGAAGCATCCTCACGACTGCGAACTCAATAAAACGAGACCGGATTATATTTTGGCCATCGATTGTTTTCCTACATCCTCGAGATATGCCGTCAACCGATTGTACGTCAGTCAAGCGTAGGAAAATTTGCTTAATGCATTCCATACTTGACCGATTACGCCGCATATTCTTTTATATTTATGTTAGCGTGCGCGTGTCGTTTATTTTTCACCGTTATTTGCTCATCGCCGAACGATTATGGCGGTTGTCGTAGAATCACCCACCCCATAACATCCCGTTTCATCCGAAGAAAAGCGTCGTGCAGGAGGTTTTACTGACCGATCAATTAAAACGCGCCCTTGCGATGCGTATTTTCGCGCACGTTTCGGTTCATATAATCCGCATACGAAAGAGGTGACGATAATCGTAAAAACTTATTTCTTCCTGTTGGAATGTTCGCTGTCTCGTTCATCAAATTTTACTTCGAACGTTGGAGGGGGAGATGTCATTGTCATCTCTTGAATGATACAGGGGGTATTCACTTTGGATTCACGGCTCACTGATGGCATATGTGTACAAATATATCGATGTGATGTTATCGTAAAGTTGAGTTGTGTAGGACACGCCAAATCAAGTTTTATTATCACAAATATTGCATAAATCTGACTCACGTTTCGTCAATTCAGGGATTCGTATGCAACCGCTCTTGGGTTAGATAACTAACAGGAGTTTTTATTGGGATGTTGTCTCTGGGCAATATGGGATACTGAGGAGGCCATATTAAGGCCAAAACCGGTCTATTTTTTTCTCAATGACATGTGATTCTGAGAGCCTATGATTTAAAGATAGTATTAAGTTACACGATTACTATATTCAATGTATCCAATACCTTACAATTTAGTCTAATCGGCAGTAATTTCATGAAATTCTTGATATAATAATATTTGATCGAATTTCCATATCGTATTATACTCCGTTCAATAATAATTATCGTCATCTAAGCAGACCTTGACATTCCTTATGCGCCCTAATTTCTATAGTTACAAAAAGTAACTGAAGATTTCTTCAGGTTCATCACAGATACAAAATCTACGAATGTAACCTAAAAAAGAAGTTTTTATTAATTTTTGTTTTTCAGAGGAAATGACTTCAACATTGTCAATCTTTGCAATAGTTGTATTTTTCAAATGAAAAAAAATTATATGAAAAAATAATTTTTCTACAGAAAATTTTTGTCAATGCTTATTATTATTCATTAATATTTTATAGTAGTTTTTGGTCCTGAAAAATATTCTGTTTTCTTGTGTTAAAAAAGGTTTGGTTTATCTATGGGAGATGATTTCCTTTCATCTGAAGTGCCGGAAAATCATCATCTGGAAGGTCGTATCCGGTTTGAAAAACCCTCACGAACAGAGAGCAAGAATTTGTTGATTTTGAATTTGAATATCGAAGGAATTTCGAAAGACGAGTGTGATTACGTCTCCAAATTAGCTGATGAACATGGTATCGAAGTGATTCTTCTGCAAGAAACCCACACGGCAACAGAAAAAAATCCTCGTGAAAGAGGACAGATGAAAGGTTATGTATTAATTGATTTTTTACAAGTTTAGCTTGTTATGTTAAAAAATTATCAGTTCGTAATTTTCAACAGATTCGGAAAGGGGAAATTGATGGAGTTTTTTTTTCATTACTTTGAAATTTTGTGACATTTCTGTCATAAATATTTATAAACCTCCGAACATTATTCGGCCAAAAAATATGAATGTTGATGTTTTTTGAGTAGCAAATGCATTTTTGAAATACATTTGATTTATTCTGAAAAATCGGTTTTTTTTCTGCTTTTGTCTTTTTTCATTTCATTTTAAGAATTGCGAGTCGTTTTGGGAAAAATCTGTTTATCCGAGCCCATCGACGCATAACATGAAGATGATCACACTGATATCTTTCAAGATTTTCCTGATATTTAATATTTTATGATATTTTTTTAACGAGGAGACAGGTTTTGTCGGTTGAGGTTTTTTCCCCTATTTGTATAGTATCGTATGATACAAGTGATGATAGTATCGTATGATTCTATAGTATCATACGAAGAATGTTATGATACCCCATTCTTTTTTTACCTCCGCTTAGGTACTTTTTGTTTCAACATTTATTGTATTATTTGAGCTCTCTTTTTCATGAGAATATATATATTATTCATTACTATTTTATATCAGAGTAGAACTCTTTGCCGATTTCGAAACGCCTGTGAAACTGTCATTAATGAGTTTTTTCTTAACGGTTATGCCAATCGTCAAAATTGCCACCTCTGGTCTACCGATTCTGATCCTGATTGGATGAAAGAGGAACACAAACAAATTCCTCAAGAGCTTAAAGCTTAAAATTTAGGCAAAAATGGCTCCTATTTCATTGGCGGCAATTTGAACGGCGATAATTATTTAGCAAATGAAGTCGTACCAACTCTGAAGTAATCAGTGCATAGGAAGGAGAAAAAAAAACATATGGCCAACGCGATTCCCTGATCTTAACCCATGAGATTTTTTCCTCTTTTCCTTATGGAGATATGTGATGAGCATTGTGTACGCTTATGATTAGGTTGATCACTCCTGAGATGTTGAATTATATTGGAATAAATTTTTATTTGAGGTTAGGATGTTGCCAAGTCGTTTGCCGTAAAAACTTTGGACATCAACTTTCATTCATAATTTTTTCTCTACATTTTGTATTATCTACAATTAAATTTTTCATTTCGTAACAAATTTCGCGAATCACCAAACTTTTTTCTTAATTTAAATTTTTGTGATAAACATAAAAATTGTAACATTTCAGAATAGAGTCCAAGCTTTCTAGTTGAAAAATAAGGGGTTTTTCGAAAGGAGTTAAAGGTGGAGTTTGTATTTTTACGTAAAAGAAGGACGCCACTCTCCAAACAATGTATCACAACTTCAAATAACAGCCCATTATAATTAAACATATGCATGCCGACAATACGTAAGATATTGTTTTTTATTTTTTTTTACTTAATTCATTGAAGGAATACATACAGGACGAGCCAACAATTGTATTCACAAATACAAAATAATCATAATACAAATCAAAGTGTTACTTGCCAAGAATATAAGCTTGAAAAAATAACCTGAAATTTGCAAGAAAAAACAGCAAAGAAAAAACAAGCGAATCAATCACAATAGAACAAGGTAAAACTATTGTGATGAAACATAACTTTTGATAATTTTTTGAAAGATATTCAAGGAAGAAGAGAAAACATCAATATCAGTCAAATTGGCAATACTGTTATAAGTTTTACAACACCTATGCATCCGAGAATTTAAATGATAATTTGTTCTAGCAGAATCGAAGTAAAACAAGAATTTCTTTCTGTTGTTCTGGCTGGGTATGTTGAAATATAAAGAGTTGTTGATATCGACTGAATCCACTAGATTATTAGCAACCCGAAAGATGAACTTAATATCATTTATTTGTCTTTTATTCTCAGGTGTTAAGATATTTATTTTTTTTTGTACAGCCTTGCGATTACCACTTACATGTGGAAAGATCTTTTATGAACATGATCAACAAATTTATTTTGAACAAATTCCAATTGTTGTATGTAGACATTATATTGTTCGTCGGTTTTTGAAAATAGGTGGCCCAAAATAACCGGTAAGCTTATTTTTTTACGATTACTCCTTTCTAAGAATATCATGAATCCATTAGAACGACAGGTCCATTATTATTCCTTAATACACTATAATTAGTTGGAAATCTCTTGTTGGTAATAAACGAAAGCTATTATAACTCCAGACAACAAGAGTTATTATTACTGGTGAAGGTAGATGTATGTATCACTGAAGCTCTAGAGCTACCCTAGCTCTATTGATAATACTCCATTAAAGCGTAAGATTAGTAATTAATAGCAGCATGCGGCACCCTCGCATTTTTCTCCGTATACCTACATGTGGTTCTCTTCCGAACCAGATAGATTAGAGCAGGAAAAAATAAGCAAACAGCGGTTGAAATCAGAGCGTTTGAAAAATGCTCACATTAACACTTCAAATAAAATTAATAACGTAATTTTATGGTTACTTCTTTATTGCTGCTTGAAGGGAACAGATGGCTGCAAGCGGCTTATATAAGGTTATCTCTAAGTTTAGAATTACACATAGGGGTCTAAAGAATATAAAAGCCAACCTTGGTGTATGGGCCCTTCTGTGTAATTTTCAACTTGGAAGCATGAGTGAAAATTTTCTTTTTAATAGCAGAATATAAATGACGTGCTAGAGGTGTCAATGCATAGGCGTATGCAGGGGGAACCTACTCCAACCCGTGATGAAATTTTGAAGAAAAAATTGAATACTGTTCAAAATCATTTCATTATGCATGTTATCATGGCCGCACAAACTAACGAAGATATTGAGCACAAGCTTATATTTTTCATTTGGAACCAAGAAAGATAATTTGGAAAACAATTGATGTATCATCTTTGACATTTTTTCTCTGAAACAAAAATCGAACAGAAATATTTTTTAGATAATGAAAGAAAGGCCCCTGCGTTAACGTGGTGCAATACTTTGGGCCAAATCCTTTCAAGATATTGTTGCCCTACAAAAAAAAAAGAAATAACAATTCGAACTTTCAAATTTTCGTAACGTCGATTGAATAAGCGCGAAAATGTTAGGGGACTTTTCTTTTATTATTTAAATATTGTTTTAATTGATTTTTCAGAAACTGGGAGAGAAAACCCCTAAAATATTCGAGGAAAATGCAGAGGCTTCCCATGGAATATTTAAATAAATATCAATAATTAAAATTTTGGTCCTGCAAAATTTATAGTTGGATCAAAGAGTCCTCTGCTTCTAAGCAATATTGATAATGAGGTCATCAAAAATGATTACCAACCAGCTATTTTTTTTTATACTTACCTGATATTTATATAATTTAACAGTCACATTAGATATACCAAAAAAAAGTAAGAATTTTCTTTGTCTTTCGAGGGGGTAGAAACAGAAGAGATGCAGAGTGTTAAGGATCTTGGCGTGTTTCTTGACTCAGAACTTTCGTTCGAAATTCAAATTGAAAACTTGGTTTCTGGGAGTTGAAAAATGCTTGGTTTTATTTTGAGGATATCCAGACTATTCAAGAGTGGGGATTCTGTGGAGACCTTATATTACAGCTTTGTACGTAGCAATTCAGAATATAAAACGCCGATCTAGAATCTTTTCTATTTCAAATACATCGACAAGTTAGAAAGAGTTCAAAGAAAGTTCAACAGAGTATTTCAATATCGTTTTGACGGTGGACAGGTGAGCCGTCCCTTTATTTCTAGACTCAAATTGTATAACATGAGCCTGGAAAATAGAAGAGTTATGTACGACCAAATATTCCTTTATAGAGTTGTCAACAATTATTCTAATTTTCCGTTAATAGAGTGCGTACATTTCAATTCATGTTTTTTTGGTGGTCGCAGTAGAGACTTATTTTTTGAAACCCAGGCAAGAACATCTTTGTAATATAACTCGATCTGTTTAAGGAAAAATCGTTTTTATAATTGGCATATGAACAGTTTTGATCTTTTTGTCATTAACGAATTAAAAAAAAATTGTTGATGTATCTGTCTCAAGATGATAATAGATTAAGTTCTAGTACTCGAATATCACCTGGTTGGTACTTGTAATTGTTCTTATATTGTTGTTTTTTTTCAACACCTATTTGTCACGATGTAATGAAATAATGTTTTTCTTTGAATCCCCATAATTGGGCTCATCCTGTCGGGATTTCTATTATGTAAATAAATAAATATTGTCATTTATACGCTCAGAAATTGTTGATACCACAAGTCCATTTTTCTCATTATTCACTGTGGGACCAGAATATTACATGATAGGTTAGTACCTAGTTTCCTAAAATATAAATTCATTTAAATTCGATACCAGATTTTTTCACTGTTCTTATCTAACAAGTAGGAAAACATAAAAATTATATTTTTGTCGGTCTACTGATACATACTTATTAAGTAATATTTTTGTCTCACAGTTTCTAACCGTACTCAATTGGTAGGACCATATGACTATTAAATTATATAAATATAAAGTATGTGAAAAAAATTTGCTGGTTAGTAATCATTCTTGATGCACTCGATATCGATTGATCCAAACACAGCTTTTGTAGGACAAATATTCTTTTGAATAATTCAGATTATCTTGCGATTCAACGAAAAAAAAATTCATTTTGTAATAATTTTTTTCATTCATCAGATCGACATATTTTATCCACAAACTATTGTGGGGCGTCTCATCAAATAGAAGCTACACGTGGAAAATTAGCTTGATGATAATCAAGTTCAAAAATGGACCGTGGATCGCGGACTATATTGAATATAGAAAATTATTGAAAATGTGTTCGAAAAGTAATGAAATTCACTTCAAATTCCAAGGTTTCAGTCTTTCTACGACCACGGGGAAAAATGATGCTCCATAAATGGTAACGAGAGACGGTAGGAGAAGATTTTGTATCAAATTTTCGAACACGAACATCCCTGAGAGAAAATTAGCAACACAACCCAGCATCAGAAAAGACCAAGGTTAGGGTTGCCTTGTTATTGCATCAAATCTCCATGAAGTAAACAGCATTCTGCACCGAATATTATTTCTAGTTTACAACTTCAGACGTAAATCATCCAAATGGGCTTTAAAGTTTACAGATGAATTTAGTTTGACTCGCAGATATTCTAGATTGTTATAAATAATGTTTCGAGATAGAATTACCGAAGAGTACATTCGATATCCCATATATCTGATGATTATTCAAATGCAAACAGGATACCTCTGTTTCATTCGGGTATGGACACAAACGCCATTGAAAATGGTAATTTTTGTGGATCTATAGGAAAGTTAGCTTATATGCTTCGAGAATCAGAATGATAGGGAGCCAGGACAATAAACTTCTTGTATATGGTTTCTTCAGAGGAAGTAGTAGGGACAGGTGGTTCTTTAGGAATGTTTTTCTTATGGGAATAGAAATAATTCGATTTTAGTGAATCAAAAATTTAATTTTTCAAAAAAAAAACTTTAGTGATTTTTTCTTGAGAATAACATCATCAAGATTGTTTCCGTCAAGGCGTTGATATTTCTCAATCCAATATCTCAAAACTTTGAAAAAACAGTTCATAAAGTCTGGAATGATATTTTCACAATTTCTTCCCGAATGTTTGATTAAAAATCATAAATTCTAAAAATCCTGAGTTGAGGGGCAAAAATGTTTGAGAAATTCAAATTTCGATGAGGTGACTGTCACTGCTTGTCGACAATATGGATTATCAACGTCGATCAATTAATGCAGATGTGAGAAGAGATAAGAAGGAAAACTGGGCGAGTTATTACAACAGCAGAACGAGTGGAAACGAGACAATTAATATGGTATGGGCACGTTATGAGGATGGATGATACACGATGGCCGAGGAGGGTTTTGGAGTACATACCACAAAGCAGAAGAAGGAGAGGAAGACCAACAACCCAATGGAGAGAGGGAATTAGAAAGAGTATGAGAGATAGAGCGATTGATGAAGATGAATGGAATGATAGAGAGAAATGGCGAACGAAATGCGGGATGCGGCATAGGCTGTAGGACCCCCGCTTATATTATTATTATTATTATGTGAGAAGAATAATTCTTCAAGATCTGCAGCAACTACTTCATGAACATCATGCAGTGGTTTGATTGTTTAAAACTGCTTTGGAACGTATGCCAAGTGACAATCACAAGGTTGAGATTAGAGCAGATAAACGACCTGTTGGAGCACATGACGCCAATTCAACGCCTCTACAATAGACGAAGTAGCAATTGTGATTGTAGGTGAAAACTTGGAAACGCGTGATATTTAGCTTACGCGTCGCAATACTGGATAATTGCAACAAATATATAAAATACACCGTTCATAGATTCTCTACAATAGCCGCTAAAGTTTTAGAGAGGTGAAGATGGATATTACTTCAATATCACGATGATAAATCCATTGGATAGTGAGTACCTTCATTAAAATTTAAAATGTCTACTTAATACAAATTTGAATTATTTGGTTTTAGGCCAAGAAACCACCAAAGAAGTGAGCTCGATGAATTATTATTAATTTCGTTCAATGATTCATTAAATGCTGATAACTATTTGCTGAGATATCGTCGATTGTTGCAGCAGCATTGTGTGGACATGTATTGTAAAACTAGCTGACCCGGCAGACTTCGTACTGCCTCAATCGATAAATTAAAAAGCAACTTTAATATTATAATAAACTATCATGGTATAATGTTGGCCAAGAAGTGTTTAGAATCATTTCCTATCCCAGATAATAAAGAGAGTAGGGGATCTGGTGGTGGGAGCAATTGTGGCAATTGGCAATTAGATAAGGTAGCTAACCCGATGAACTTTGTTTCGCGTTAGAAATGAATAAAGTTGTTCTTACCATTGGTTTTTTTTTCAAGAAGGAAATATATTAGGTGGAATACAGAAAAGTACAAGATATACAAAAAATTAATTACATTGAAATAGGTATGTACATTGTTATTCATACATCAAAAGAATTCTCTTTATTTAACCCTCGGACAGGCGCACCTAATCTGTGAGATTAAGTGCATGTTTTTTTTTAGTTTCTCACGGCGGTGTTTGTCGCTCAGGGGTGGGATTTACTGTAGCTTCTTGATTTCATATCGCGATCATGTATGTGCAATGATCACCTGGATTGATTGCGCTCGATATGGTAAATACCATCGAATTTGATTTTTTCAGTATTTCTGGATGAAAAAGTCGTGCACTCGCGCTCCCAACACCCGAACAAAAGAACAAGTAAAGATATATTTCATATTTATTGCAATTCTTGATATAATCTGTGAATTGAAATGAGCGCGATTGAATCTTCAAGTATTTTTTTTTCAGGGTATAATGGCTTCAAACTCAAGAGAATGCAAGTAAATTAAAATTACCGTATGTTTCAAATGCATATTTTCGGGAAGCATTAGGAATTATAGTAAAATATACGAATATAAATGTAAAGATGAACGGAAACAAAACTTCACTAGAGAAAGGAATGCTAAACCGACTGATATCGGACAATATAAACGTTCCATTGTTCTAGTTTACCTGTCAGAGGTTGTCAGGAGTAATAGACACTTGTTTTTGTTTCATTTATAAACACAATTACATATTGTTTTCATATAAATATGTAGAAAAGGTTTCTTCATGTTGACCCCATCAGATAGAATGAAGATTCATTGACAAATTTTGAAGTTTATAGAATAATTCGGTGAATATTTTGATGATCTGTGATCATTCCTAATACTTGAAACGTCAATCAGAAATTGATTACGAAGAATTTCGAGATTTCAGTTGAAAGAAGCCAGATAATAATAAACTTCAATTGTTGTTTCTTTGGTTTTCAGGTAATTTTGTAATAATGTAAATAGTGTATTCAATAACTAATAAAAGAACTTTGGTTTTCAGAGAAACAGAAACTGATTGTTATTATCAATAAAATATAACATCTTTATAAAACAACAATTAAAGTTTATTATTATCTGGCTTCTTTCAACTGAAATCGATTGATACCATCGGAGGGTTCGGTGGTCAAAGGTCAACGAAAAGATACCTCCATCTTTTAGTTGATCACTATACAAGATACGCATTCATACGTACTTCAAAGACTCAGGCTGCAAACGATTTTATAAAGATAGTTCAAAACACACTAGAAATGGACAAGATTGATACAATTTTAACAGATCAATATCCAGGACTCAACTCTAAAGAATTCAAAAATTTTTTAGACGGGAAAAATATCAGACTTATTTACACAGCCTTGAATGCACCTTTCTCGAATGGCCTGAATGAGAGATTAAATCAAACAATAGTCAATAAAATAAGATGCAGAATCAATGAATCTACAGAGAAGAAAGCTTGGACGACAATAGCAAGAGAATGTATTGACAAATATAACATAACAGAACACTCAGTAACGGGTTTTACACCGAAATATCTACTAGAGGGGACAAATACAAATATGCTACCTGAAGAACTAAAAGAACTTGAAGATGCAGAAGATTGGAAAAAAGATAGGATAATAGCTCTAGATAACACTATTAAATCACACGAATATAATGAAAAACTATTTGACAAAAACAGAAAAGAACATGAATTCAATATAGGGGACTCCGTATACATTGAAAAGGGACATAGAAAAAATTAGATGAACTCAGGATCGGACCTTTTAAAATATCAGAGAAAATATCAAACCCTATATTTAGGATTAAAACAGGAAAAAAGAACGAAGAAACGGGACTATTCCACATAACAAAATTAATACCAGAATAATCAAGAGCTGATGAAAAATTCCATAAGAATTTTCTCGGTGGAAGGGGAAGATGTAAAGAAGGTTTCTTCATGTTGACCCCATCAGATAGAATGAAGATTCATTGACAAATTTTGAAGTTTATAGAATAATTCGGTGAATATTTTGATGATCTGTGATCATTCCTAATACTTGAAACGTCAATCAGAAATTGATTACGAAGAATTTCGAGATTTCAGTTGAAAGAAGCCAGATAATAATTAACTTTAATTGTTGTTTCTTTGGTTTTCAGGTAATTTTGTAATAACGTAAATAGTGTATTCAATAACTAATAAAAGAACTTTGGTTTTCAGAGAAACAGAAACTGATTGTTATTATCAATAAAATATAACATCCTTATAAATATAATAGTATATTCTGAAACAAGTTGCAGAATGAGCTTCTATTCCAACACGAATGCGACGAAGGAGCGAGTTTTCGAAAGCATGAGTATTGGAATTGCCTTCTGCAAAGAGTATTAGACGATATTTTCTCTATTTCAGTCAAATACTCTCGAAATTCAAATGAAAATTCAGATTAGTGACTTTTGTATTGTAGCTTGGCAGTTGGTGTGACTTACGAAATTTGACAGATCACGGAATTAGAATTGATTTGATTCGAAAATTGATTGGATCGGAGGTCAGTAGTGACAACCACAAAACGAAAAATATAACTGAAAACAATGCTGTAATGAGTTTCATTACAGCAATATTTTTAGTACTGTAGTGAACTCATTACGATACTGAAATAAAGAAAAATTCTTATTCGACTCTTGTGGCACTATGAAAACCCATATCGGTTCGGTATCGATGACGCCGATGTTGGTCGGCAGGTCTCTGGGAGAGCGTCGCGACGCGTCTGTGCGGAACGACCGTTGAACCGTTTCCAGTTTCAATTTAATTCGAACTGGGGTGAAGAGATTAGACCTGAATTGATAGTTTTGATAAATCGTGTTATCAAATTGTCCGTTCGCAGCAGGCGTAATTTAACGGATTCTGTATTGTTTGATGCGAATGCGGACGAGAAGTAAATACTGTCCGGATACTCACCTGCATAACTGCGTCGGCTAATAACAGTGAGTCATTATTGGTCATTTATCACCATCGGCGCTTCATTACAGCGTTAATCAAGCTGCAGTCTCGCAATCCGTGGATGCATCCTCGATGCATCGTCTGTCAGGGTGTCGACACGTTGTTGCATCACTCTAGATTGATGGCGAGGTTATCGCTTCCAATTCAACATCCCCCGCGAACAATGCTGAATAACTGCTCCATTTACACAGATAAAACATATATCAAACAAATCTCTTGATGCTGCGGCTTGCTGGAAATTAAAAACGATGCTCGCGGACTGATCGTTTTTTCGTTTTTCATCTGAAAAACAATCTCAAAGGCTAGACGGTCAGTTTTATTTGGCGATTGTGGGTTCCACTCGATATAGATTCTAGTTCTCTTAATGCATACTTTCTAAACCTGTAGGCTGCCCCACCCAGGGGGTGCGAGATAATATAATCTAAAACATTGATTAACTTCACAACCCCGAACGAATTCAATTCAATGTCATTTGCTTAACATGTGAAATAATCTTTCTTTTATTAATTATCGGATCACTTTATATTCATTTCAAGAGAAAGCAATGGCATGATATCCAAAAATATCCAATACTGAACCTGTTCGGAAGCGCCTGGTAGCAGAAATGAAATTTTTTCACATCACAATATGCATCTTCATGATATCTATTGAAATATTTTATGGGAAGTCTTTGCATTTTTGTGAAAATTTTCTCTCTCTGTCAAGTTTCAGAGACTACAACCCTAAAAAAACTTTCACAACAATGCACCTTCATCTCGACCTCCATGTATAGAAAAAAGTACCAAATTTTGAAGTCTACAATATTATTTCACTTATTATAAGTAAACGAAATTTTTATTCAAAATTCCCAAATTTCTCCGAGTTGGATTTCTAAGTCATTAAGAGTAGCGGGATGATTTTCTGAACTTCTCAGCCTTCTATTGAGGTTAACCCAAACCTGCTCAATCAGATTGAGATCTAGACTTCTTGCTGGTCATTCCATTCGAGGGACTTCAAGGTAATCCTGAACGATGCGCGCACGATGGGGTCTAGCATTATCGCCCATAAAAATGATATTTTCACCAATGTATGGGGCAAATGGCACTACATGCTCTTCAAGAATGTCTGTGCGAGCAGTCAAAGATATTCCACCCCATACCATAATCGATCCTCCCCCGAAACCAGTAGTATTTTGGAAAATGCACTGAGCATATCTTTCATGTGGACGTCTGTATACAAGGAAACGTTGATCACGATGGTAGAGGCAGAATCTAGACTCTGTGAAGAGAACTCTTTCCCAATCGGCCTCTTCCCAAAGGATATGCTATCTCGCAAAATCCAAACGCGCTTTTCGATGGGCTGGGGTAAGAGCTGGGTATCTTGCCGCGACACGAGGCCTTAAGTCATATTCTCTGAGGAGATTTCTTATTGTCTGAGTGCTAATTTGCACCCCATCAGTTTGCTCAAGCTGATTTTGAAGGAGGCGAGCGGTTGCAAACCGTTGTCTCAACGAAGAAACTCTCAAGTAACGTTCTTGAATGGCAGTTGTTAGCCGTGGTCTACCCTGTCCTGGTCTTCGGACATTCATACCTGTCTCCCTGAATCGCTGCAACATTCTGGACACAATTTTATGGGAAACTCCAAACCCTTCTTCTTGCAAAACTACCGCTTGGGCACATTCCTCTTGGGTCAAATTGCGTGTTTCGCATTGCATAGCGATCGAGTGTAGAAAATCAAACGAAAGAGAAACTATTGATCACTAGAATTGATCGAGAACAACTAATTTTAGAATCGAGCCAATACATTCAAAATCTGATAATATCATCTTTTTTTATTCCTGCTGGGAAAAAACATCTGTATTGAAGAGAAATGTTGAAAGTGGATAATATATGCATGCATAATTCTGATTAAAATAATTATCATTGAGAATACCTTCAGTTGTAGAATAAATTTGAGATTTCCATAACGTGCGTTGATTTTTGCGCAGTGTAATTCAGATTATCTTGGGATTCCAAAAAAAAAATTCCAGTCAGTAACAATTTTTTTAAATCATCAAAATTGAGAATTTAAGATATACGTTCATGGAAGGTTTTTTTCGTGCAATGATTACAAAATCACCACCTGAAATATGAGCCTATATTCAAGGAACACCCAATATTAGTCCATTGCCTTCTTTTAATGCCATTTCGTGATTCCATTGCTTCTTTCTTTTTTCTGACAATTATTATTCAGCCGTCAGTAAGTTATCTGAGTTCTACCCGAATTGTATTGTACCTGGAGTGGGATGGGTTTTATGTAAAAGTAATGTGAGCGATACCTCTAGAAACATAATATAAATACACTTCTCGCAACAATTAAAGGAACAGAAAAATATAACAAATTTTTTTATGTTTTTCAGCAGGCGGTATCTCAGTGAAAAATGGTCGTATGAGAAATAGAAAAAGCAACTTTTGAAGCTTGAAGACTCTAGTTTCTGAATTTATTGGTAAACAATTTTTCAGAGTACCGACAGCCATGCAATCCTCAGATAAAGCACGAAGAAAATTTTTTTTTTTATTTGACAAATTCTTATTTTTGCTTTACGCGCATGGAAAAAAAAGGTAGACCGATGCAAAGTCCGCATAGTCTGTTTATTTAGGTCTAATTTGTTTGTCACCACCCTCAGAAATGACCATTTGTCTTCGAGATGTCCCATTTTGAATGCAAAAGAACCCTTTTTCACTGAACTGCTGATATTTCCGGAACTACTGGAGACCTATCAAACCGACAGCCGGTTTCTTTTTCTGCAGAAAATTTCCTACAAAAATCTATCATGTTTAACTAAGAAGAATTTTTTTTTCATTTGTAACGGTAATGTGAAAAATGAGCAAGAAAATGCCATTTTGCCATTTGTTGGTTGTCGGACTGTATCTTCGTTAATATTGGTGGGAAAGCTAAGGTTATAAGAAAATTTTACAGCCTAATGTATACCAAAGGCCCCTGAATCGGTAGATCGATGGGTGAAGCGGTTTTCCTGGACCAATCGATTGAAATTTCGAAAGAATTAAAGGAACAAGGTTTTTGTTCCTTGAACTTGAGCTAATCTTTCTGAGAATTATTGATTCAATTTTTTCAGCTATTAGTTAATTTCGTATTTTTTGAAAATCGAAAAAAAAATTTAAAAAATTTGGAAAGTTTGAATGAAAAACTATTTTTTCGTTTTCTGACGACTAAAAATGTATTGATTGGTTTACCGCCGGCATCAACGTTACCCAAAGCATCATACCACGTCATAGATTCTACGAAGTTGTACGAAAACTTGTAATTGTCTGACGAAGAAGTCTGATTTAGACTCCGAAACGTTACGCTTAAGAGTTCAAAGTGTTTTCTTTTTGTTCATTGTTAGGCAACAATTTCTTCTCGTAAAGGTTTGGCTCGTCAAAAATCAGTGTTCAATTGTTTACGCAGGCGCCTTTCTCATATTATTCAAACATTTTTTCTAATTGTTTCTTGTTGCAGAGACTGGGAGAGAAAACCCATATTAAGTTTTCAGGAAAATTTAGTGTTTTTATCAGTGTTGGGTGAGTAATTTTCAGAATAAATGAAAGCCTTTGGTTCGTTAGCTCCACAGTATTTTATGAGAACGAAAAAATTCTATTGCGCATTTTTTTTGCAAGAAAAATTTTTCAAAAATGTCTGAAATTTGTAAAGAACTTTTTTAACTATTGAATAAAACAGTTGAATTTTGTTCTGAAAATATCGGAAAAAAAAGTTCTTCCAGTAAAAAATTTTATTTTGTTCTCGATATTTTAAGAACATAATTCGCAAGTTTTTTCTCATTTTTTTCATAATCTCCAAATCATTCAAAATTGAGTAAAAAAATGAAAAAAAAAATCAATAATTGATTCTTGAAAAGAAGAGGTCAACTTTAAGGAACGAAAACCTTGAATTTTTCAGGAATTCCAATCAATCGGTCCAGGAAAACTGCTGAATCGATCGATCTACCGATTTGTAAGGGTCTTTGGGGTACATTAGGCTGTAAAATTTTCTCGTAATCTTATATAATATTGACGAAGATACAGTCTGTTAACCAACAAATGGCAAATTGGCATTTTCTTGCCCTTTTTCACATTACCGTTACAGGTGAAAATTTTTTTTCATCAAACATGAATGATTATTGTGGCAAATTTTCTGCACAAAGAGGAACCGGCTCTCGGTTAGCTAGGCCTCCAGTAGGTCGGCAGTTGAGTGAAAAAGGGTCCTTTTGCATTCAAAATTGGATATCTCGAAGAAAAAACATCATTTTCGAAAGTATTGAAAAACAAATGAGAGCTGAATAAACAAGCTATATGAGGCTTTTGCATCGTTCAAGGTCAAAAATTTTTTTTTCATGAGCGTAGAGCAAAAAAAAGTTTGAAAAAGCTAGAGGAAATTTTCTTCGTGTCTTATCCGAGGATTGCAAAGCTGCCGGTACTCTGAAAAATTGTTCACCAATTAATTGGAAAACAAGAGTCCTCAAGCTTCAAAAGTTGATTTTTCTATTTCTCATACGACCATTTTTAACTGAGATGCAGCCTCTTGAAAAACACTAGAAAATTTTAAAAATTTTTCTGTTCTTTTAATTGATGCGAGAAGTATATATCCTAATGGAAATCCTACATTGGGTGGGGGCAATTCCAAGATAGGTTGCTCGATTGTAATATACATATGATAATAATATAAAGTGATATCTACTGTTTTGGTGTAACGTTTCTCCTCGCATTCGGATTTAAAAAAAGGTCACGCGACCGCACTCTTCATTCTTCGTCACCTCGCAAATGTTAGCACTCACATTTTCCTCTGATTGCTTCATAAATCATTCGAAAAATTGCGAGGAGTCAGACAGAAAAATCATACAATATTGTTCATTATTTATTACACCGATAACGAATACTGTCCGTAATTGAAAAGATCGAATAGTCGCTTATTCTGGAGTTGCCACGCAATGAGCTGCTTTGCGAAACTACTGGAGAAGAGAATAAGTCACATTTTCAATAACCGCTATGACAGTTAATCTGTTTTCAGCCATCTCATTCGCGTAAACATCGGTAGCTGGTTGCTGCTATACTTCAGAATGTGTTTAAGAACATTTGCAGCGGTATAAATTTGAAAAGTCATAAGCGTTTGACGTGTCTTTCAGTATTTATGTGACAGACAGGCCAATGTATTTTAAACTCAACTAAAAATTTAATGCAACATTGTTTCTTTCAATCACGCAGCCAGGGGAATGCAGTAGGTATCTATCTGAAGGATGTCGGAATATTGAACATTATAACAAGGGACTACACTGCCCAAAAAAATTAACGCTCATTCTGAAAATCTTAATTTTAATGAAAGTTAACTCTACATTGACTATATAACTTATTTTTCATGTTCAATCGGAAAGGTTTTGAACTAAACAAGACACATTAAATGGAAGAAACATTCAGGATGTCACCGAATCTTCTGTGAAAGAAGGGAAATGAACAATTTTCAAAATACTGAAATGCTGATAAGTGATTTAATACTTGGTATTTCCACCCCAAAATGAGTGATCTTAAAATGTTCTGATCTAATCCTTCCCAGATTTCTCCGAGTTGGATTCCTAAGTCATTAAGAGTAGCTGGATGATTTTCTGAACTTCTCAACCTTCTATTGAGGTTATCCCAAACCTGCTCAATCGGCCATCTTGCTGGCCATTCCATTCGAGAGACTGCAACCACGATGGGTCTGGTATTATCGTCCATACGAGTGAAATTTTCACCAATAAATGGGGCAAATGGCACTACATGCTCTTCAAGAATGTTCCTTATATACTTATCAGCATTCATAGCTCCATTATCAACGACACCCAGGTCTATGTGAGCAGTCAAAGATATTCCACCCCATACCATAATCGATCCTCCCCCGAAACCAGTAGTATACAAGGAAACGTCGATCACAATGATAGAGGCAGGATCTAGACTCATCTGTGAAGAGGACTCTTTCTCAATCGGCCTCTTCCCAATGGATATGCTCTCTCGCAAAATCCAAACGCGCCCTTCGATGGGCTGGTTTAAGAGCTGGGCCTCTTGCCGCGACACAAGGCCGCAAATCATATCCTCTGAGGCGATTTCTTATTGTCTGAGTGCTAATTTGCACCCCATGAGTTTGCTCAAGGTGATTTTGAAGGAGGCGAGCAGTTGCAACGAAGAAACTCTCAAGTAACGTTCTTGAATGGCAGGTGTTACCCGTGGTTTACCGCTTGGGCACATTCCTCTTGGGTCAAATAGCGATCGAATGTAGAAAATCAAACGAAAGAAAAACTTTTGATCACTAGAATTGATCGAGAACAACTGATCTTAGAATGGAGCCAATACATTCAAACTCTGACAAAATCATCTTTTTTTATTCCTGCTGGGAAAAAACATCTGTATTGAAGAAAAACGTTGAAAGAGATAATATTTGCATGCATAATTCTGATAAAAATAATTATCATTGGGAACACCTTCAGTTGTAGAATAAATTTGATATTTCCATAATGTGCGTTAATTTTT
The DNA here is from genome assembly GCA_038502775.1 of Hippodamia convergens. Lineage (NCBI taxonomy): Eukaryota > Metazoa > Arthropoda > Insecta > Coleoptera > Coccinellidae > Hippodamia > Hippodamia convergens. The sequence continues at coordinate 10,505,850 of CM076613.1, forward strand.
TTGCGCAGTGTACATTTTGAATTACAGTTTTGATTTATTTTTTTAATTTGATTTTTTGTTTTATTTTCTATCAAACATATATTTAATGAAGCATGTGGTTGTGAAATTTTCATATTAAGTTCATCATCACCTCAATTATCAGGTCATTCATAATTAAACAGTTTTATTTGTCGAAGGAAATTTAGCATGAAATAATTTAAATTGAAGGTAAGAGATAGTAGGTCATTAATAAAATAGTTGAGAAGAAACATGAGGAATGTTCGTTTTTAAAAGTTTTATTGAATATTATAAGTCGAAGGGCCAAGGGTTTTTTATCAATCCTATAAGAGTGCGTTACAAGACTACTGAAGAAACTTGCAACTCTGGTTCAATACTTCATTTTAATTTATCTCTTGCAAGTAACGAAACATAAAAAATACTCCAGCGGAAATAATACTCAAACCGCATAGCTGCCGTCACCTTTCTCCTTTCTATTCTTATTCATAATATCTCAAATTTATTTTGCGCAGGGTATGAATGGAATCCTCCCTTCGGACCATTTTAATAAATCGGCGGAGACTGATTATGAATTCAGAGCGGTCGTATTTGTATAAAGTTGACATTAGCGGATAGAAATGGGTAATTTTGGGCCCTGCTAAGCTGTTACAGGACGCAAATTGGCGCCGAGTCCAAGAGCTCGTATCGTAACTCACGTCCTTAATTTCTATTAATACATGGGACGTTGAGTCTGCTATCATCGAAATACCCTTTCAATGGAAAAAATTAAAAATGCTCCCTTTTGTGACGCGAACAAAGCAGGCACATAACCATTAGTTGACAATTTTCAGGAGGTAGATTCGTTGAGGGTTTAGATCCGACTTTTGCATGGAAGCTTGGGTTCCCAGGTAATCAACAGACGTCATCATAAAAAAATACATTATTTTTTTCAATTGTTGTTCTCAATTTTTTTTTCAAATAATAAATGACAATATCTTCGATTTATTTTTTTCAATTCCTAATTTGGGAAAACAATAATCAAGCTTTACAAAAAATCATCACAATAATATTGAACATTTCACAGTCAAATAATTCACCCAGTTCAGTTTCAAAATACTCTACTGTACCATTCTATTCGAGAGAATTAACAAAGGTGAGGAGTAATGTCAAAGTATAGGCAACATCAACATTAGGCCAGCCTCTTTTACAGAAATTTAATTATATTTTTGTCTTATGTCGGTTTTCGAATGTTTCCATATCCTAATAGACATATCGCAACCTTTCTTCAACAGTGACACAACTCTCAAAACAAATCAAAAATATTCCAATTCTAAATATTTTCAATCGATTCGAAAAATAAAATAAACACCTACTTTCATATGTAGGTATCTATATGATACATGTAGGACTCACTGATGTGGTTGAAGAATTTTGATGAGTAATGTGTGATATTTACATTCTTTTATATTCTTTTCTGTTCTGTTCTGTTCTGTTCTGTTCTGTTCTGTTCTGTTCTGTTCTGTTCTGTTCTGTTCTGTTCTGTTCTGTTCTGTTCTGTTCTGTTCTGTTGTGTTAGGTTTCGTTCAGTTCCGTTCTATGCATTCCTTTATTTTATTCTATTTTACTCTGTCCTAACTTATCCTATCCTATTCTATTTTTTTTTTTTGAAACATAGATGAATTCAAAATAGTAATCATCGAAACGAATACCATTTTCAATTCTCAGGCACAGAGATCGTTTATCATGAGGTTGGAGAAATGATATTATATTTTGTCTCTGAGATGAGAGATATACCGGATTCGGCCTTGTTTGGCCTCATCATTATCCCATACATCTCAGTGATGATTACTATTTTGAGTTCATCTATGTTTCAAAAATGTTCTAGTTGTGGCCTCCGTAAAGGCAAAGAATTTTTTTTCTATTCTATTCTATTCTTTTCTATTCGTATGTTCCTTTCGCTAATTTGTTCTTATAATGTTCATGTCTGATGTTCTGCATGAGGCTTAAACTACCTATAGCCCACAACACAAACCCAAAATAGTAACAAGTCTACGGGTCGGTTTCACAAAACTTTAATTGTGCGATTAAAAAACCTCACGTGAATTCGAACCAATCGAATCACTCGTTTTGAAATTTCAACGAATCGCTGTGGTTCCAATTAATTTAACAGTACAAACAAAGTTTTGTGAAACCTACCCTAAAAGTTACAATTGATCTGCCTGTCTACAAGTTAGTCTTAAAGTGACCCGTGAGGCACCAGTGATAACTAAAAAAAAATCTCTACAATTGTAAAGTTTTCTGCAACACAAAGTTTACACTCGAGGCAGTCATCAAAAAATTAATCTGCGATCTCACAACCTGCATTGAAAGAGATGGCGACTATGCAGAAAAATAGCACGCAAATAATATTAGTGTATTTTTTTTTCAATAAACTTTTTGATATTCACAAAAATTGAGTATACTTCCTTTCTGGACATGCCTAGTACCTATCAACATATCGTCACTAAGAATTTGGTGCAGTGAATATTCATTTATGTTGGTGCACATAAAAGCAACGTCAAATATTGACATATGATGATGCGGTGTATGACTTAATAAATAATATCAATAACAACTTGCAAGAAAACAAAAGAAGCTTGGCTGTTTTCCTGGACCTGTCGAAAGCGTTCGACAGTGTGTCGCACGAGATTCTCTTTGATCGTTTGGAAAAAGTTGGTATGAAACAATTAGTGATCCTCAAATAGTTAAGACCGGTGTTCCTCAGGGTACCGTATTAGGGCCATTACTCTTTTTAATATATGTGAATGATATGGGATACCTATTAGACAAGAGAAAAATTATTTCATATGCTGATGATACAACACTGCTATTCTCTGGTGACAAATGGGCCGACGTATATGACCAGGCAGAGCATGGAATCGGTAGAGTGAATAGCTGGCTAAAGAACAGCTGTTTGGGCTTGAACTATAAAAAAACCCATTTTATTACTTTTAGTGCCCCGTCTGTAGACCAACCGGAGGTAGGAATTATAAAAATTCACACGAATAAATGTAGCAAAAACCATGTGTGTGACTGTGTGGTAATAAATAGAGTGGAAAAAATTAAGTACCTTAATAGTTGATCAATATTTAAAATGGGAAGGACATATTATATTCTTGAATAAAAAGATCAGAAATATTTTCTACAAATTTTTTCAACTACGTGATATCTTATCTGACAGTTTATTGAGAATGCTCTATCATTCATAAATTGAGTCCCACCTGAAATATGGTAATATTATTTGGGGTTGTGCTTATGAAGGCACAATAAGAAAACTGGAAGTGTCCCAAAATGCTGTTTTGAAAATTATATTTAAAAAACTCAACAGATTTCCAACCGATGAATTATATAACAGCCTTCAAATATTGAATATTAGAAATCTATATGTTCATTCAACTCTTAATTATTTGAATAAGTTCAGTTGCCCTATTAATGACGCTGACAGAATTTACAGTACAAGATCTGCTAGAGAAAAAAACCTTAGGCAGATTTCTCCTCTGAAATTCCATCTTTCAAATATGATTTTTGTATATATATTATCGTTTTTAAATTTTTGGAATTGAACTGTCTAAGAATTGTAGTGCATTGAAATAAATGATTGATTGAAATGAATGATTAGTAGTTACCTCAAGGAAGATACTTCTTCAGTGTAGAAGGGTGAACAATTTCAAATATCAGTCTGAAATCGAAACATTAACAATCACATGTTCTGTCCCTCGTGTATAAGGCTATTAAAGACAATGGAAATGATGACAAATTGAATAATTTCTCTGTGGCCGCATGTGTTTGTCCATAATCTCCTTTTAAGCTCGCTGGACTGTTCATACTTTACGCTATTGAAATTTCAGTTATTGTGTAATTAATTGGTTATATTAATATATTGATTAGTACGGTTGATCATTGTTCGAAATTTAATTTGCAGCCATGTCCGTATATATTATATAGGTGAATGTATGTAGATCTAATTCCATTGACCACTAACTAATTCCCCATTGTTGATAGATTCGGCTATAGATTTTGTGTTGCACTGGAGCGACGGTCCATGGAATCCTTTGACGTGATTGCCATAATAATACATGCTGTGTACACTCACAGTTGAAATTTCTATCATAATCCTCGAGCAGTTGTAATACGAGTGTCATTGTCAATATCCATATGCCAGGAATTTCTCTACATGATTTTGTGTAATTACACTTCAAAGTGCATTCCAAACGCGTCTGTCTAAGGCCCTTTCAATTACTGCTGCGGTTCCATAAGCCCTCATTCGAAGATCACGTCGCATAGCAGCTTATATCGACTGTCGTTTTGCAATCTGTGTCCATTGGAAAAACTTTCTTTGCCTTGTGGTGGAAACAATTAACTACCGACGACAATCAATGTTCATAAATTATTTGGCATTTCAAAGACACAACTGTGAGAAATGTCAAGAAGGAGTTGGTTTTTCACGATTGTTCAATATGTATCTGTCGAAATTGATAATTCGCTCAATTTCTGAATGATGGTTTTAACACACTATGGAAAACCCACATTAAATACATTCATTATCGAGGTTATTGTAAATATCCATGGAATATTCTGAAACACTTCAAGCTTCTACGTAAAAATGGCCATGTCAAACTTGCCGCTACTACCAAAAATTCTCAATAAGATGAGACAGGAATACACGCAATTCCCTCAAAAGATTTATATTTTAGTCCCCTTTTTCATCAAGGGTGATTTGAATGGCGAAAGTTATTAAGCACTACTTCAACATGATTCTTTGCAACTTTGTCAAATTTATATTCTGATCAAGACAATAGGGTTCCAACAGGTTATCGTACCACCACATTACCAACGCAATCATTGGCAGTACTACGTCGCAATAGTTTCAAATCGGTGGATAGAAGGCGAGGTATATTATTCAGCTGAATAGTTTTTGTGTTTAGGGGATGTTTAGTCACTACAATTTGTCCAACTATGAAATATAATTTGATAGTTACCTCAATAACATATTTAAAAATCAGTAATGTGAAAATAAGTTCATTCATTATTTTTTGGAGCTTAAAGCGTCTGACAAAAGTTTTGGCCCATAGAAAGTGTCTGACACTTATGATACTATTTTAGAAATAATATTTTACACAACATATATAAAAATCAGCCATGTGAAAATAAGTAACGTCATACAGCTCTGGGATCTTGGACTATAGGTACAACTGAAACTTTCCCCACACTTTCAATGTCGTAACCAGAGTGACTCCTGGATGGGTTTCATTTTATTCAAAACAATAGGAGGGTTACGTCCCCAAAAACCCCCTTCCCTTCATTACGTCTATGACCTTTTTTGTTCAAACTCAACTGATTAACATTCTTTACTCGGTTCTTTAGTCCAATAACTGCAACAGTTGAGTACCTACGTATCCTCCACAATCAATCCACGATGTTGCTGATTATGAGTCGTATTATAATGAGTGCATTTTATTTTCTCATCAAATCAGCCAATATTAATTGAAATTTTTTTCCTTCGACCTCTAAATAATAGTCAAGTTCAACTAACACGAAATCATCCTTTAATAACCTCTATTAATGCTTGATTGGGTATTTCAATGCGTAATCGACATAGGCAACCAGACATGAATTTTTTACAGAAAACCCTTTATCAACGTGTTCACAATAAGCAGCGCTTATGCTGATATAACATTTCTTCGATTATCACTCAATAAAAGTAACTGGTTTTCGACGTACCTGTTTATACCTTGCAACCCATTAGTTCGTCTACATACATTAAATCCAGTATGAAATTTTCTTATTATTATGATGTTGAAGATTTTAATGAAACATCATTTTTCAAAAAATGATTCAAAATCTTCTGGAAGGATATTTTCAGGCAACTTATTTGCAATTTATTTTCTAATATACGAAATTTATTATGAATTAGATTTTATTCTATTATCAGCACGGTGAAGGTCGATGTAGGTTCGGATCTTCTACTAAAAATACCTCTCCTCTATCATTGTTTCTGAACTAGATTTTGATAGTCCAACGACAGAAAGAATATTGGAAAAGAATTCGTCTGTAAATGTTTTCAGATGAGTTTGTGTTTTCGACGAGGTATCAACGAGCATCTTGATAAGGTGAAACTGCTGTTGCTATTTGATTTTTTCTCGACATTATTGCCGATTAATCTACATGATTGACATGTGTATAATGTCAATGGAAAAGGTTAAACTACCGCATAGGTGAAATGCATCAATGGTTGAGTATGTAAAGGTCGCAAAGAAGTGACATTTGGAAAGGTTATTTGTGGTACAATAGGGATTCCGATGTTTGGCAGAATTTGAATGAAAATCTGATATTCTTCACTGAAAAGGACCTTATGACTCTTTCAGAGCAGAAGGCTTCTTTTCAATCAATGTTTTTTCATCTTGATACTTTGGAAAATAGAATTGAGATCGAATTTGTTTCTTGCTATTAGTTGCAATACTATAACACGGAGGCTTACGCAAAATCTCATGAGCATTGAACAACTAGAAGCAATTGAATGTCTGTCCGATTAAATTGAAACACTGTACAAAATTGGTTGTGAAATTGTAGTAAAAAATTTTCCGAAAGATATGGTATGTTAAAAATATTGACTTGCGAACCTCGTATCACAATTCTCCAACAAACACAAATGTAATGTTGAAAAATATTATATGCTAAAAAATATTGACTTGCGAACCTTCAACAAAAACAAATTTTTGAACTCATCTCAGTATAATTTTCTTAGTACAAAAAGCACAATCTTTGTTATTTTCGAACTGACGCAGAACGTATTGATTACTATTGAGGCAGGAGAAATTCCCGTAGGACTATTTCTCGCCAACCTAGTCGAAGCATGTCAACACCGGATCCATTACATTTTAATGTTAAAATTAGGGCATATGGCTTAGAAACAATTAATTTAGGCTAATTAGAAGTTATCTAACAGATCACAAAAAAGGTTTATATGAAAACACAATCAAGATTAGTTATCTCATATGATATTTTGATGAATGTAAGGGTGCCCAAGGCAGTATCCTTGGACCACCATTTGTCAATCAATGTAAATTGTCTACCATCGTCTATCGATCTATCTTTGAGGTTCACAATATTTTCTGATGATACAAGTATTATAACATTCATAAAAAGCAACCAAGAAAAATATAAAAAAACATTTTCGTGAAATTGGAATTATTTGGCATGATCCTTTCAAAGCAAAGATTCGCAAGTTTGTTGCTTCTTCACAACTATATCGTCTTTTTTTTTATATGATTTTTCACTTCCACGAAAATTTATACAAATATTGAAGAATGAAGCAGCCTTACAAAGAGGTCGTGGTGCAGCATAAATCAACCTCAATTATAAATGCTTCAAAAACAGAATGTTTGACGTTTCACTCTGATAAATCAAATATCAGCATTCGTGACATAAATCCAGCTGCCCGTTTCAGAAACATTCATGAAAATTTGATGATTTATTAAAAGTTAAATCTTGCAATGAACAACGTAACGTATTCATGATGGCTAACCGTTAATGAAATTTCGAATATTCTGTTTAATGGAAGATTATAATTTCAATGATTCGTTACATTTGAATGGACGTTCGTGATACATGTTGAGGTGAAACAACTCTGAGAATATCTAAAACCACATCATTTCTGGTGGTCTGTACAGGTACATACTTGAAATGTGGAAACATAAACTCAGTTCTGCATACGATTGACTAGAGAAGTTAGAAGTAATAAAGAAAAACAGTCCAAAGAAAATATACTATAGATTGTTAATTGCTTTGAGCCATGTAATATTGCAGAATACTTGACCTATTATACCTAGATGTTGATGTGAAACTTGTTGGCAATGTGAAATGTGACTCGTGATCTTACTGCACAGTGTATCCCAAATTCGCTGTCCTCGAAGGGTATTTCAACAATCGCTGCAGATATAAATTTTCACTTTTCCATGACAATTTTAAAGGTGCCTTCCGTTTTCAGATTTTGAAAGTTACTGGGCGATATTGAACTCTCAAGATATTTTTAAGATATAAACTGTTTTTGATTGATATTTTACGTATAATTCATATTCGTACAATAAAATCATTTCTGGATTATCGTTTTCGAATGACAACTCGAACTTATAAGGGTTTCAATGGGACAGTCTTCATTTTATTTCACCATCAGATTACATATTTATTCTGATGGATTACTGTATACCGTAAAATGGTATACAGACTGTTCTGAAACTAATACAGGAGGTGGCTCAGGTATTTACGGAGCTGAAGCCAAGTATGCACTGTCGTTGGGCTCCTGTATGAGTGTTCTTCAAGCCGAAATATAAGCAATCGAAAGACGTATAGGCATCAACCTAGAAAGAAAATGTCTGAAGTGCGATATAGCTTTTCACTCGGATAGTCAAGATGCTATGAAAGCAGTGGGCTCCTATGTCATTGACTCAAAGTTGGCTTGGGAGTGCCGGAACAAACTCAATGAGGTAGGAAGAAAAATAAAGTCTCTTCAATCTGAGTTCCCGGTCATTTGGGAATCAAACAAAACGAAGAGGCTAACACAATTGCCAGAGAGGGTGCACGGAAGCCACTCACTAGCCCAAAACTTTTTTGTGGTATAGGAAAATGAACCTATAAGATAAGTTTTCTGGAGAAGGAGAAAGCTAAAAGAAGAAACACTCTGGCAAAATCTCCCAGAGATAGATCACTCCAAAAAGTTCCTTCGGAACTTTGAATCTACAAGATCTAAAAGGTATTTGGATCTTAGTAAGAACCATCTACACCTCTCCACCGGCTTTTTCACGGGGCATTGTAGACTCAGAAAGCATCTGTTGAGAATGGGCTTATCGGACACTGACTATTGTAGATTCTGTGGGGAGGAGGAAGAAACTCCTATTCATCTACTTACGGAATACTTCGCCATTGTGAGCCAAAAAAAACCAAAGCATTCGTCAAGAATCGTGTGGGTGTGAGGTATTACTGGATATGCCTCAATGAAGCCTTCCCAGATACTGGATTTCATAAGATCTCTGGAACTGAGAGGCGAGCTGTAAAGGGTGAGAACAGCTATGTCAGGGGGCACAATAGACCATAAGGTCGCAGTGGACTGTAATCCTTTTTAAACTGTAACTACCTGAATATAATTAAATTTCTATATACTTGAATTAATTCATTTTTAAATTCAGAAAACGAACAAGAACAATACTAAGACACTAACAATTCTTAGCAACAGATAACATTCAAAGAAATTGTTCGAAACTTGTCCATTATGTTTCCAACATAATTCGTACCTCCTTCTCAAATCATCGATATCATCTAGCATATGCAGAGCTCTGATTTGGCCAAATGCTTCCACTCTACTTTCCCGTAATTCTTTCCGGGTGTTATGGTTTTGCTGGTTCATTTTATTTCTCAAAAATGGCAGCAGAAAAAAGTCTAACACCGAGAAGTCAAAAGATCAAGGTGGCTAACGAACCGTACTATGGGTACCTATATATCTCGGGCCAAGAGTTTGCTTCAAAACTCACGCACAATAAAAGCATTATGAGCAGATGCCCCATTCCACTGAAAATATACCTAATGTTTTTATGATGACATCTTCTAGCCCCTAGAGATCTCTAAGTATCTTCAAGCATTCAGACCTCTTTCGAATATACCGAATACAAACAAAGCAAGAAACAGTTTGAATATAAAACTCGAATTTTGATCATAAAAATTATTTTTAGATACCAAGTGTGAAATTATTATTTGAATAAAAAAAATGCAATTTGAAAGTAATTAAAAAAATCTATAAATTTGAGTTATAACTGGAAAATTAAAAATTTTTGGTGTATTACAATACACTCTACTCAAAAATATTTATCATAGCCAATTTTCATCTCGAAAATATCATAAGAGGTTATAGAGATACACAATATCCCGGAAAGAGCAATAATTCCAAAATCTCTCTATAAGTTGCAAAATTCAATATATTTTTTATGTCTCCGGATCCAGATCTTCCCTTAAGGAATCGCGTATTTGAGATGCACTCTAATTAAATATGTTAGTGAAGAAAATGATTATCAAGGGTGATAAGTCAGTTTTTTTGCCAACACCAACAGAAATCATACAACTCAAATGTCAACGACGGGATATTACAATTGTTTATATAACTATAGTTATTCAATGGACAGTAGTTGGGAGAGTTTGATGATAGAGGGCGAATTAGTTTGAGATGCTCTTTTAATGAATACAATTTATATTCGACTCTAAATGCGTTCCTTCCGGATACAATGAGACAAATTTTGTAGATTGGTGTAGACAAATATGGGTTGGTATGACGACAATAATAGGTTTGTTCGCGGGTCCAATTTCGAACCGTTCGTTACCAAGTCCAGAATTGATAAACTAGGCTAAATTTCCGAACAGATTCTGACCTTACCACACTTCAAACGTTTTTAGAATCAAAAAAGATTTGCATGTTTATTTTCATGAAACAATTCTTAGCTAATAATAATTGTGCATCGTTAAAATCTAGGAACACCTCTTCAAAATATGCTATATTCTTGGGACTTCATGAACTCTTGATGATTTCCCGAAGATCTCGGTCACTTGACGATTAATTATGAATGAAAGATATGTCTCACATTCACGAGACACAACAACAAATAAATCTCAGGTGAGAATCAGTTTGGAACTGAACTACCAGTTCTTGCTTTAACCCCGGAACTCTTGGAACTGATTCGTTATCGGTGTAAGTCAATCTGCGCTTGAGCATAGCTTAGAAAGCTATTTTACACAATGTTTTGAGTAGAATCCTGCAATGGTTCCGAACTCGAAGTTGACTAAAATGTCAGCCAACTCCCCCAACTACTCTTCATTGAATAACTAGAGGTTTAAAAACAAGGACATTACAAACACAATTTCGATTTTTTGCAGCCGCCGTAGATGGCAATAATTCTCGAACAGAGTACAATATCCAGATATCAGTCAAGATCCGCTTCGCGAGCAATTGAACGTACGCATTGACGAACGTACCGAAAACAGAGAAAATCCCCGCACACGCGTCCATTCGATCTATCCAGAGATTATCCCATCTTTTGAAATGCGATGCGGGGATTCCCCCCCGCTCAACAGATCGCCGTACAGAGCGTTGCTTCGGAAAGGCTCTGTTCTTCACGCATGAGCGACTTTCATGAATCAGACTCGGCGTCGCCCTGTCCTCGGTTAGCGACTTCACCCCCCCCCCTTGCCCGCTCGCGAACAGAAATATTCCGTAATGACCGTCCCTAAAGGGTTAAATGATGAACAGCATAGGGGCGGATGTCGGAATAATTCTCAATATGCAAATTCATATGCTCATTTACACACCCTCGCGGTTCGTCCACGGCTAGATCGTAATCGTTAACTTAATTTTTAATTTTATTTACTCGCGAATGATTTACTTTACGGCGCTTTGAAATTTTCAGCGTATTCCAAAGTTACAAATTTTTCAGAACGAAAAAACTTCTTTCACGTTATTTTACCTGGGAACCAGAAGAGCCAGAGTGTTAATAATTTGAAGACGTAGAAACAACAAAAACTGTTTTATCACCTAAATCCGTTGACAGTTTCCCAAAAACTTGATTATTTTAGACGTTAAACAAGTTTTTCTTAAATTCACAAAAACGTCTAAAACGATAGAGGAAACAGCAGTATCGGTTTCAAATTTGGCACACAGGTGGACTAGGACACCTAAATCCGTTGACAGTTTCCAAAAAACTTGATTATTTTAGATTTTAAACAAGTTTTTCTGAAATTCACAAAAACGTCTACAATGATAGAGGAAATAATCCTATAGGTTACAAATTTGGCACACAGGTGGACTAGGACACCTAAATCTGTTGACAGTTTCCCAAAAACTTGATTATTTTAGGTTTTAAACAAGTTCTTCCGAAATTCACAAAAACGTCTGAAAGGATAGAGGAAACAGTAGTATCGGTTTCAAATTTGGCACACAGGTGGACTAGGACACCTAAATCCGTTGACAGCTTCCCAAAAACTTGATTATTTTAGGTTTTAAACAAGTTCTTCCGAAATTCACAAGAACGTCTGAAAGGATAGGGGAAACAGTAGTATCGGTTTCAAATTTGGCACACAGGTGGACTAGGACACCTAAATCCGTTGACAGTTTCCCGTAAACTTGATTATTTTAGATTTTGAACAAGTTCTTCTGAAATTCAAAGAAACATCTTAAAGGATAGAGGAAACAGTAGTATCGGTTTCAAGTTCGGCACACAGGTGGACTAGGACACCTAAATCCGTTGACAGTTTCCCGACAACTTGATTATTTTAGATTTTGAACAAGTTCATCTGAAATTCAAAAAAACATCTTAAAGGATAGAGGAAACAGTAGTATCGGTTTCAAGTTCGGCACACAGGTGGACTAGGACACCTAAATCCGTTGACATTTTCCCAAAAACTTGATTATTTCAGATTTTGAACAAGTTTTTCTGAAATTCACAAAAACATCTTAAAGGATAGAGGAAACAGTAGTATAGGTTTCAAGTTCGGCACACAGGTGGACTAGGACACCTAAATCCGTTGACAATTTCCCAAAAACTTGATTATTTTAGATTACGAACAAGTTTTTCTGAAATTCAAAAAAACATCTTAATGATAGAGGAAACAGTAGTATCGGTTTCAAATTTGGCACACAGGTGGACTAGGACACCTAAATCTGTTGACAGTTTTCCAAAAACTTGATTATTTTAGATTACGAACAAGTTTTTCTGAAATTCAAAAAAACATCTTAATGATAGAGGAAACAGTAGTATCGGTTTCAAATTTGGCACACAGGTGGACTAGGACACCTAAATCTGTTGACAGTTTTCCAAAAACTTGATTATTTTAGATTATTTCAGCTAATTTATCTATAATATCAGTGGTATCCACCTGTACGGGGAGGTTATCTGCGGAATGGAAGAAGTCATGCAAATCAATAGCTAAGTTCTGATAGCTTATAGTGACAATGATTTTCAAGCATTACACCAGGTGGAGCCTATAAGAGAAACGCCATGAAACTACAAAAATACCAAAATCCTTATAGTAAGTGAAAGAAACCAAACAGCAATTTTCATTAAATAGTGTAACTCTGCAAACAGTAAACAAAAACCAAGTTACGTACTCAGGAATTCGACTACTTATAGAAAACGGCCAAGTAAGTTTTTAACTGCCCTAAAACATGTGTCATATGCATCACATTGCAGCTATGAAAATGAAAACCATACTATGGTTTTGATAGTTCATTATTAAAAGTCACTGCAAACCATTTTCAGGAATCCAAGTTCTTTAAATCTTCACTTTTAAGTCGAAAATTTGTTGAGTTGAATTGTCTGCGCGTCTCAGTTAAGTTTTTTGTTGTCTCCTCAAATATTGAAGCTGATTGTCCAAATTTCGATATACAGATCATTTAATGATATTTTCGCGCCTTGAATAAGAAACATGTTTGCCAAATATGGAGAAAATACACTGCGCAAAAAATTAACGCACATTCTGAACATATCAATTTCAATGAAAGTTAACTCTACATTGACTTTATATCTTATTTTTTATGTTTTCTCGGGAAGGTTTTGAACGAAACAAGACACATTAAATGGAAGAAAAATTCAGGATTTCACAGAATCTTATGTGAAAGAAGAGAAATGAACAATTTTTAAAATACTGAAATGCTGATAAGTGATTTAATACTTGGTATTTCCACCCCTTGTGTTAATTAAGCTCGGCAACGACAGTTCATACTCAAAATGAGTGATCTTAAAATGTTCTGATCCGATCCTTCCCAGATTTCTCCGAGTTGGATTTCTATGTCATTAAGAGTAGCTGGATGATTTTCTGAACTTCTCAGCCTTCTATTGAGGTTGTCCCGAACCTGCTCAATCGGATTGAGATCTGGATTTCTTGCTGGCCATTCAATTTGAGAGACTCCTGGCATTATCGTCCATAAAAATGAAATTTTCACCAATGTCTGGGGCAAATGGCACTACATGCTCTTCAAGAGTGTTCCTTATATACTTATCAGCATTCATAGCTCCATGATCAACGACCACTAGGTCTGTGCAGGCAGTCAAAAATATTCCACCCCATACCATAATCGATCCTCCCTCGAAACCAGTAGTATTCAGGAAATTGCACTGAGCATATCTTTCGTGTGGACGTCTGTATACAAGGGAACGTCGATCACAATGGTAGAGGCAGAATCTAGACTCATCTGTGAAGAGAACTCTTTCCCAATCGGTCTCTTCCCAATGGATATGCTCTCTCGCAAAATATAAACGCGCCCTTCGATGGCTGGGGGAAGAGCTGGGCCTCTTGCTGCGAAAAGAGGCCTTAAATCATATTCTCTGAGGCGATTTCTTATTGTCTGAGTGCTAATTTGCATCCCATGAGTTGATTTTGAAGGAGGCGAGCGGTTGCAAACCGTTGTCTCAACGAAGGAAATCTCAAGTAACCTTCTTGAATGGCAGTTGGTACTCATGGTCTACCCTGTCCTGGTCTTCGGACATTCATACCTGTCTCCCTGAATCGCTGCAACATTCTGGACACACTTGTATGGGACACTCCAAACCTTTCTGCAATTCTTGTGTATGTCCACCCTTCTCGCAAAACTACCTCTTGGGCACATTCCTCATGAGTCAAATTGCGTGTTTCGCGTTGCATAGCGATTGAGTGTAGAAAATCAAACGAAAGAAAAACTATTGATCACTAGAATTGATCGAAAACAACTGATTTAAGGATGGAGCCAATACATTCATAATCTGATGATATATTTTTTTTATTCCTGCTGGGAAAAAACATCTGTATTGGAGAAAAACGTTGAAAGGGGATAACATATGCATGCATAATTCTGATAAAAATAATTATCATTGAGAACACCTCCAGTTGTAGAATAAATTTGGGATTTACCTTTTTTTGCGCAGTATATATCGGGTAGTTCGTTTGATATTGCTTCGCGAAGTGCCGTGCAAGTGACAACCACATCGACTTCCAAAACCATGGCCATCAACACAGTTTCTTGAGTATTTTTGCATCTAAAAAAAACACTCGTCAATGTTCATGCTCTGTTAAAAGAGTATTTTTGATTTTTGAATGATGACTAGTCTTCCTGATTATGTTTGGGACATACTATAAAATATATTATGGTCGTTTTGACTCTAGGAATGAGTGGATCCATTCCATCATAAACGGGGAGGTAGGTCAGCGAAAAGCTGTGTAAACTCCAAGTTGTGTTCCCAGTTTTTAATAGTATTTACCAAGGAGGCAAGTTTTTATTAACCATTTACAACTGTTGTTCCACTGACAATATAGTTGGACTCGGGAATCGCCGTCTATAAAATTAATTGGCTCCAACTCGTAAATCTATAAATTTATAATTTTCCGTTTCGCCGGACCCCGTTGGTCAAAACTCGTGTCCGCCATTATACACGGCTGTTTTGATTTAACGATACAGCTTCGACGACACACTGAAATTGGAAATCGAACGCTATAAAACCATGAAGAAATGTACGTTTCGTACCGTTCTAGATTCTTCTTCTTGAGCGACCAACTGTTGTTAGTGTTTTGTTACGGTTTGCAGACCGCTGTTTTTCCACGGAAGAGATATGCGTATTTCTCTTCCTAAAGATTTGTCGATTATGTGTACTCCCCCCTCGAAGAGAAATTACAGAGCAGCACAGAATGAGATATAGAAAATCACTCAGAAAATATAATTTCTTGCTGCATATGAAGAAAAAGTTTCTTGAAGAAACGAAAACTCATTGAAGAATGCTATAATATGGCGTTCGAGAATTCCTCTTTGTAATTGTGCCGTTTTGTGTATTATATTAGCAACGAGTCGTGGAGGAAAGAACTATTCAACTTTATTCTAGTGATAAGAGTGGCGAAGGTAATGGTTCACAAAAGGAAAGAAAGTAAAAGAGAAGGAAAATAGAGGAAAAAGAAAAGAACAGAAACGAAAGAAGAAGGAAGGGAAAGAAAGGAAAGGAAAGGAAGGGAGTGTAGTTAACTATTATGTTGCAGAGTTTAGTATAAATTCACGAATTAGAATGTTGAGATTATCAACTCTTGAAAAAAAAAGTGGCAATTGTCTGATATATCAGGTCAATGCTCTTGTAGATGGGGCAAATTTTCGTTGATCTATCGATTGTCGATAGATTATTCTTTTCACGTAAGATTGTATGGTAAGGCAATCACGTATAATAACTGTGAAATACCTGATATTCCTTCACTATCACCTGATGATTAATCGAAACACGAATTCGTATTTGTTGATGTGGGATAATTTGTGTACTTGTAATAATGAATAAAAATAAAAAGATTTTGTATTGAGGTAGGTGTCCTCATTCGATGTCAATATAGTAGAGGAATTAACAAAATTAAGATTCTGACCTAGTGAAGTCTAGTATCCTTCAAATAATCTGATACATCTGAAAAAGCAGTGAAAAATATTGTATTGGGTTGCATAATTACTCATCAACAGAAAAATCATCATTGACAACCTTTGTTAAAACTAATCTGTATCCTTTCAAATCTCTAGAAAAATGTGAGGCTGTTTATCTTTCGGACTATTTCATCAAATGATTCCGAGATATTTTAATTCGTCGCCATTAGCAACCTTTCCATAGTATGAAAATCTCATCGCATCCATTCAAAATTAGAAATTGATCCATTACTTCTAAACTGTCTCGAATAGACTAGTATTGTGATATGTACGTCAATGAATGACTCTTAAATTAATCATTCTGAAGATGAAGGAATGTACCGGGTGTCCCACCAGGAGTGCCCATTAGAAGGTCATCGAGAAATAATGATTCGAACATTTCCCAATTTTGTGTGGAGATATCAGCTACGAGGACCTTCATTTATGATATATTTTTGAATATCAATGATTTCCGCTTTCACCAGAAGTGGCATCAACTTTCTTATTTCAAATGAAACACTCCGTATATTATGACTTTTTCCGATAGATCTTCAAGTGCCACATTAATTTTATGTATCACTCCCTATAGCCATCTAGAGCCATTTTCGAATTATTCACTGTTTTTCGAAAGAATTTACAAATTGAGGCTTGTAGAACACTGAGAATTCAATGAAAGCGCAACACACAATCTCAGATCTGTTTTTTGAAACAGTTTACTGATAAGATATTCAACATAACTCTGTAGAGAAGATAAAGTTTTGATATACTCGGAGGTAAAATGAGAGTGTCAAAGTTGAAATTCAAAAAAAGCCAAAAACTCGATTTTTTCAGAGGGAGACCATATTTTTTTCACTCACATATCAATTTGTGAGGAAAAAGTAGGAAGAGTTTATCGAGGGTTCCCAATATCCAAAATGTATCATTTTCGAGATATTCAGGAAAAACTGTTAGAATGTCAAAGTTTGAATTCCAGAAATAGCAGAAATTCGATTTTGCAAAATGGAAATCGCATTTTTTTTTAGTCCCGTTTCAATTTGTGAGAAATAAACAAGAAGAGTCTTTTTAAGGTTTCCTATATCTAAAATGTAACATTTTCAAGAAATACAGAAATAACTGTTAGCAACGAGCATATTAAAATTTGTGAGGTATCCATTATGATCTATGTTCACCCTTTCATAAGAATCTGTATGACTTTTTTCAAAATAATCCAGGTTTTTTCCAACTGAAGAATTTATCTTGCAATGTATTGTGGTAGAATTCAGTTCCAAAATTAATAAGGAAATCCACCAACCAAGAAATATTGAGAGGGTGTGAAAAATGTTTGGAAGTAGGTGCATGAAATTTTCAAATGTGTTATGATTCAATTTTCTATTCTGATATATTTGAATAAAAGTTCGGGAAGTTTCATGACTTGATTTATAAGTTTTGCATTACAGTTTAAGCTTTCGATATGTATGTCATATTTTCCGAAAAATAATTCGTTATTTTCATTATGGGCAGTAAAAAAAACTAGTGGTCGTTTTCTTTGAACAATGAAGAAAGATTTGAGGAATATCAACAACAGAAGCATGGAAAAATATTCTGAATGAAGTAAAGTATTTTTCTTTTTTCACATTACTTAAAAATTTATGTGAAAAATTCAGATGTAAACTTCTTGGTTTTTCATTTTCAACTCTCACAAAATAAATGTTTCATCAAATTCGATGAAAATTTACCCTCTTAAGTCCCAAATACACTAAAATTTTTTGTTTCAAAATATTAATTTTTCTTTTTTATTTTTTTCTATAGAAAAATCACAGGTCAAAATATTTGCAGTTTCGAAAAATTCGGTGGGGTTTCTCACTCACTCTGTGATGGCATGAAAAAAATTTTGTAACTATGAGACATGTTCTCAGAAAACAGTTCAAAACGTTGCAGCCGAACACATGGTTTAAAATGCACAAAATATACACTTGCATTACTCGAAAAACGTAAGATTACATGTAATTTAGATAAACGAATAGCGCAGAAATGCATGAAACAAACATTGCAAAAAAATATGCGAAAATAATTGTTCCATACATGAAAGATATAAAAGGTAAAAAATATTTAAA
Source organism: Hippodamia convergens (assembly GCA_038502775.1). Lineage (NCBI taxonomy): Eukaryota > Metazoa > Arthropoda > Insecta > Coleoptera > Coccinellidae > Hippodamia > Hippodamia convergens. The sequence goes on from CM076613.1 coordinate 10,524,390, forward strand.
ATTTTCACATGAATTTTGAGCTCATTTGAAAACAGTTTGATACAAAAATTTTTGATCTTTTCATTACCTACAACTTTTCCATTGAACTAATAGTCCTCCTCTTTCCTTACCAATTACCCACTTCAGATCGATGTTTCATTTTTTATTTCATTATTTTTCTCGTTTTTTTTTTCATATTCTCTTCTTCTTTTGATGGGTTGCATCCTTTTATTTTTTTTTCCAGTTTTTACCTTTTTCAAAGTCACTGGTCCATCTGTTGAATTACTCTACTCAAAAACATTCACTTGTTTTGTTCATCTCCCGACGATCGCCGTGAATCCGAATATCGCATTTTACAAATGGGACGTCGCATGTCAATAATGCCAGTTTTCGTGAAATATCTCCGTAGCAGCTTTCAGTGGAATTGGAAGCAATTTTCCGGTAATTTAACATCGGTCTATTGGGACGAAGATTTGAATTTTAAAGTATCCACAAACCGCGGGTAGCATTGGCCGAGTGGCTTTTACCCTTCGATTCGTATGCGAAAACATATTTCAATAGACTTATTGATATTGGTCTCACCGGGACACAGTCGGACGCAACGTCGTCATGACACGTGTTTACCCTCCACCCCGCTGACTCGTCTGGACCCCTGAAGGACCTTTCAACGACTAATCGAGCCTCATTTTTTCTGTCATCAATGGGAACAATATGGAGTTTCATAAAAATTGCGGGAAAGATAATTTAATGGATTTCTGTTGAGTGACTGCAACCAGTGGCTGAGTTCTTTGGTGAACAATTTAAAAATGACAATAGTATAAAAGACTAACCCATTGTAAAAGGAAAATAATATAACCAAACGAAAGGAGAAATAAATTATGTACGTGAAGTTAGGTGGAGGATATGGATTAGGTTTGAAGGGTAAAAAACGTCATATCTCGATTTCCTGCGAAACTACAAGTACTAGGCAAAAAAAGTTAGATGGCAAAGTTCCAGATGATAAAAAAATTACAACTTTCGAATTACACTTTTTTCACATAAACTTGGAATTTATATGGAGAATTCAAGTAAGCTAGTTTTTGGTTTTTTTATTTTCATGTGCCAGAAAAAATCAAATTTTCACAAAATTTGCTGAAACCTTACCTTCTTCCGTACCATACCAGCACCCCAGAGGTAAAGTGTGTTAAGTCACAGTATCAAAATTAGACAAAACAGCGATTTTTCAGTTCCATTATTGTTTCAAAGAATGTTTACTGCCATTATTTGGCGACTTCATATACCAAGGGGGTCAAAAATGTGTTCCACTAGCTAGAATTTACTAATGTGAATCCAATATTGTAGATAGTTCGTGTCTGAAAAAATGTGACTTAACACACTTTTCCTCTGAGGTGCTGATACACAATTTAAATTTTTTTTATCGAAAATATTCATATTGTCACTCAATATCGAAGAAAGGCTTAATTTTCAGTCGAAGAATCAAAATATGTGCTTCGTCTAAGAACTCGGTGATTTTTTTTTGTTGAAATTTCCACTTTCTGATCGTTTGAAAAAAATTACATTACAATGGTAAACGAGGTTACATTGATAAACAGATATTTTAGGGGTTAGATTGAACTAACAGTGCTCCGTTGGTGCATTGAATCTCGCCTTTTTCAGATTTTTTTCTTTGTTTCAAGTATGCATCGAATTTTTGAGTTTTTTTTCCGAAGATAATGAATAAAGATCATTATTATGAATAATTACATATCCATGAAACAAAAATTGCAAAAAAAATGCGAAAATAGTTATTCTAAATTTTGAAGACATGATTCTATTTTTTTTATTATTAACATGAACAGAGGTCGTTGTGGCTTCGTTCAGCCTCCCGGAATCTTCGACCGCAATTCTTTTGTTCTTAACCCTACTAGTTCATTTAAATCCCAAGGAGCCCATCAATGGTATTGATGAACCCAACGACATCCTTAGGAGGCTTGGCGGTTATTTCATGTGGATCCAGAATAGACTTCCCCATGTGAATGGTTCTTAGTTCCGCCAGCTCTGGACACTTGCATACCATGTGTTCAGCCGTTTCTTTTTCTGATCCACATGACATGATTAGAAGGGGATTTAATTTTCTGATATTATCATTCGATATGTGATGTATATTTTTTGTACTATCACAAAAAAAAAAGGATTTTGACAAACGAAAAGATCGCCTACTTTTTTGGAAAGCAGATATTTCGACGTGAAAATTTCCGATTGAAACTAAGGCAGATTTTTCGATATTAAGTGAAGATAAGGTCAAAAACTTATTGTTTCGAATAAAAAAATTACATTTCTTTTGGAACATGAGAAGATGAGATCACACCAAGTTACTAAAAAGTCAAAAACTAGGTTATTATCTCTGGGAGAGAAAAAGCCTAAGAAAACTTCGAAATACACTGCGCAAAAAAATTAACGCACATTATAGAAATCTCAAATTCATTCTACAACTGAAGGTGTTTTCAATGATAATTATATTTATCAGAGTTATGCATGCATATGCTATCCACTTCAACGTTTTTCTTCAATACAGATATTTTTTTCCCAGCAGGAATGAAAAAAGATGATATTATGAGATTCTGAATGTATTTGCTCTATTCTAGAATCAGTTGTTCTCGATCAATTCTAAAGATCAATAGTTTTTCTTTAGAAGGCTGCGAAGTTCAGAAAATCATCCAGCTACTCTTAATGACTTAGGAATCTGGGAAGTATTAGATCGGAACATTTTAAGATCACTCATTTTGAGTATGAACCGTCGTTGCCGAGCTGTAATTAACGCAAGGGGAGGAAATACCAACTATTAAATCACTTATCGGCATTTCAGTATTTTGAAAATTGTTTATTTCTCTTCTTTCACATAAGATTCGGTGAAATCCTGAATTTTTCTTCCTTTTAATGTGTTTTGTTTCGTTCAAAAGCTTCGCGAGAGAACATAAAAAATAAGTTATAAAGTGAATGTAGAGTTTTACTTTCATTAAAATCGAGATTTTCAGAATGTGCATTAATTTTTTGCGCTGTGTACTTTAACTCATACTTCTTCTTATAATGTGAAACTATTCTCCAATTAATAACCTAACTCAAAACAATAAAAAACTGTTGTTTGTTCCAGTCTATCTGGCGGGAGTATCATCTTTCATAACACTCGTTTCTAACTTTATTTTAGGTTCGAGGTGAAATACACAGTATTTTTTTAATTATCCCTGATTTCAAATATGCAATACTCGTCCCTGTGCTGTTTAAACTTTCTTGAGTTAACATAATCAAGATCCATGATCCATGAATTAATTCTAGACATTCTTCCCAAGTCTGTATTTGAGTTGTTTAAAAACTACTCCTTAACTAGTGACAAATGATTGATTTTATTATTTCGTTTTTCAAAATAGACCATTGAAATTAAGTTAATTGAAATCAGGTTGTTAAGGAGCTTCAACAAAAATAAAAATATCCAGGGTGTTCCATTCAAAATAAAGGAAACATATTTGAATTTATGACTACATAGAGGACCATTGAATTTAAAAGTTGAGGTGCCTAAGGTTCTTCTATAATTGTAACATGAGGACACAAAAAGTTTTCTGCTTCTTATTATAGTATATAAATACCACTATGATATGAAAGCTTAAAAAAAAAGATTGTAGAGGTCAAAAGAAATACTTTTTTCGTATAGCATTTTTTCTGATTCAGCCTAAATAAAAAGATATAGTCATCTTAAACTTTCATAATGAGCTATGCCACCCCTGGAAATATGACACTGAAATTTTTCCGAGCATTAGATCTACCACCTGAACCTTCGAGAAAATGTAGCAGAAATTTAATTCTGCGAATCTCCTGAACAGAATTATATTCAGCCAAAGTAACCAATTTTTTCAATTTAGATGATATAGTTTTTTTTTAATCATTAATTACTCTTTCACGAGAATTCACGAAAAATACTTTCGTTTTCCAAAATGGCCAAATATCCATTGAATGGCATTCAACTCACTTCCAAGGGTCGGAATCATAGAATTTCTGCAATAATTATGGAATGGAATGGTATATATTGTTCATAACCAAAAAAATAAAACATGTGAGTTGAATTTTGTATTCGTGAAAGATTTACCACATTAATGAGAATCATTTCATTCGATGAAATCGTTCACGAAATATATTCGAAATTTTTTTATGGATTTTCAATAGCCTGTATCTTTTTAAACCGAGCCGAATTGGAAGAAATGGTTGAGACAGAAAGTGTTTCTTCTGACCTCAGGAATGTCCCGTTAAAATATATGTACAAGTCACAGACTCACCCTGTATAGTGAGATCTCAGACACTCAAAACGTTATGACATATTGTGGATGTTGATTCTTCTGATAAGAAGGAGTGAATATTGGAAGAATTGAAAACCAATGAGTAGCAAAAATCTGTATATTATGCTGTCTGTATATACGTAACTATTTTTATTGTCTTGTTTCCTTAAATGAGCAGTAATTTCAATTTTCATTTGGGCTCTAAAAGCAAAGGATTATTGATCGTGTAGGTATTCATCCCTTTTTCATCGAAAAAGCTTTTTTTGTTTTGGGCGTTTGTTTGTTGAAAATCAGTAGAAAAATTTTGAGGACCTATGTTTCATTGAAAGTTTACATCAGAGTTGCATAAATATTGCATAAACATTCTTCGAATCTTGATAACTCAATTCAGAGAGGTTATGGCTACCTGGACTCGTCAGCGAAATATCATTATCTGTAAGATAATTACCCCAGAAATACTTCCCTGGGGCACACCAAATTCACTTAGCGTAGCATTCAAAGTTGGATCAGAAACGAGGAAACGCTCCCATTGCCGCAGCAGAAAGGACAAATTAGGTGGAACATTTTTTCCCGAGAATGAGATTTTCATGCAATTCCCTTCATTCGGAGCACGATATAACAGGGTCAGAAATTTGAATAGTTTCATGTTTGACTCAATATTTAATCACCCTGTACGAAATATTGCTAATCTTCGTTTCATACATTTGAAATGAAACAATCCTTTGATCCCCCTGTGAAACTTATATCAGCGCACTTGGCAGGTATTGTCAGATCATCGTCGATATGCTGTATATACGTAACTATCTTTGTTGTCTTGTTTCCTTAAATGAGCAGTAATTTTAATTTTTATTTGGGCTCTAAAACCAAAGGATTATTGAGCGTGTAGGTATTCGTCTCTTTTTCATCGAAAAAGCTTTTTTTGTTTTGGGCATTTGTTTGTTGAAAATCAGTTGAAAAGTTTGAGGACCTATGTTTAATTGAAAGTTTACATCAGAGTTGCATAAATATTGCATAAACATTCTTCGAATCTTGATAACTCAATTCAGAGAGGTTATGGCTACCTGGACTGGTCAGTGAAATATCATTATCTGGAAGATAATTACCCCAGAAATACTTCCCTGGGCACACCAAATTCACTTAGCGTATCATTCAAAGTTGGAGCAGAAACGAGGAAACGCTCCCATTGCCACAGAAGAAAAGACAAATAAGGTGGAACATTTTCTCCCGAAAATGAGATTTTTATGCAATTCCCTTTATGCCGAGCACGATATAACAGGGTCAGAAATTTAAATAGTTTCATATTTAAATCAATATTTAATTAGCCTGTACGAAATTTTGCTAATCTAAGTTTCATACATTTGAAATGAAACAATTCTTTGATCCCCCTGTGAAATTTTGAGGACCTATGTTTAATTGAAAGTTTACATCAGAGTTGCATAAATATTGCATAAACATTCTTCGAATCTTGATAACTCAATTCAGAGAGGTTATGGCTACCTGGACTCGTCAGCGAAATATCATTATCTGTAAGATAATTACTCCAGAAATACTTCCCTGGGGCACACCAAATTCACTTAGCGTAGCATTCAAAGTTGGATCAGAAACGAGGAAACGCTCCCATTGCCACAGAAGAAAAGACAAATAAGGTGGAACATTTTCTCCCGAAAATGAGATTTTTATGCAATTCCCTTTATGCCGAGCACGATATAACAGGGTCAGAAATTTGAATAGTTTCATATTTGAATCAATATTTAAAAAGCCTGTACGAAATTTTGCTAATATACGTTTCATATACTTGAAATGAAACAATTCTTTGATCCCCCTGTAAAACTTATGTCAGCGCACTTGGCAGGTATTGTCAGATGTTCGTCGATATGCCGTATATACGTAAGTAACTCTTGTTTCCTTAAATGAGCAATAATTTGAATTAATTTTTATTTGGGCTCTAAAACCGGAGGAGTTTTGAGCTTGTAACTGTTCGTCTCTTTTTCATCGAAAAAGCTTTTTGTCTTGGGTGTTTGTTTGTTGAAAATCAGTAGAAGAGTTTGAAGATCTATGTTTCATTGAAATTGTACATCAGAGTTGCATAAAAATTGCATATACATTCTTCGAATATTGACAACTCAATTCAGAAAGGCCATAGCTACCTGGACTCGACAGCGAAATATCATTATCTGGAAGATAATTACCCCAGAAATACTTCCCTGGGGCACACCAAATTCACTTAGCGTAGCATTCAAAGTTGGATCAGAAACGAGGAAACGCTCCCATTGCCCAGAAGAAAGGACAAATTAGGTGGAATATTGTGGGGCCACGAACAGGCACAAATTGACGAGATCATTTCTCTTCATCTCGAGAGATCGATTAGGAGACGGGCGAAAATTCCTGAATAGCGGCGAACATCTGCGTCCTATTTAAAGCCAGAAATGAAGTCTGTCTCGTCCCCCAAAATCCGGATAGGTCGAAGGCATATTCATGTCCCTACCAAATCCTTCCAATATTTCAGATATTTTTATGTAAACAGTGGTAGTGACAGTAATGTCCGACTAGATCCTCGAAAGGGTAACCGCCGTATTTAGGGGAATGCGAATTGTCGCTAACTATCCCATTTGGAACCGGGACTCCAGTTACGCATTCCCACCTAATCCCTATATTACGGCCGGGTTCGAAGCTATACTGCGCTCATTCTGCGAGCTCGCACTGCAAAATCATATTACTGGTAGACTGGCGGCAATTTAAAACGATTTCGTCTTCCTAGGGCCGCTTTTGTTCGATGCCGAATAATGCACGTACACACATGCTAACAGTCCGTGCTCACCCCGCCATGTGTCATTGCCTCCGCTGATCCGCGTTTCAGCTATTGAGTCCGCACTTCTCCCTCAGCCATAAATTCTCGAATAAAATTTAATGATTTTTCCTCTTAGAATGGCGATGTACTCACAGCGATTAAAATGGTGTTCTCCGCAGATAGCGCCGTTAATAAGGTTTTCGCCGATGTGACATCACCTTATAGTATCGTAAAACAAATTAGGTAACTCGTAGTTATGAGCGAAGCTACGGGGTAATAAAATAAAGTAATTAGTATAGAAATCTCGGTGATTATCGGGGTTGTTATCGGGTATTATATTGAGAATTTCATTCCCGATTCTATGTCGCTTAATTACTCGTTCTCCTGATTTTTTCCAGCTTCAAACTTTCCTTTATAAGTTCTCAACAAGGTGATTAAGTTTAAATTATGATAAAATCCATCTTACCAAGTACCAATTACAAACTTTGTATCAGTTGAAACCAATCGGAGTGAGATAGCTACCTTATTGCCTACTATAAACCTCTTCTGAGGTCATATGGAGAGCCATTTGAAAATGTTGGCTAAAAATGTTCAAACTGATCCCGACAAGCAGTCAATCAATAGCCGCGGTTCATATCAATTTTGCGAATGATCTTGAAATTTATAGGTTCTCCGCTCGTGAAGACGATTTGAAAGAAACACAACTATTTTTGTTCATTGTCTATATTCACGACCTCTACCTTGAAATTGACCAAAACGAAAGTGGGAAAAATAAAAATCAGAAAAAAAACTTACTGATCAGCTTGTTGGTAAGAAACCAATAAAATACAACAAGGATCTGGAATAAGATTCTCACCTACAAGTTGATGAGCATTGATCAATTCTTATCTTGCTCGTATGCATGTATATTTCAACGTGTTGAAGTGTCCTGAACAAGAAACCAATATAGACAAAGAAAATCAATTGTAGTGTAATTTGGTTTAGCACAGCCTGTATATTATTGCACTTTTATATTCATCGTAGTAACAGGATTCTTCGTTATCACTTTCTCACACTTACCTTAAACGGTTTCTGAGTATTTAAATGATTTCCTTTTTTTGTGCAAAACATAGCTTTGGCTTGACATCCATAACTTCCATACTATAACTCAGGAAGCTGAAATTTCGTATGCAGAATGATAAGATTCTATGCATCATGCCGAGCATCATGCAGATGTTACGAAATATGCTTCTTTTCATACAGGGTCATTCAAAATTCGATGGTTCATCGAGACATACGGTTGAAAATGCATTTCTTCAAACGGAATTACTGAAAGAAAATTGGATTTCCTTCATACCTAGACTGCTGTTGTTTCACTTAAAATACAAACCACAAACGAGACTTCAAAAAATTCTCAATCCTTCATCAACAACCATTCCTATTACAAGTGGCTACTCACTGAAATCGCAGAAGTGATATTTAGCAGCTATTGCAAAATATTTATTAAAAAATTATTCTTATCGTAATACGTGAAATATAATTTCGAAACATCAAATATTCTTTCTCTCCAGTTGACAAGATAAGATTCACTACATATCATGTTGGTTCTTACATAACTTCATTATGAAGAAGAAAAATAATCGGTTCATCCGATAATAAAGTGATTAGTATAGAAATCTCGGTGATTATCGGGGTTGTTATCGGGTATTATATTGAGAATTTCATTCCCGATTCTATATCGCTTAATTACTCGTTCTCCTGATTTTTCCAGCTTGAAACTTTTCGTTCATATTTCTCAACAAGGTGATAAAGTTTGAATTATGATAAAATCCATCTTACCAAGTAGCAATTACAAACTTTGTATCAGTTGCAACCAATCGGAGTTTATTGTTGTACCTACATCAAGAACGCTCTAGTGAGATAGCTAGCTATCTTATTGCCTACCATAAAACTCTTCTGAGGTCATATCGCGAGCCATTTGAAAATGTTGGCTAAAAATATTTTTTTATTTCTGGATTGACATTTGTCAATATATGATGAACATAGATCAATATTGATTACTAAGTGTTGATATCATTATTTTATTTCAAAATTCCCTGAAACCAGTTTTTTTTTTTTCAATGAATCCATCCAAATTCGATATATTCTTACTGCCCAATTGACGAGATCATTAGCCTCATCCAACAAAATACAAGCTGACTTCTTGATTTTTCTTTTATGACTATCAGGTTCCGTCATAAGAATTTTTGTTCCATTCCAATCCATCACCTGATAGTTATAAAAGAAAACTCAAGGAGTCAGCTTGTATTTTGTAGGATTAAAACTTTCTACAAGCACTTTTTTACAGGGACTAAGACTCTTATTTAAATTTTTTATCTCTATTTTTTTATGATATAAGATGAAGAAATGCTTTCGTTTTGAAAGGAAAAAGTTTTTTTTTTCACCCTTAGTAGACGAGACAAAAAAATGATTGAAGTGTATTATTTCCTGTGAAAATGACCTATAAAAATTTCATTAGTAAATGTACGAAAATTTCAATCGTTGTCACATATTATCGTTAATGAAAATGATATGGCACACTTTCTGAACCGATCGAATTTCAAAATTCAGTTATATCCTAAAAAAATGAAGATATCGCGAAATGGTTTCCATTTATAGTGTTTTCGCGAAAATTGAGTCCAGGAAAAATTTTCTCTATTTATGCTTTTTCAACTTCAAATTGAGACTTATCACATTCAAATTGGGATTGAACAATTTCAAAATGGTTTTCACAATCACATTGGAATTTAACAAATTCATATTGGCACTAAACTATTCCATATTGAAAAAAGTCGTTTTATTTCATATTTCGACAAAATTGCTCTGAAGTATCTGAGAATTTAATTGAGGAGAAAATGCAGAGGTTTAAAAAATTTATGAAAGATTTCGTTGAAAAATGTGAGAATCAATACTCTGCATTCTTCTGAATTTTATTTAAAGGTTCTTCTTTCAGTCGTTTCCAGTCTGTGGATCAAAAATCAATGAGAAAAAATTTTAATACATAATACACTGTGTAGGTAAAATTTGTGCACAAATTGGTAAAAGGCCAAATCCATTCAAAAACTTGTTACCTCACAGATAATAGAAAAAAAACACTTCGTACTTTCAAAGATTGTAGCATGAAGTCTCAGAATCATGACAATTCTCTATAAAAAAAGACATGTGATTTCCCAATATGAGATTATTTAGTCCCATTTTGGATGTGTCTATTCCCAATTCGATTGTGTTTACCAATTTGAAGTTGCTTATTCCCAATTTGAAATTGTTTAATACCAATTTGAATGTGATTAGTCCCAAAAACATTATGTTATTATCCTCAACACAGCATTTTACAACATGGCGATTTTGTGGTCGAAGAATGAAGTTCATAAAATATCCTTTTTTGGATGGAAGGCTTCTAGTGTCACTGAGTCTATATTCTGGAGTGAGTTAAGTGAAGAAGAAGATATACCCCTTTAATGAGGTCGGTCTCCCAGGAAATGTTATTCCCCATGCCACTGTATATGCCTCTTCGGCGAGGCAACGACACCGGACAAACAATTGGACCTACACCCATTAAATTGGTTGGAAAAGTGTCACTCGAAAATGTCCGTGTCATTTTGAGCCCCCTCGTTGACTGCCGATAATTATCATTCGCGACAATCAATTGGTTGCAAATATTCACCGCGGGATTTCTCTTTGAAGAACATGACGAATCGACGCGACATAGGGCATGCACGTGCCGAAACAGTCGGGATCCGAATTGCCAATTGTTTCAACTCGTAACACTTGGATGTCATTGAGAACGAAAGTGGGAGGATATTCAGTGGTTCCCACTGCACCTATTCACAGTTTCAAGACAAGCCAGATTTCGTTATGAAGTCAATACAATACAAATATTCATCCTTCAAGACATAACATATATATATTTTTGATTGAGAGAGCTAAAATAATACATATACATATAGAAACAAAAAAGTACCTACCTGGGGTTAGTGCAACACAGGAAAACAACCATAAAGGTCTGTAGTATGATGAAATGAGGAAAGGGAAAAAACCCCAGAGAAAAAAAAACCTGACGTCACCCGTGTTACAAAAAAATTTACTAAAAATATCATATCAGAGGATCTTGGGGGACATCTACGTAAACAGAAGAACATCTTCATGTAGTTCTTCTATGGGCAGCAGAGAAAAACTGACTCTTCACCAATCTACCCGAACTTTTAGATCTGAATATATAATAAATAAAAAATAATAAATAGAAAAGGGCACAAGCAAAAAATTAGCTAATTATAATCAATCAAATTATGTTTGAATTAACCACCTATTGCAAAAATTCTTTCTTCATAAATTAGTTATGACAGAGATGTCACAATGTTTGAAGGAAATGAAAAAACCCAATCAATTTCTCCTTTTTGAATTGTTAAACATGAGAAAAATTATAACACAACAAGCTAAACCGTAATTTGGAGTAAGTGAAAAATCAATGAGTACATAACTTTCAATTGTCCTCCTTCACGAAGAAGTTCCTCTGTTGCCATCTTTGTATATTAGAAGATCTCAATACCATGTTCAATGGCTAATTTCGGAACGTAAACACTCTTGTCCTTCAAATTCCTCCAATACTCAAATTTAAATTCTCAGCCTTGCTCTCTGATCTCGAGGGTTCTTTCGAACTAGATACGACCATAACATTATTTATGGTTTCAAAAATTATATCGACCCTAGTCTATTGTATCAATGCAGCAGTCTGAAGTGTGCATAAGGCACCTGAAATTGCTGTTTTGATAAAATAGAGGTCCAGAGACAACCAAGACGGTGGACTAGGAACTAACTTTTTCTCCGATTTTATTTTCCATCTTTTTCTTGCTTTTGCTTTGCCAATTCGCAGATGGCACTGGAGTTGATGTCGTAGAAATCATGAGAAATTTGAATCTCCGTCATCTCATGTTGAAAATTAAAATATTTCGTGAGTTGCTAACATGAAGAAATAACTGATAGTTACTTATGGTACAGAAGGATCTGATATTCCTCCAAGAGTTCAAAATTCTAAAATTTCTGAATGAACGAATCTATGAATTAGGCTTCTTTACGAGTTTAATACGTTATTTTCTCTAATTCATTGGATCTTTATAGAAATTAATAACAAATAATAAATATCTGTTTGCGTTCCCATAAATTTTACAGACATTAAATAATTCCGGGCAGGGGACAATATGTAATGTTGGCTTCACACGCAGATCATCTAAATTGAAATTCAGAGTGGGGTAAAGTTTGACTTCGAGATATCTAGGATTGAAATTATGTTTTAAGGAACAAGAATCCAATTTTCTTTATTTCTAATGATTCTTTAAAAGAAAACATGACACCTCGGTTTTGTTATCATGAGGGCACGAACGCCACTTGAAAAAATTTCTTGATTCTTAAATTTACGGAAAGGGTACTTTATATTGCCCTGAAATTAGAATGATGGAAAGCCTGAGTAACGTCATCAGCATAAATGAATTTTTCCGAAGAAGTAGGTCGAATATCAAAAATATGAATTAAAAATAAGAAGTGTCAAAACTCAACCTTGTGGTAGCCCATTATTCAATGTTTCGAAATTACTACTATTATCATACACAAAAATAAGGAACCTTTTGTTGGATAGCTTATTTTCTAACCATTTCTCCACCATAAAGTACGAAAATTATTGGAACGCCTCCGTGACGTAGAGAATTGATAGCTTGCTTTGCATATGGAGGTGATGGGTTCGATTCCCACGCGATCGAGGGTGACTTTTGTCTATAACTCAATTTTCCAATACCTGAAGAGAGATGGTCGAGCCCATAGAAGACCGGAAACGGTCTCCAAAAAAAAAAAAAAATCAACACAAACCATTTTCCAAGTTGTATCATAGATTCTGACAAATCATTTTCCTGAAACCCCCTGATACTTTTATAAAGATACTCCTACAGTAAGTTTAATTCTAAAAAAAATCAGACTCTCTGAAATTTCGGAAAGAACACTCAATAAACTAATAGGACTGTAACTACTTGGATCAGAAGATTCTTTTACCACATTTTAAAATTGCTACTACTTCAGCTTTGTGAAATTCTGTCGAAAAATTGACAGTATTCAGTACATCATTATAAAAAGATAATAACCAGAACGGGGCCCTTTTGGTCCGCATATTTGATGAATTTTGAATGAATTTCATCTACTCTGGCGACATTTTGAGATTTTTTCATTTGATTTTCTGTTCCAAGTGTTTATTATTCTGAGAATCAATGGAGGTGAACTCAACTAGTATACTCCCCGTCAATAAATTCCGGACAGGGAAAATTTTCGTCAAATTCAACACCCTGTATCTTTTTTCGTGGTTCTCCGATTTTGTTGAAATTTTCACCAGGTATAGTATTTTGTCTTGTTCTATTATCCTGAAATCTACTTTTCGAAAATAAATGTAGTTCATCCGTTATACAGGGTGAAACAAACGATTTCTGTTAATGCAGAACAATGCAAGTTCTCATGTTGCACGGGTTGTAACAGAATACTTTGAAGAGGCAAATATTTAAAGATTCGTGTGGCCAGCCAGAAGGCCGGATTTAAATATATTTGAATAGGTAGATATATTCGAAATCGGCAGCCCAACACCTTGCCCGATTTAGGAATAGCCCTTCTTGAGAACGGGAAAATATTCCCCCAGAAGCAATTCGGAAATGCATTGAAAGTATGCCAAGTCGTATGGTAGAAGTGATGAGAATGCGAGGTGGAAATAAACTCTATTAATTTTCAGATGTTTGTTCATGTTTACTATTCGATAAGGTATTGTAATGTTCTAAATTGTTATAAAAATTGAAAAAATGCAACACTTTCTTTGAAAATGTGTATCTTTTTTTAAAGCAGATACTGACGAGAATCAAAAAACTTTCGTTAAGAAAGGGTCACACTTCGAATTCAAACTGAATGATATCAAAATTTCCGCCTCAAATTCTCCACAAGGTGTTTAGAAATGAAGGGTATAAAACAAGGTTTTGTTTCACCCTGTATAACAGATGAACTACAGGTATTTTCGCAAAGTAAATTTCAGGTTGATGAAACAAGACCCAATAGTATACCTGGTGAAAATTTTAACAAAATCGGAGAACTTCGAAAAAGGATACAGGGTGTTGAATTTGACAAAAATTTTTCCTGTCCGGAATTTATTAACGGGTAGTGTATTTTGCTCAAATTCATTCGAGAAAAGTAAAAAGCGAGAGCGACATATGAGCGGCGGATGATGCATAATTCCGAATCTGAATTCATAACCCGTTTTTGCGACGTATGTGGTCGAGCTTTTAATTTCGACGATATTCGAACAATTTCAGAATATTCTTATTGCGTCCGTTTGATTAAAAATTTGCCGGTCGCTATATTTAAATTAATGCGACCGTCAACCTCGACGCGTTCGTTCGATATTAATTAATTTCCAGCGACACGCGCACTGTCAAACGATGTCGCCTCTAACCGGAACGATTGTTACGAGACGCAATCCCGAAGGAACGCGTGTAACCGGGATTCTTTGAGGATCACAACTTGTAAAGATGGAGATTTCTCTGCGGACTATGCGTGTTGAATTTATAATTACATTCGACCCTAGACCAATTCATAAGGAGAGGAAGATGAGGAGATAACTGATGACATGCTTCTTTCGACTGAAGAATCTCTTTTGAAATTATTGTACTATTATAAATTAATTGGATATGATGAATAATTTTCGAATTCGTTAATTTTTTCTAGTTAAACCCTTTTCTTATTGAAACTTTGGAAAAAGGAAACTTGAAGTAAGTGTCATTGAGATATCTATTACTTTCAATATTATCTGTATTTTTGTATGAACACACCTCTTCACTCGACAGACAGGGTCTTATTTGCTCCTTAATTTTTCCTAAGCTCTTTTGTTGAAGACACAGAGTTGTATTGTATTCTTTCGTTCTAACCTAAGAGTGTTTCAACAACAAACTTCAATACAGGCTCTTTGGTAGGTGTAGAACACGTCAAAGTAGATCGTCTAAACGAATGTTGCTCATACAAAATATCCAATATGAAAAAGAAATTACAAAAATTATGGGCGTCCATATCTTGATAATTATCCGAACTGCCTCTGTGTGAATTCGATAATAATCACCTCTCATATGATTATGTGGGTTTTCTTTCAATGTTTTCCACATAATAAATTACTTACGCTGCTTTTATGCGATCTGTTGTACGCACTATTATTTTTTAAATCTGAATTATTATTTTTCAACTTTTAGATGGCAATTTTTCTTGAGAGATATGCTGAAGCTCGAAGTGAGGAAAGGAAACTTGTTGACAAAAGGCCGTGTGATGAAAAAAGTTCAGTTCAGTGTGTTGAAGTTTACAAACACACCGACGAAATCAATTTTTATTATTTACAAAAATTGTTCGAAATGATTGCCGTTCGTTCGACGTAATCACGCATAATTGCATTATTTTTAATGCGTGGTCGTATTGCACTATCCACGTCACCAGAAGAAACAAATCTTCAATTCAATATTTTAACAAATCTGTATTTTCCAACAACATTGCGAAATTGGAAATTAACAAAAATAATACACTGTCCCAGATGATTTTTAGTACAATTACATCCCAATCGATAATAAATTTATCCAAATATAGGCTGAATACGTTAAGTGAAATCAGGACTTGAAATTTCTGAGATATGAGGGTGATCTTGATATCAAATATATCGGAAAGAAGTGCATAATTTATATACGGAATTTTTTATATGAGTTTATATATGGATTGATTTCATTAACTGCCAAAAAAGCTTCACCTTTGAAAACAACATGTATATCGGCATTGAGAGAGACTTTTTGGATAAGTGGCCGCGATCTGTTAGGAATTATTTCATATATTTCATGGTCATATTCCGCTGATTCTTGGTCTGAGATTTAACACGACAGTTGAGTTACTGACCGCTCTGTTGCAGGATTCAATCCTCAGCCTTCATTTATAGCTACGTCGTATTGGTTTGATTCGGGTCCTGTCCAAGACTGGCAATCATGCGTCAAGTACCAAGGGTTCTGTTCATGTTATTCTCATGTTCATGAATCTCAATGGTTTCCATGTTCACCCTGAGACAGTAACTCTTATGTTTGGAACGACCTCTGCCTTAGAAAACACGATATTGTGTTAACTCGTTAGAGCATTTTCCGCTAGAGCGCATTCTTCTGTCTGGTTGAGTCGACAGCATTGTTCGCTCCTTGATTCTCCTCTTGATGCTTCGTTAGTAGTACAAATCGAGAATTTGCTACAGTCAGGAGGTATCCTGTAACTACCGCCTTGTGAAATGGATCGACTTTGTCTTTGGTAGTTCTGATCATTTGGCCAAGTTTTTGTGTGGACTCATAAACGGTCTCGATATGTGTCTCCTCACTATTCTGTTCTGTTCTGTACTATTCTATATATCTAATTCTATCTGTGAACTTAGGGATGTATGGTAAGATTTAAATTGTGATGCGTTATCATCACGTTTGGAAATTTTTGTTCATATTAGCTTCTGCATTTCTGGCGGAAAATACATGCTGTAAATGTTTAAGTTCATCCCGTAGAAATTCTGGCCCGCACAAACGAGTGTTTTGATAAGTACTCGTTTCTGTTTTGGGTGATCATTCAACTCCTTGTGTCGATATCTGACTGTGTGGGTTGGTTTTCTATACACTCTGTGTCCTAATTTTCCATTCACTAAGACGTCTAGAAAGGTTAGAGCACTAACTTTTTAGTAGTGAATTGAATATTTGGATGCCTATTATTAATAGACATTTCGAAAGATTTTCATGGTGAGGCTTATTCAATTTCATCTACACAAAATATAAAAAGTAAAGTTGACCTCATCAAAACTTCTTTCGGGCAGAATCGATACCTAGCAGATTTTATCAAAAAAAAACAACAGGTATCTAACTAAAAAAAAAACATTTTCTACTGAAATAAAAAAAACCTTCTACATCAACCAAATTTATCCAAATGATTTCTTCCAGAAAATTGACGAAAATCAGTTCTAAATTTGACATAATAACATTTTCCAAAATACGAAATTATTCAAGATCTTTTTCCTGAAAACTAAATTTGGGTTATCTCTCTTAGGCCGGTTTTACAATCGAAAGTTAACTTTTATGGTTAGGTTACCGGCATTCGATGGTTAACTCGTACCTGTCGTTTTACAATAATTTTACCGATGGAGGTTTCGTAACTATGAGTTGAGTTTAAATTTTATTAAGTTGGTAGAAAACTGTGGTTCTTTTGATCTAAATAGTAGGTCGGACGCATTAACGAATTTATAAGACGTCATATTCATCAAAAGATCTGAGGCCGCCAATTTCGAAAAAATTACGGACAAAGCAAAGTAAGCCTCTAAATTCAAAATTTCATTTTATTTCACATAATTTATTTTGTAAGTCTGAAGGACTGAGCTCAATTGCCTTAAATGCAGCTATTTATTTATTTTATTTTCAAGAGGAGTATCTAGAATGAATATCTTAGGTCGAAAATTGGCATTGATGGATAAGAAATGTGCCTTGCAGAATATTAAAATCGATGATTGATTTATACAAGAATATATTTAAAGTTTTTTATTTCAGTTTAATAAATTTTTCCACAGTTTTGTCTATGCATACATGAGTTCAATTATTTCTGTTATTCAATCTTTTGAAATACATGTTTATGAAGGTATCTCTAGTAGAAGTACTTGTATTATGCCTTTGATCGGGAATTTCTGAAAGATCAACATTTGTAGTGAATTCTACAGCAGCTTCTTCTTCATCATTGACTGGGGGATCAATTCTTTTTGGTCACATGCTATGTTATGAAAAATGGCTGTTGCCACAATCACAGCTTGAGCTGTATCTAATTTGACACTCATTCCCATGGCAAGGGCTGGAAAGCGACGTTTCCACACACCATACTGTCTCTCAACGACATTTCTTGTACGAATGTGTGATTCGTTGAATAAGCTTTCAGAAGGTGTCCTTGGATTTGCTAAAGGTGTAATTAAATAAGGATTAATTCCATAGCCACTATCTCCTACATTCTTATGAAAAAGAGAGATAAATAATACAATAAATGTTGAAACAAAAAGAACCTAAGCTGAGGTAAAAAAAGAACGGGGTATCATAACATTCTTCGTATGATACTAAAGAATCAAAACTGACAATACTAAAGAGTATTGATAGCTCTAGTTACACGTCTCACAACCAAACTTGCAGTTGCTTTGCTGACACCAGCAAAATCTCCATTACATCTAATCCAGAAGCATAATAGTTTGTGAGTATAAGCTGCTGATTTGCAGATAGACAATAATTTCTGAAAATAAAATCTTTTTTATAAAAATGTACTTACAAAAGTATTGCATTTTAACTACCTTCTAGTTGGATGAGTTATCAAATGTTCTATTTGGCTGAGAATATCCAGAACGCATCTTTTCGATAATCTGAATCTTTTGAAAAAATCATCATCGTCGTAAATATCGAAATAATTTGGTCTATGACGGATCACCTTCTCTACGACATTGTTTAATAAGTCAGTGGTCTACGATAATCCTCATCATCACTGCTATAAGCGTTTATATCATAACCCATTAAATCCATATTAACAGAAAATCTGAAGTGTAATTATCAACCAAAATAAATTTCGAATCAAAGAATAACGAAACAACATTCGTTTTTAGGTTATTCACATATACATTTTTGAATAATTCTATGGTTCTTGAATTAACTTCAGGTTCACCCACACTTTCGGTGTAGGTTAAAGTTAACTGATAGTTAACCACGTTTCGTGCGATTGTAAAACGCCTAACCTGCAAAATTTCCTTAACCTAAAGTTAACCTTCGATTGTAAAACCGGGCCTTAGTCTCTGAAACAAGAAACAATTAGAAAAAATTTTAGAATAATATAAGAAAGGCCCCTGCGTGAAAATTTGAGCACTAATTTGTCGGGGGCCAAAACTTTACGAGAAGAAATTGTTGCCTAACAATGAACAAAAAAAAACAAAAAACACTTTGAACCCTTAAGCGTAACGTTTCGGAGTCTAAATTAGACTCCTTCGTCTGACAATTACGCTTAAGAGTTCTAAGTGTTTTTTTTTTGTTCATTGTTAGGCAACAATTTCTTCTCGTAAAGAGACTGGGAGAGAAAACCCAAATTGAGTTTTCAGGAAATTGCTAAGACCTCCCAGACAATATTTCAATAGATATTCAAGATCTTCGTTGATAAAAACAAGACTTTTGAATGACAATCAAAAATAAAAAAATGTGTCCACAACATTCTCTTCTGGAGATCATTTACAGAAAGAACATGAAGACATTCAGAGATAAAAGAGGGTGAATAAAAAAGATTCCAGAGTAAGTAAATCACAGATTGCGATTCATGTGTGTTCCAGTGCCTGACAGTAAGATAGATTGGGACAACACAAACCTTGATCATTATAAGGGAAAATACCAACGAACCCACTTATATTTTGCCTGATGAAGAGAATAATTTTAACCTGATCTCTTCCTAAAAATTTGGTGCAAGAGTTTACCTTTTCCATTAGGTATTTGAAATGTTTAACTGATTTTGCTTGAGTTAACTCCAGGAATAAATATCAATTGATGTTTTTCCAGGCATGATTTACCCTGCTGTTGGAAATCTAATAAGAAAAATATGAAGGGGTAGCCAATTAGTTGACCATTCGACTTCGTGGAATAGTGTTTTTGGTTTGGGGAATCCATCAGCATTTCCATGAATAATAATTTTAACATAGCCGTTCCTGTGTGCAGTGCAGCAAATGCGTGGCTAATGTACGGTCGATTGGTCAGCATCCCGAATAGATCGGCTATTAAACGTCACTCAGGAATTCTGTGTGCAGTTGAAGAGAGCACACAAGCGGTATGCGCTTATTAGCGGAAATCATATCGTCCAGGACGAATTGGCGTTTCGGACAGTTCCCCAATTTTCGGCGTAATGAAGAAGTGAGGGTTGGAAAGTAAACGCACACGAGTGCGCTTTAATACAGCACATCAATTAGAGTACGAGACGAAGCGTGAGAAAACAAACAATTATATACGAACGAGTAGAGACGAGGACATCCCTCAAGAGTGCGCTTGTCACGGTCATCCTGGCCACAGGTCACCCCTTTTCGGGTTAACCGACCCCACGGCTGACCACATGGCACCACCGATACCGGCCCACCACGTATTTGTGTCAATTTGCCAGATATTAACAGCACAAAGCGGTCTTCGCCGAAGTTCTGATTCATGCCCCACTTGTTTACCACCGGTATCCAGGAATCCTTACTGGGAAAGCATCATTATTTTTGATGTGGCCTATTGCTTTCTATCCGATCGCATTACTTTTTGATTGGCGAGAGCGGTCTGATGTCAGGTATCCCGAAAGCTTATAGGGGATACGGCGGACAATATGTAACCGTCCCTTGTTTTCTGAGTTTGATCGAAACTTCCAGGTCTTCGTTTGCACAACAATCCACGTCTTCCCGGGGGATTTAACCGGAGTGATCCATAATCGAAATTGATGCATATCTCTGTTTTCGGACCGGCTGAATGTTGACATTACTCTCTGTTCCAATGATTGCTCTTGCGAAATTTACTCTTCGATTCCTGGCTAATATTGTCGATGAATATGTCAGCTTACAATAGTGGATATCGCAAAAAATACATGCTCCGCTCATCTCTCATATGCGTGACAGACGAAATTGGACTTAAAACATATACAGAACAATGAAATTTTTTTATCTAGTCCTTTTCTGAATTTGACAAGGATTTCACTAAAATTGAAAGTTCTTCCATATTGCTGTAAATTTTTTGCTGATTTCAAAATTGTATCATATGCAACTAGTCACATTAATTCATGATAACAAAATATCAACTTTTATCTGCTATTGATCAATATCTCGCTATTGCTCAATGAGGAGGGAGTTGTTATATTTGTGTGACATTGGAACTACTTCTTCGGAGAAATTTATTTATGCTGATGATATTGCTCTAGCTTTTCATCATTCTAATTTTCAAACAATAGAAAGTACCCTTTCTGCAAATTTGGATTTAATGAAAACTTATTTTCTAATGTTGCGTTTGTGCCCGAATGAAAATAAAACCGAGGTTTCGTGTTTTCATTTGAATAATCACCAGAAATATAGAAAATTGAGTGTTACTTTCGGTACTTCTCCCTTAAAACATGATTTCAATCCTAGATACCTAGGAATAAAACTTGATTCCTCTCTAAATTTCAACGCCCATTTGGATGATCTGCGTTTGAAGCTTAAAACTCGAAAAAATATTTTTCAGGAACTAGCTGGTTCCTGATGCAACAATAATTCGAACGGCAGCGCTTGCTTTGGTTTTTTCTGCTGCTGAATATATTTGCCCTGTTTGGTTGAACAGTGTTCATGTAAAAAAATTGAATCATGTAAAAAACTGAATTTTTCTATGAGGATTATTACTGGTACTATCAAGTTAGGTGTAGACTCCTTGGTTACCAGTCCTCCCAAATATTGTCCCTCCCCATATTCGCAGAGAGACAACAGCTTTGAATTTTTTGAACAAATTCAATTTCTTTCCAAATTCATATCTATATTCCAGATAATAGGGACCCCAGATTGAAGTCACGTAAACCTTTTTGGTCAAATTTTCTGATTGATATGAATAGAAGCGACAAAGAAATGTAGCGAACTGAATGGAATGTATCCAATTTTTCAATAAAGATTTTATTTCTGATCCTTCCATCAGAGTTCCTGGTTTTTACCTTCCCAGGAGAATATGGTCTGTTCTAAATCGCATTAGAACAGGCCATGGGCGATGCAATAGCATGCTCTTCCGATGGAATTTGGTTGAAAGTGCTAGTTGTGAGTTTGGGGAAAATGAGGAGACTATAGAACATCTCATAAATAGTTGTCCTATTTATAAATTTCAAGATGGTATCGAGGCTATACATAAAATAACAAATGCATTGGGTGGTTAATTTCAAAATAATTTGATTTATTCTAAATAATCGGTTTCTTTTCTGCTTTTGTCCTTTCTCATTTTAGATCAAGAATTGCGAGCCCATCGACGGATAACATGAAGATGATCACACTTATGTCTTTCAAGATTTTCCTGACATTTAATATTTTACGTTATTTTTTACAGGGAGACAGGTTTTTTCGGCTGAGGTTTTTTCGCCAGGCTCTATAGTATCGTGTGATACTAGTGATGATAGTATAGTACCTATGATTCTATAGAATCATACGAAGAATGTTATGATACCCCGTTCTTTTTTTACCTCAGCTTAGGTACTTTTTGTTTCAACATTTATTGTATTATTTTAGGTCTCCATTTTATATAAATCTATATATCATATTAATTTTATTACTCGTAAACTCAATACTGAATTCACTGAGTGTCAAATGATTTTTTTTGAGGTTAATTTAATATTTTTCTTGAGATTGGAAATCCTGATCTGGCTATTAGTCAAAATGGCATGAATATTAAAAATCATGGGAAATCTTATATGTTGGTATAACTTATACAAGCGAACGAAAATAGCAAAGTTGTGAGAAAACATTTATTTTATAATTTGAGGTATTTTTACTCAACCACGTTCAAGAAAATATAATAGAGAAAATGGAAAGCATAATTCTCTTGATGTATCTGGAATTGTGACAATCAATCCAAATATTATCTTGAAAACTGGAAGAAGAAGTAGGTGTAATAAAATTCTGCTTTAGAAATATCCTCAAATTCATCAAGTGCAAGACGGAGATTCTAAAAGAAGAATTTCGTTCTGCATTTGGTATTTGACAGAATCACAAGATGGTTCACTATTCGAACAAAACTGTTAAAATATGTTTCATACCATATGACTTTTGACATTCATCATACAACTTACCTACCATGAAACATTGAAACCATTGAATTCGTTTATCAAATCATTACTAATTTGCTAATTGCTTTCATAAATTGAAAAATGGTTGTTGAATCAAACTTTTCTTCTAAGAATATCAGATAATCTTAGGCGTAACGAGAGTTGGGAGGTTATTGGGTACGTAACCCTCCCTTCATCGATTAGATCAAATGCAAAAATTGTAAATAACAAATTAACAAAATTAAAGAATCGAGATATATTTTTGACTGATGGGGACTAACCCCCTATTACTCAACTCTAAGTTACCCCAATGCAGATGATTTTCACACCGAAGAAATAGATGTATCGATGAAATTATTCGACAATCGGTAATTTCGAATATTCGATCACAGAGTATTGACTCCACGGAGAATGAATGCATATTCATTAGTCCCTATAGGTTCAGAACCTGGGGGTAACTCACCCGGTAGGGGTAAATCAGCTTTTCTGTGGGGGTTACTAAGAACCTAATAACATATGTATACCTAATCTAATAAAACACCTAGCTTTTATTCTGTTTCTTGAAACCATTTTGCGATCGGGGTAAAATCGGTTTTTATAATAGGTCACAAGGGTATTCACATTGAAAAGGTGAGGAACCACTGCATAGACGCCTACCTACTTATTATTCAATAGTGAAAATAAAGTGGAGATGAGTTACTATTTTTTTCTCATGGAATATTAAGATGAAAACATTTTTGAAATCAGCAAAAAATTTGCAGCATGTAAATAAAATATAGTTAGTATACATTCGGAAAATCTGAAATCTGTCATTTATTGAAAATTCAATGAAATCATATTCGAATTACTCGTGAAAATTGCATCCAGAATGTGACAATCATTTTCGGAATAAAAACACTATAGAGATACTTATTTGATATAGAAATAAAGTGGAGTACACTGAAATTTTCGAAAACGAAAAGAAAAAATTTTTGAAACGAAAAAGAAAGTTCATATTTTATTGTCACAATGACAATTCTTATAATATGTCTTAGTTTATGCTCCTGAAAAATATTCTATTTTCTTGTGTTATAACATGTTTGGTTTATCTATGGGAGATGATTGCCTTTCATTGGGGTCCCGTAGCGGTCTTCAAACATCTGAAGTGCCGAAAAATCATCACCTGGAAGGTCGTATCTGGTTTGAAAAAACCCTCACGACCAGAGAGCAACAATTTGTGGATTTTGAATTTGAATATCGAAGGAATTTCGAGAGGAAAGTGTGATTACGTCTCCAAATTAGCTGATGAACAAGGTATCAAAGAGATTCTTCTGCAAGAAACCCACACGGCAACAGAAAAAAAATCCTCGTGAAAGAGGACAGTTGAAAGGTTATGTATTAATTGATTCTTTACAAGTTTAGCTTGTAATGTTGAAAAATTATCAGTTTCGTAACTTTCAACATATTCGGAAAGGGGAAATTGATGGAGTTTTTTTCATTTCTTTCAAATTTTGTGACATCTGTGTATCCGAGCCCATCAACGGATAACATGAAGATGATCACACTGATGTCTTTCAAGATTTTCCTATTATTTGATATTTTATGTTATGTTGTTCACGGGGAGGCAGGTTTTTTTGGCTGAGGTTTTTCCCCGATACTATATATCGTATGATATTAGTGTTGATAGTATCGTATGATTCTATAGTATCATAAAAGAATGTTATGATACCCCGTTCTTTTTTTACCTCAGCTTAGGCACTTTTTGTTTCAACATTTAATGTATTAAAAAGTGTAATAATAATGATTATATTTCGACATTGTTACACAACGAAGAACGGGATAATGTGTGAATCAGTCAAATTTCAATTTTCGCCTAGGAACAAATTCCAAACTGAAATTGAATGATTCGAATTTCAAAAATTCAAGAAACGAAAAATCCATTCATTGGGCATAATGTCATCCTCGAAATTCTGTAAGGTTTTTGTTGATATAAAATTAGATAATATGGTCAAATATTGTGTATTCTAAAGGAAACTACTTCGACACAAAATTTTTTTGCTAACCAAGTTGTGTTCTTTGTAGACTTTGCTACTATGACCTTACGCCTCGTTAGGCGCAGCTCTAACTAACTATAATGAGCCGCTTTTCTCAACGAACATTTTAATGTGACGCAGCCTATATATATTTATTTTTTTTTCAATAAAATGTAAATAAAATTTTTCAAAGGAGTTATTCTTCAAATTGCCTTTTCCAATCATCTGTTAAATCTCTATATATCATAACTGGATTGTACGATTTCCCCTAATGAAATAGTTAAATTACGACATGAATTTGATTTTCAGGTTACAAAAGATCCGGTAGGTGAACATCTAAATTGAATTAAATAACCTGTGTACTATCTCGATTATCTGGGAGACGTCAAAGATAGCTCAGTTTGCAGTCAGCATTATTACCAAGCAACATGTCGTCTTCCCGCAACTTGTATCCTCTCCAGCAAACCTTGATTGATTCAGATTTCGGCGAACATGAAGAGGTGAGCAACATTCTTCTTTTTCAGTTGTGTTTCGAATCTCTCATTTTCTAAGAAGGGTTTAACGATTGCGCAAAAGGCAACAAAAAAGCATTTTATCACTTCTCGGAGGAATCGTTATATGTGGTTGTTAGTTGGGCATTTCAGAAATCTTCGATCTTGAAGATCTTATTCGACTTTCATTTGTCCACTGATTCGTCGAATCAAACTTGTTTCACTTTCTGGCAATACAATAGTTGTTTAGTTGCTTCGATTCATCTCCATTCATTCGACATAGTTTTTTGTTGACATTTCAAATATAAACAGGGTTCGGCCGTAGGAGAGATTAATGTTCATTCAACCAATATCTCAATATAAATTCGATGAAATCCGAGTTCAATTTTGATAGAAAAAATCAGGCAAAATTACCCCTACCAGGACTCCAAAAAACAATAAAAGATGTGAATTATTTTTATCCTATTTCATCGCTCGAATGATAATAGTATATTCTAAAACTAGTTGCAGAATGGGCTCCTATTCCAACACGAATGCGAAGTTCGAAAACGAGCGACGAAGGAGCGAGTTTTCGATAGCATATGTGTTAGAATTGCCTTCTGCAAACGACATTTTCTCTATTTCAGTCAAGTTTTGTGAAATACTCTCAAAATTTAAATAAAAATTCAGGATAGTGACTTTTATATTTCATCTTGGCAGTTGGTATGACTCCAGAATTTGCATTGATTTGATTCGAAACTTCATTCGATAGGAGTTTAGTACTGACAACTACAAAACAAAAAATATAACTGAAACAATGCTGTAATGAGTTTCATTACAGAACTAATTTTAGTACTGTAATGAACTCATTCTTCTTCTTCTTCTTCTTCTTCTTCAACCCTTGTCCATCCATTGTCGGATATAGGCCTCTTCCAGGTTTTTCCATTCTATGCGATCTCTTGCCAATCTTAATCCACTGTCCTCCTGCCACTGTTCTGACGTCATCGATCCATCTCTTTTTAGGTCTGCCCACACTTCTTGTTGTCCCTCTTGGTCTCCATAGTATCACCTTCTGGGTCCATCTGTCCTGCTCCTGTCTCAACACATTGCCACTTTAGGCTTGCTATTTTTTCTACAACATGCATTACCTTGGTTCTATCACGTATCTGGTTATTTCGGATTTTGTCTCTCAAGGTGACTCCCAGCATTATTCTCTCCATGGCTTTTTGTGCAACTCTCAGTTGTTCTGCTGTTTTTTGGGTTATTGCCTTGGTTTCCAAGCCATAGGTAAAAACAGGTAGGATGCAGTTGTCGTAGGCTTTTCTCTTCACGTTGATGGGTACCTTTTTAAACTCATTACGATACTGAAATAGAGAAAAAAATTTATTCTGTTTGATTATGAAAGTTGAACATTGTCCCCCAGGCTCAATTAAATCTTTTTCTTTCGGGTTTTTCAATTTCACATACGCATGCAGGGTGATCCAAGATTGCGTACATGGTCCATAATTTCGCATAGTTTCTGAAAATTAATATAAAATTCTCTGAAAACTCCTTCCTTTACGTAATCCCAAAAACAAATTTTGTTTTCTTTGGTCTTGTCCTTCAAGAAATGAGGAAAACAAATCATCGAAGACGAATCACTCTTCACCACGACAATGAGAGCTCTCACAGATCGGCTCAAACAAACGCATTATTGAGCATTCAAAACGTCGATGTATGGTCCTGACTTGGTAGAGAATGAGTGGCAAACGATCTCCGACAATTGGTTCATGTATGATTGTATAGATCTTCATGAGGAATATCTTTAAAAGCAATATAACGATTTTCGATGATTAATATTTTTTTTTGTTTTTTCATCCCGCAATATAGACAACCCACGTAATACAACATTTCGGTCAGCTTCACCAATGAAGTAAACCGTAATCACAAATTCAATTGTTATTGTTACTGTTTTTACTTCTTGGAGTAAAATAATTATTTAATTAATTCAAATTTGTGAATTTGAGATCTTATCTTCTGACCATATGTTAATTAAAATAAAGCAACCATAAAAATTAAAAGTTACACCTTTACAATTATTGACAGTACCCGGATGTTTCAGATTTTACGACAACGGCCTACTAGATTCCTCAAAAATTATCTGAATTTGTTTTTTTGCGAGATATTTAACAACGTTCACAAAGTCGATTCTCAATGCTATATGAGCTGTGACAAAAAGTCCTTAGAAATGTCATGCAATAGTGATATGAAATACTGGGTGTTGCATTTGAGAAAGTTGGAGATTCGCTCTTTGTTATTTCTAATTTGAAACCCTCAATGGTGCTGAAACTTCGAAAGATTTGCCAAAGCCTAAAAAATTGACTCATAATGGTTGAATTATGCTGAAATGTCCTAAATGTTTTAATTTTCCTGTGAGTCGGAATAAAAATTAACATAAGTATATATATATTCTTTCGAATAAGAGAGCTAAAATAATACAATAAATGTTGAAACAAAAAGAACCTAAGCTGAGGTGAAAAAAAGGAACGGGGTACCACAACATTCTTCGTATGATACTATAGTATCATACGATACTTCATCACCAGTATCATACGATACTATAGAGCCAGGGAAAAAAACCTCAGCCGAAAAAACCTGTCTCCCGTTAAAAAAATAAAATAAAATTGTTGTATCTGAATATTCTATATAGAAGGACATCACGATCAGCGGGACGGCTCTTCGGAGGAAGGATTTCCAAACACAAACTCCAACCTGACAATAAAAAATGCCAGAACAGCAAGAGAATTCAATTTATACTTCATCAAATTGATCTGAAATTTTCAACCCATTGCAAAAATGAGTTTGTTATATTGTGTATGGCTCTAATGCCATTTTGGAATTTATAAATCGAACAATTATTAATTAGGTGTTCAACTGTCTCCTTTGATTCACCACATTCACAATTAGGACTATCAACCGAATTCCACTTGAAAAGCATGCTGTTGGTACGACCATGACCTGTTCTTATTCGATTAAGAAGGGACCATATTCTCCTGGGAAGGTTAAAACCAGGAACTTTATTCGATGGATCAGATATTAGATCTTTATTAGATAAAGAACATACATCCCATTCGGCGTTCCAGATTTCGTTGTAGCTGAAGTTCGAATTCAGAAAGTTATTCGACCAAATAGGTTCACGAGATTTCAGTCTTGGAATTCTATTTTCTGGAACGTAGGGAAGTATCGGAAAAGAATCCGGAAATGAATTGAATTTATTCCAAGAATTCCAAGTTGCAGACTGTCTTCGAATATGGGGAGGAACTATATTCGATAGCACTGGTAGCCATTGGAAAGTGGTAGATCGGATGGTTCCAGTAATTATTCTCATTGAAAAGTTGAGCTGTGCATCGATTTTCTGAACATGAACACTTTTGAGCCAAACAGGGCAACAATATTCAGCGGTGGAAAAAACCACGGCAAGGGCTGCTGTGCGAAGAGTAGTCGGGTCAGCACCCCATGACGTACCAGCAAGTTTCTGTAGAATGTTATTTCTCGTTTTTAGTTTCATTCGTAAGTCATCCAAATGTGCTTTGTAATTCAGAGAGGAATCTAATTTAACACCTAAGTATTTGGGGGTAAAATTATGTTTCAAAGGAAAGTTCCCGAAAAGGACATTTAATTTTCTGAATTTTTGATGGTTATTCAAATGAAATAACGAAACCTCGGTTTTATTTGGATTTGGACACAAACGCCATTCGAAAAGATAATTTTTCAAAATTTTCAGATCAGAAGTTAAATTTTCCTCAATACTTCTAAAATCAGAATGAGGGAAAGCGAAAAACTAATACAGATAAGTCTATGAATTTGTGAAGGTTACATCGATTATTCAACTTCAAACGAAAATTGGGGTAGGCAGTAAAAGGAACAGAACTTAATTTTGCGTTTTATTCTAGGACACATGTATATAATGATAATAATAATAGTAATAATAAAGGTCTTTATTATTTGAACAAATAGTTTAATTTCAGGATGTGCCTATTGTTGGTTCTATCGTTAGAAAAAAAATGAAGTCGATAGCTTGGATTGAAACAAAGGGATTGATGGACTATATAGGCACTTCTAAGTCACCCCGTATATACAAACAATTCTTCTTTCCATCCTGAAGTGGATGTTGGACATGCAGTGACCGCTACCGTGCCCTGATACAAGAATAATTTGCATACGTTCAACAATATAGCAATGCCCGCATGATCGTGTTCGAATATAATTGGCAATGACGATGACCAGCATAAGTCGGACGCTGCGACCACTGTCTTGCACGGGCCCCCTGATGGACACCACGTGCGCGTTCACGCCGTGGACCCTCGGCTACAAGCAAATTAAAAAAGGGGACACAGAAATTGCTCATTGCGAAGAAGGCTGTTACGAATGAAAACATTGTACGGTTATACTATTTTCCGTTATCGGCGTGAACTCGCATAGGAGGGATTTGTCATCATCAATGTTATGTATATCCATCCCTGAAAATATCTATCGGTAAAACTTGGTTCACCTTTTGAACATTTATTTATTTTCAAGTAGGTATCTGATAAATTACTGCACCCAAAAAGATTCCAATTTTCCCTTCGAACAATACAGTGTGACTGCGAATAAATGCGAAGAACTCAAGGACACAATGAACATTAGCAGAGATAGTTCAGATAGTTTATTTTCGCTATTTCAGTATCGTAATGAGATCGTTACAGTTTTAAAAGTAGTGCGGTAATGAAACTCATTACATCATTGTTTCGGTTATATTTTTCGTTCTGAACCAATTTGGCTAATTTTGGTCTTGACTTATTCCTGGAATTCCAGGGAAGGTTTAAAAGGTGAGAAAATATGATAATGCAAGGTATTTAATATGGTTTTTCCTTAGAAAGGAACGATTATCATTGATTTTCGATGATCATCGATGTTTGACAATTAAACATCGAAGTTTTAAAATTGATTCTGCATTATTCATAACATCGTTACATCTTTTTCTCGATTTCAATAATTTTTTCAAGTGAGGACGACGCAAAGTTCATACAAAACACCAATGTTATCAATTAATAATACATAAATAATTAATTAATATTTCGATAAACATCGGGTATCATATTCGGTTATCTATATCAATATCGAAGTGAAAGTGACATTTGAAGCGTCTAAATGCAAAACCAGACATTTGATGTATGAGCCGTTCCGAGCACAACAAGAAAACCTGCCAAAATATTTGTTTTGAATTGAAAAACTCCCAGTTTTGACCATTTGAATTACCAATGGAGGCTTTAAAAAATCTACTTATGAACATGAGGATATAAGAATAAGATTGCCAGCAACTTTCTCTATTGCAATCCTTCCTTATCTCATTTCATCGGAAAATGTCAAATGTCTGGTTTCGCATTTAAACGTTTCATTTCAAGTTACGTCCTTTTTTGATGTTGATCTTTTGTGATAGATACAAATTACTTCAAAGTGTGCGTGAACTTTTTTGTCAACTTGGTCCATTTCAATTTGCGATGCCGAGAATAAGAAAACCTGACATCAGAAACCGCGTCACGGGAGGGCACATGCATTGAAAGAGTTGACTGATTATTTGATTATAGGAACATAATATCAGTTATTAAGGTATAGGAAGTATAAAAATATACGAAAAGTTAGGGAAATACAATTGGATCTAGTATGCTGTGTGGCAATCAGGATCTAGGCTTCTACAAAATTTTTCATGTTTGAAGATAACATTGGATTAATAATAATATCAATAATTTCAGTAGCCGATTCGGGCAGACGAAGTTGCACGGGCCAACTAGTAATATCAATAAATAATATTGATAGGGTCAATAAATGATGGATGAACCTGATGTTGTTTTTTCAGTGCCAATTTGACTTTATGGTGTTGCTTATGCGACAGATCTCGGTGTTAAATTGGCAGAGAAAAGATACAATGTCAAACAGTTTTATCAAAAATTTATCGGTCCACCGAACAAATATCAAAATTAATACAATGAATATTTGTTACAAACCAAACATGCCCATGAAGGATAATACTAGTCATTCAGCCTGCAAACTTCTAATCATCGACATAATTCAAATTAGACCAGGTCCGGTGATGTTTGAAACAAC
The DNA here is from genome assembly GCA_038502775.1 of Hippodamia convergens. NCBI lineage: Eukaryota > Metazoa > Arthropoda > Insecta > Coleoptera > Coccinellidae > Hippodamia > Hippodamia convergens. The sequence continues at coordinate 10,555,939 of CM076613.1, forward strand.
AAAAATTTATAGTAGGATGAAACCTGTTGAAAAAGGAAGAGAATATAATGAAAATGAAAAAATAATGAGGTCGGAAAGGGGGACGGGTTGATCTTTCAAGGGCTCAAGGAAAAGATTTTACTGGTGAGGTTACAATTAAAATCTACAACTTCTGCTTCTCACATTTTTAACATGACATGTGAAGAATTCAACCTTATGAATTGGTTGAGGTTTTCGTGGTCATCGTTCGAGCATTTCGTCGTCATAGAATCCACGACAACGGCCGAAATACTCGAAACAACAAGTGACATCAAATAACCTAGTATTTGTTATTTTATTTTTATCTTTTACAACAAATATTCTTTTTACGAAATTTTATGAAAAGCTCATTTAACCTAGTTGAACCAGTATTTTAAATCTTGGGAAAAAATATGGAATTCCTTACACCAAAAGTTTCGTATCTTATTTATTCATTTACGCCGACGATATTGCACTCGCTTTCCGACATTCTGATTTTCAAAGTATTGAGGAAAGTTCAATTTCTGATCTGAAAATTTTTAAAAATTATCTTTCCGAATGGCGTTTGTGTCCAAATACGGATAAAACCGAGGTTTCGTTATTTCATTTGAATAACCATCAAGAGTTTAGAAAATTAAATCCCAAAATACTTATGTGTTAAATTAGATTTCTCTCTGAGTTACAAAGCACATTTGGATGACTTACAGATGAAACTGAAAACGAGAAATAACATTCTACAGAAACTTGCTGGTACGTCATGGGGTGCTGACCTGACTACTCTTCGCACAGCAGCCTTTGCCCTGTTTTTTTCCACCGCTAAATATTGTTGCCCTGTTTGGCTCAGTAGTGTTCATGTTCAGAAAATCGATGCACACCTCAATTTTTCAATGAGAATAATTACTGGAACTATCCGATCTACGACTATCCAGTGCTATCAAATGAAGTTCCTCCCCATGTTCTAAGACAGTCTGCAACTTGAAATTCTTGGAATAAGTTCAATTTATTTCCGGATTCTCTTCTGATACTTTCCCACTTTCCAGAAAGTAGAATTTCAAGACTGAAATTCCGTAAACCTATTTGGTCGAATCACTTTCTGAATTCGAACTTCAGCTACAAGGATATCTGGAAAACCGAATAGGATGCATGTTCTTTATCTAATAAAGATCTAATATCTGATCCATCGAATAAAGTTCCTGGTTTTAACCTTCCCAGAAGAATATGGTCCCTTCTGAATCGAATAAGAACAGATCATGGTCGTACTAATAGCATGCTTTTCAAGTGGAATTCAGTTGATAGTCCTAATTGTGAATCAGAAGGAACAGTTGAACATCCTAATTAATAATTGTTCGATTTATAAATTTCAATATGGCAATGTATCAAATTCATTTTTGCAATGGGTTGAAAATCTTAGATCAATTTGATGAAGTATAAATTGAATGTTGGAATATTACTAATAAATTGCAGTATTCGATCGAGGGCTATGATTTGTTCTCTAATGAATCTCAATATAATGAAAATGATGGATTACTAGTTTATTTTAAAACTAATTGAAGGGCAGAGATAGAAGTAATTAAATTTTTGCAAACCAATGTTGTGCGCTTGTTCCTTCAGGTAGGCGGAATCAATTGTGGTGTGACAGCGTCATACAGGCCACCATCTACGAATGTTCGACAATATATTCGAGATCTAAGTGAATACTTTATTAAAACTCAATTCTGTGAGATAGAAATTTTTTTGGTTTCAACTTTAGGTTTTTTTTTTTTTTTCACGCGATTTTATTCATCCAAATGCAACAGATTGTGACAACATACAAGCTCTGCTTAGGTCTTTCACAGTCTTGTTATTTTTTCGTTCATATTCCATCTGATTGTAAGTTACAGTGATGAATAAAGATTATTATTATTATTATTAATTCTCTTGCTGTTCTGTCTTCTTTTTCTATTTTCAGGTTGGAGTTTGTGTTTGGAAATCCTTCCTCCGAAGAGCCGTTCCGGTAATCGTGATGTCCTTCTATATGAAATATTCAGATACAATAATGTTATTTTTTTTACGGGGAGACAGGTTTTTTTGGCTGAGGTTTTTCCCTGGCTCTATAGTATCGTATGATACTAGTGATGATAGTATCGTATGATACTATAGTATCATACGAAGAATGTTATGGTACTCCGTTCCTTTTTTTACCTCAGCTTAGGTACTATTTGTTTCAACATTAATTGTATTATTTTAGCTGTCTTATTCAGAAGAATTCAGATATTGTGATTGTGGTACCTACTGATGAAACGTTAGTCTTATTATAACTGCTACAAGTTAAGGAACCCCGAATGCGAAATATGCTATTCTGTGGGTCCTATTCTGACCTGGAGATGATAAACCCATGTCCATTTATCAGATTCAGACCGAATTTAACATGAATTGAAATCTATCTAAATTACAGAAGTTCGAACTGAACCACTGTGGGTATAATTCACCTACAGCGATGATTGCACGTAGATTAGAGGAGGGTCAGCGACCTTCCTAATCATCCACTTCAGTTTATGCACGTCCTCTTTGATGTTAATCTTCAATTGACGTTGAATCGGTCCTTTCGACGTAGAAAATCGTAAACTCCTCTGATGATATCAATTTAATCCAGAGTGTGGTATCTGAGCATCTACGTGCGATTACGAGACGATAAGAAAAGAGAACCAGGGGTATTCTCGCCGAAATATGTTAATAACGTTAAATGCCCGAAGAAAATAGGTAGGAAATTCAACTGTGAAATATATGGATGAAGATGTACCTGGATCAACATAAATTCATGCTCGAAATTACTGTGCGTGAATAAAGTAAGGAACAGAATTCATATCTCCGTTATTGAATTTTTTCGAGCAAAACGCTCTGACAGGTCAATTTTAGTTTTAAATGGATCACCTTATGGCTTAAAAATATTACCTCTGACATAGTTTCATTTTTACATATACAGTCGTCATGATTGTTTTTTCAATGACAACCCTAAATTTTTTACATGCTGCTTCAATAAGCGTCTCACCTTACTTTTTTTAAGAAAATAACACGTTTACAGATAAAAACGAAAAGTACAAGCATTAAAATCTTTGTTCAACCCAAAAACTTAACGAACTTTTGCGCAAATATTCAAATAGCTCTCTGTGAACCATTTGAAATTGACCAGTAGAGTGTAAACATCTTTAGGCAAGATATTTTTTTTTTATTCAGAGAGCTAAAATAATAGAATACATATTGAAATAAAAGGTACCTAGCTGAGGTTGGTGCAACACAGGAAAACCATACAGGTCTGCAGTATGATTAAATGAGGAAAGGGAAAAAAACCTCAGCTGAGAAAAACCCTTACCCTGCCCGTCAAAAAAAATTACTCAAAATATTAAATATGTATCAGGAAAACATCAGTGTGATCTGAGAGAATAGCTTCATTTTATCCGTCGATGGGCTGAGATAAACAGATTCTTCACAAAAACTACTCGCGATTCTTAATCTGAACGGAAAAAAGACAAAAGCAGAAAAGAAACCAACAATTTAGAATAAATTAAATAATTTTGAAATTAACCACCCATTTCAGAAATGCATTTAAAACTTTTTGTATAGCCTCGAAATCATCTTGAAATTTATAAATGGGACAAATTTTTCTGAGATGTTCTATAGTCTCCCCATTTTCCCCACACTCACAACTCACAACTAGGGCTCTCAACCGAATTCCATCGGAATAGCATGTTGTTGCATCGTCTATGGCCTGTTCTAATGCGATTTGGAGCAGGCCATATTCTCCTGGGAAGGTCAAAACCAGGAACTCTGATGAAAGTATCAGAAATAAGATATTTTACTGAAAAAATTGGATACATTTAATTCAGATTGACAAATTTCTTTGTCGCTTCTATTCATATCAATCAGAAAATTTGACCAAAAAGGTTTACGCAACTTCAATCTGGGGACCTCATCTTCTGTAAATGAATTTTGAAAGGAATTGGATTTGTTCCAAGAATTCAAACCTGTTGTCTCTCTGCGAAAATGGGGAGATACAATATTTGAGAGGACTAATAACCAAGTAGTAGGTGTAGACTAGATAGTACCAGTAATAATCCTCATAGAAAAATTTAGTTGGGCATCCATATTGGTTCTATCTGTCCTGAATATGATGGATTTTGTGTTTTATGTTTTTTCTCACCTACATGTGAGGGTGGTTTCAGGAAAAATAGGAATTGTTTCAATCAGGTTCTTAGCCTTACCACATTTATTGAATCAGGGTTCAATGTTGAGTTTTTACTTAAAAACAGAGACAGAATTTGTGGATTTATCAGCTGAATATGATACAGTATGGAAGGATGGATTAATTTATAAACTCTATAATCATTTAAACTGTGGTAAAATATGAATTGGTTGAGGCTTTCGCGGCCATCGTTCAATGTGACATGTTCTTTCGAGCATTTAGGCCGTCGTCGTAGATTAGTTCTCGACGTTTCGCCAGTTCGAGTGTCTGGCATCTTCAGGAGTTATATTTCAGGAGATGTTCTCACTGGACTCAGGCAGTTCAGTCCAGTGAGAACATCTCCTGAAATATAACTCCTGAAGATGCCAGACACTCGAACTGGCGAAACGTCGAGAACTAATCTACGACGACGGCCTAAATCGAAAGAACATGTCACATTGTGGTAAAATAGTTAGACTATTACAAAATATGTTATCCGACAGAAGTTTCCTAATTTTTGTCGATTATAATAGTAGTAATTTCGAAACTTTGAATAATGGTCTTCCACAAGGCTCAGTTTTAGCACCTCTTCTATTCAATTTATATTTGTGTGACATTCCAACTACTTCTTCGGTAAAATTTATTTATGCTGATGATTTTGCTCTGGCTTTTCATCATTCTAAGTTTCAAACAATAGAAAGTTCCTAACCTCCTATGTTACCGTACCCACTATTCCTTACGTAGAAAGGAACAGAATATATACCAACTAACTAAAAAAAACTGCAACACCCAAGAGGAGCTGCTAAATTTATTTTGGCTGTATAGATAATATAGCAAGAGTTAACTGATTGAAAAACGTTATGATGTACAGGGTGGGCTAAATTGGTGATACTTGAACTACAACTTTTTAACCGTGAGATATAGAGGGAAATGAATGGCACCATCTTTTTTAGAGAAACTGATAATGCCATCAACGGCATTCCTCTATCTTCTTTTGTTTTCGAGTTATAGGCCAAAATTTGAATTTGGGCGATTTAAACTTTGGCCATTATTTCCGTTTTTGTTTGTGCTAGGATGAAAACATTATAGAGGCACTTTTTTCATAGCAATCCAGTAGCGTACTTTGTTTTTTCCAAAGAGGTTTCCCTACTGAGCTATAACATAAAGTTTTGTTTTTTTCTTATGGAAACAATAGTTTGAATTGGCTTAGAAAGTATCGCCATTTTTTTCCCGTTTCAGAAATATATCATACATCGTCCTCAGATTCATTCAGATATCATGAAAAATATAGTTTGTATGTGAAATTTTAATAATTGCGTATTAAGTACAATTACCGAATAATCTGTCTCTACGCATGGTGTCGTTACTATTTTGCGATTGAATACTTGAATAAATTCTCCGTGGTTCGATGTCTGTTCAGAACAACTATCAACTCGAAGTCATTATTGCCGCTGAAATAAAACATTTTAACATATCAAATTTCTCGTAGTTTTCGAACATTTCCATATTGCCGGCAATAATGACTTCGAATTCTACTAATTCACAGTTTTTCTGAATATAGATCAAATCACGGAGAAGTGAATCAAGTATTCAATGGCAAAATAATAATGACACAATGCGTAGAGACATATTATTCTTGACTCAGCCTACTTCATACTCGATAATTCAAATTTCAAATACAAACTATATTTTTCATGATATGTGAATGAATCTGAGGGCGATGTATGCTAGCCATTTCAAATTATTATTATTATTAACCTCTTTGGAAAAAACAAAGTACGCTACTGGATTGCTATGAAAAAAATGCCTATATAATGTTTTCATTTCAACATCTTAGCACAAACAGAAACGGAGATAATGACCATAGTTGAAATCGCCCAAATTTTAATTTTGGCCTATAACTCGAAAACAAACGAAGATAAAGGAATGCTGTTGATGGCATTATCAGTTTCTCTAAGAAAGACCACCGTAACCTGTCATTCATTTTCCTCTATATCTCACAGTTAAAAATTTGTACTTCAAGTATCACCAATTTTGCCCACCCTGTACATCATAACGTTTTATTGATTCGATGAAATTTCTCGTTCCTCAATCAATGTAGTTGATATGGAAAATAAAAATTATTTGATTGTTGATGTGGTTTGAATGAATTTCGGTTATCACATGATTTTACTTTTTATTCTTTTGATTTTAGCAACAAACATGAAAATTATACCATTTCTGAATAGGGAATAATGCGACCTCCCAAACGATGTATCACAAGGGCATACTTTCCATTCGAAAAATGGAGGTTGTACCTTTCTCTTGAAGGAGTTGGCATTTTTACGAAGAAGAATGGAATTTCAAATTTGAATTTAAAGTGTTTCGGGATTATTGAAAGATACATATGTACAGCAAGGAAGATAATGAATTTATTTCATTCAGATTTTCCACATTTTATAGTAACACCTGATTTGACGTCATAATAAAATATTTCAAAATATTCGCTTGGTACATTGAATTTATTTCCTGTGATTATAGTCTGTTATTATTTGCAGAAGCTACAATTGACTCTGCTCTCCTGAATTGTATTTCTTGAAAGAGGGAGAGTTTCTGGATGACGCCTAGAACGATATCATTTCATTTCACTAATAACAAGAAAGATTGATGGGCAACAGATAAATTCAAGACCGATTCATCAACGCCGTATCTTCCTCGAGTGGAGAGATCGGATGAAAAATCCGATCAATCACTTCGAACTTCCACTTGGCAAAAGTTGGAAAAACTGGAATCAATTAATACGCCGGATAGGCTAGTTGCTTTGTCGTCTTTGGGAAGACCAGATGAATACCGCTCGTGCCTCGGGAAATGAGGGTGAGGATGACGCGAGCGGCAATTCTGTAATTCCTGTCATCTACTAATTACTGGGATCTTGGTCTTGACATATTAAGAAGACGAGAGGTGGAAAAATTGGGTCTCCACCTTGAGGGAATCTTTGAATATTGTGAATGGAATCTGTTTAATTTATTCTTATTCCCTCTTTCATTTACTGAAGTGGGGTTTGTCGCAGACATATTCAAGTTTTCTGTGCGGTATATTTTTAAATATTGAATTTGATAACAAAACAGAAGAGGATGATTTTCCTGTGGATGCTCGCAGCGGTCTTTGAACATAAGCTTCGACAAATCATCAAATTTAAGGCCAAATTCGATTAAAACACCCTAAAGGTTGAAGAGCAAAATAAAAAACCTACAATGAAATTTTTCGATAAGTATATTTCCAAATCATTTTGAAACAAGTGTGTTCAGAAAAAAGACACACAAATCGATATTTAAAGAGGTATTATAAAACTGATTAATGATAGAGCGCAATTAATTTCATCGTCAACTGAAATACGAAATAACGAAATTAATTCCATTTAAAATATTTTTGAGTATAATCAATATCGAACTAATTTCATAGAAAAAACTATTTCAAATTTAGAGAGAACAATTTTGCGTCGAAACGATAATAACAATCAAGAACCAAGAACAAACCGTCAAGAACAACCAACTTTAATGAATTTGATTCCTTATGTTCATGGATTTTCAGAAAAAAATTGAAAGAATTGGTTCTAATTTCAACATAAGAACTGTTTTCAAAACAAAAAATGATTAACGATCTTTATTAACAAAAACTAAACCTTCGAATAAGAACCAAAAACCAAGAAATTTTATTTACAATATTCCCTGTATTTGTGAAAAATCTTGTACAGGAGAAACATCAAAACCATCAGATGGATTGGAATGGCACAAAAATTCTAATGACGAAACCCGATGGTTATAAAAGAAAAATCAAGGAGTCAGCTTGTATTTTGTTGGATGAGGCTAATAATCTTGCCAATTGCTAAGTAGGAATAGATCGAATTTAGATGGATTTGTTGGAAAAAGAACTGGTTTCAGGGAATTTTGAAATAAAATAACGATATCAACATCTAGTAATCAATATTAATCCATGTTCATTATATATTGACAAATGTGAATCAAAAAATTAAAATATTGTCACGATTCTACGAAGTTGAATGAAAACTAATAATTGTCTGACTAAGGAATCTAATTTAGACTCCGAAACGTTACGCATAACAGTTCAAAGTGTTTTCTTTCTGTTCATTGTTAAGCTACAACTTCTTCTCGTAAAGTTCTGACCCCTGACAAATAAGTGCTCAAATTTTTACGCAATGGCCTTCCTTATATTATTAAAAAAATTTTTCTAATTGTTTCTCGTTTCAGAGACTGGGAGAGAAAACCCAAATTAAGTTTTCAGGAAAATGAAGAGACCTCCCAGACAATATTTCAATGGATATCATTTTCCCAAGTCTATTTTTTCTCAGATTTTTTTTATAATTTCTTCATTTTCTAATGGGATACGATCTTTTCAAATTTTTTTCCATTTTTACCATTTTCAAAAGGCTGAAGCACTGACTGGTCTATAGAGTATATCAGAGATTGCTCCGTGATAAGGGCTGTTAATTCACCCTTATTTAAAAAAAAAACACATCAGAAATCATATGAAGGGGGACGTCTTCTTGCTCATGTTTACATGTTCTAGCTTTGAACCTCTCCACCTATGGACAATCCACCTCTTTTTAAACAACACCCTATATATTATTGCTCTGCCGGACTCTCCTTTACAATATGATCACCAAATACTATAATAGTTAGGTGAAAAGTCAACAGTTTGTGCCAATCAGCCAGCATCTTTAGATGATCAACCTCAGCAAATTTTTTAAGAATATCGACAAATAAACTCAGAAATATTACATAATAATCTGAACTAATTTGAAGCTCGACTGTATCATTGTATTTAAATCTAGAACCATTCGAGCACCTCATAAAATAATTTAGTATGGTTTTGCTGACTTCTTATAAAGAATAATGTTAATATCAGTAAAATAAAATTATCCGTAATTCCAAACTGATTCATTTTCCACTTATGCATTACAAATTTTTGTATTTCTCTTGTAAAGGAGACTTTTATCATAACAATGTATAGGATGTTTCTTGGAAAAAATTTGGAGGAGTGGCTAATGGAGGGTTATATGGGCGCTCTTATAAAATTATAAAAATATTTTTAGGAATGTACAGGTGTTCGAAATTTCTTGCTCAACGAATAGAAAAATTAAAGAAACTCGAAAATGTCGATCCACTGATTTTTTTCCTTCATCTCCAGAGGGGTTCAAAACTACGAATAAAGAAATTCAACAGTTATTCTTGGTGAGCAGGGTTTGAGACACCCTCTACATAATATGTACATACGTACCAAATATTATTTTGAGAGTTTGAACGTTTGTTTCAATCATTTAATTGATATTTTGTATATCTTGTCTGAGTTTTATACAATTAATCTTGAAAATTTCAGTTTCTATTATCTAAAACTGAAATACTCATTTCCCCCATGTATTATAAGTTTCTCCAAACGATGAAGCATGAAAAGTTGTAGCATTCGATGCTATAAACTTAACATCGAATGCTATAATTGTGTAAATAACTTTGTAGTTCTGAACACTTACCATAAATCAGTTTTGTTTTCTTATACGTGCATGGATTATTCAAATCAATATTAATATGATTCCTGATGTTGCATAAAGTCGATGATATTTGGTTATCTGACATCAACAGAAAAATGGGAAGCCCTTACAAAAAAAGATAGGATTAATGTATATTTATAATTTGTAAATTTTTATTGCAATTATAAATATAATGATGAATTTATGGGGAATCTTAATTGCAGAAGATTCCCATCTCAAATTGGTGATGCTATCAGTGGGGCGCATGTTGCACTGCAAGATGCAAATGCGGCATTACAGGCGGCTAGAGCAGGAGAAGCTGCAATTATAGCTCCAGGCACTGTACCGAAGGTAAATCCTGCTGCGCTAAAACAGGCAACCACAATTCCTGCGCACGCTGCTTGGCAAATCCCGTAGCTTAGGAGAACCATTCTGTCAGCCTGTGAGAAAGAAAATTTGCAATTATGGTCCGATTGTTATGCTATTGAAAAAAAAATACTACGCCACTGCTTTCTCTGTCCAATATTCATGGGAATCCGAAAAATATGCTTTCTTTTGTTCATAACGACGTCTAAAATTTCCCGGTTATTATTGAAAAACTGATATGGATGGATATAAGAATGTCTTGAAGGAATAAGATACAGGGCATATATAGCATATAAACTGAGCTATATTGTATTGTATGATTTTTATTTGTATCGGTATTGAGAGTAAATTGAAAATTCATTTTTAAAAGTAAAAACCGAAGTGCTCAGATTATAAGTAGGCAGAGGTACTTACCAAAAAGGGATAACTTTTTCACTTTTAAATAACAAAACTGCTCAACGTTTGAAATTCGAACAACTATGAATCAGTTTCATTCAGATTTAGTATTTATATTGGTCTTGAAAATCCGTTGTTGCCACGTCAAATTGCGCCGTAATTTTGGCTAAACTTACAAAAAATTTATTATTCCTCTACGCGAAATACTCATTGTATGAACAAATTGAAGAAGTTTTCAAAGACATAAGCCATAAGTTCCAAATAAAGCAGCAAGTTATATATATGGCTGTGATTCTACCACACCCTTAGGACAAATCTGATCAATGGTTTGTGATTATTGATTTTTAATTTAATTTTTGATTCATTAAATTAGCTTTCTTTCATTCTCATGCTTTCACATTTTTCTTTTTTCAGACTTTTGAAAGTCTTGAAGAAATATATCCGTTTTCGTTGGAGAGAAGAAATACTTTTTCGTATAAATTTTCTGAACTAAATTCTCGAGTTTTTTTTGCAAGATGGTGTTTCCTAACATAAGAAGAATTTACATAAACCTCAACTAAAACTTTCTCATACGCTCTGAATCAAAAAAATTCACATTTATCTGAATGAACATCAATTTGTATTAATTAACTCTATGTATTCCCAAAATATATAATAACAACTGTCTTAGTGAAAATTATGAAAATCAGAGTTGTCTGGAAATTTTTCAAGAATTGACAACGTTGTTTGGAGAAAGATCCGAATATTGAAGATAATTCCACATGGAACGGGGAATCCATGAAAACACATTCTATTCTAGGATCAAAGCTCCATTCTTAATCGCTTCGGAGGTGTTATCACTGGCGTGCCGAATATTATTGATTAAAAAATACATTTTCATCATTTCAGCCAAGTATTATAGACACGAACTCTGCGATTTTTTAATCTTTAAATTCAAACAACGAAAATTCACATTTTACAGACCTGGATATATTTTATTTATCAGTTCTGATCGAATAAACATGGAGGAAAATATTTTTTCAGATAATAAATTTTCAATTAATCATGTATTTACTTTTTTTCTATTTATATTCACCTCTTCCTTAAGCATGAAAGAAATTGTATATACCAATGAAATTTTGTATGTCTTTCTGAGATTCTGCTATTTATGAAAAAAGAATAAACTATTTTATTGATCAAATTTAAGTTGAAATTATTGTGGTCCTCAATTTTTTCCAATTTCATTTAATTTATATCAGACTCAACTGAATGTATTAGTTGTGTCCTTCGATGAGATAATCCTTGAAAAAAAACAACAATTGTAAATTTAATTTTCATATGAGCAAAAAGACGAAACACGTACTCCTGTATATGATTTTGAAGTGTTTTTTTTCATTTTTGCATAAAATTAAAATCTTCAGAATTATGTGGTGTGGATATTTTTCATTGAAATGCTCTGTATAGATTTTTATATGAACCACCAACTAGGCGAAATCGGTTTTCTTTTTCCTCAAACGGTTTTGATTGTTCGGGAGAAAGAAATCTCAATCTCTTGGTTGGTTGTTGCAACAACTTCGAATGACAATGTGGGATTTTCTTACCCTAAACGCAATCATAGGAGAAAAAGCTGAATCAAACGAACGCTTTACAAATTCTCGACCTCTTAAGACTAGGCTTTGTTCTCAAGTCGCAGTATAAGCTTGATCGCTCAAGCATAACGAATTGTTTACTGGTCACAATAAAACATCGATATATTCTGATAGGAAACATATTTACGAAGGGCGAACTAAATCATAATTAGAAATACAATTATAAATAAAAAAGCCAGTACTTGATAAAACAGGAATGGTAGCTTATTGATCCTTCACGTATGTTGAAATATGCTTCAATCCACTGGCTCTAGGCATATATTGCTATTGTCTACGTTTTCACAATGAAAACTTCAGCATTTTATCAAGAGAGATAAAAAAAACATGTAGGTTATTCGGGGTGTAGGTATTATTCATGATTCGTTCATTAAAAATTCTGCTGGCAACCGGTGGTGCGTTAGAAAAAAATTAATGGTAGAACTTGATAAAGGGGTACACTAACGGTATTCGATTGAAACTCTCAGGTCTCGTTAGAATGTTCCACATACACATTCAATTCAGAATTGTGAAGAAGTGCCTATATGAAAAATTCTAGTTTGGTAGTTCTATGCATGTAATGCAAAAGGTTTGGTAACTGTTCAAACTCGAAACGAAAAACTGTATACAGGCAGATATTCCTTCGACTAATTGGGTTCAAAGTTTCTGCTATATGGCAAGACCAATTTATTTTTCATTTTCATGATTTCAAACCTTTTTTCAACCATAATCCAAAAATTTGCTTATGTTGTGTGTAAATTAACTATTTTATTGTGTACAATAAAGTACCACATAATGGATGCAATTCATCAAGAATGTGGAGTTTCAATTTCACGTGGAAAAGATATTGTGTTTTAAATATATTGGCTCATTAATGTGGCTCTGCCAGTTTCCAAGTAAGATAAGTGGATCTCCTAAAATAATACATCTCCCACAGCGTTCGAACAAAGCGAATTCCTCTCAGCCGTAAAATTCCCTAAAAAAGCACGAGTGTTTGTTTTGACATATTTCCTCACAAATGTTCTAATTAGACAAGGAGGATGGCCTAGAATAGGGCTGTATTAGTATTCTAGTACCACATTTGACACGTTGCGATGATGACTTTTATTTATCTAGCGTTAAAAGGTCTAAGAGCAAATTAGTTACCTTAGACTGATAAGGAAAAGGTTTTTTTGAGGGAGCGTAAAATCTTCTATTCCTCACCCCTGAGCAGAAACGATATGTCAGCTGTTTTAGTAGTTGGAACAACATACTTCGGTTAAAATTAGATCTGTTTATCTAGATTTATTCTTCTCCGGTTTGGAATTCATTGTCATGGCAAAGTAGTGTAGTTTCCATCGTTCGTTTCAGTTTCAGTATTTTCCAAACTATTGACATTGTTGCAAACGCCATTTGCTGCAGTTTCGCATTATTTGGGCTGAATTTCAGAAATGACCGATAAAATCAAACAGTGGATATTTGACGGGCACGGAAAACGAATAACAATTGTTTTTGGAGTGAAGGAGAGGGACACTATTTATATTGTTTACTAATTAGTTTGTTCAGCAATTCAAATGAATTGTTGCATGTTGCGAAGTAAACATAATTTCACTTCGTCAAACAAATCGGCACATCGGGATATCGCTGATCTCCCGAAATTAATTTTCCAATGCCGGGCTCCACGCTGAATTCAAAATCGATGTCATTTCAAGTGATCAGTGATGAAAGTCAACTGTTTATTCTAATTGGAACTGTTTATGATGATTAAATGCTTTTGCATCTTCGTAACGAAATCTATCCATCTGATTTCCAATCTGTTTTATATTCTTCGATTTCAGTTAACTTGATTTAGTGTTTACGTCCATTGTCTTTTGCTGGCAATTTTTCACCTAGAAATGTGTTCATACAAGTAAACATGAAGGTAGTTTTATCTATTCGGATGTATATGTCTATGTGATCAAGTATACAAAAAATAACCACCAAATTACCGCAAAAGAAATACTTACGACGTTATTAAACTGATAATAAGTAAGTACTCAGAAATTATTGATTTGAGCATGAATGTTTATTATTTATAATTCAGACTCCTGCTCTTTGCTGAGTAGAAGTAATAAAAATGAATATTTACGTATATGTGCTGACTGAAAAGTAAGAAGTACAACCACGGAAATTTACAAATAAAGCAATAGGAAAAAAAAGCGTCAGGATTTGCTATTCAACATACATTTCAGCAATTTTCCTTTGGAGGTAAGTAAATTATAAGACTTTAAGGGGATAGATGAACCATTGTGTTGTCTGTGAATATTGTGTGTAAACCCCCTTGTGAAAATGGCGATATATATAATATCGATTGAAATGCATTTTCTGGAACGTTAACGGGTTTTTCTCTGTCAGTATTCTTGTGATCCAGCAATATGGCAGAAAGAGAGTTAAAGAAGTGTTATGATTAAATATTAACAGATGACCGATCAGAAAAGTGTATTGATCGAATAATGACAATTAGAATTCATGATCAGTGCAGAATAATGAAATTTATATCTAAGATTTTTAAATACAAAGAATTGAAAATAAAAACACTGGACTATACGTTCACAAATTTCACGGAATAAAACCCGAAAGATTGAATATAGTCTGGTGTTTTTATTTCCAATTTATTGAAAATGTTTCACTGAGTGTTGAGCGAGGAATCAATTGTTTCAATACAAAATTTTCAGATCATTTCGAACAAGCGTAATTCGAACAGGATGTAAAAAAATCTGAATTATTATTCTGTATAAGTGTTGATCGAGGTATTATAAAAAAAACACACAAAATGTGGCAGAATTCTGTATTTTTCTGAAATTTCTCCAGGGTTTTCTCTCCCAAAGTCTGAAACAAAATTAATTTTATGAATAATAGAAGAAGGCCCCTCGTGAACTCTTGCGCTAATTTGAAAGGTGCCAAATCCTTTCAAAAAAATAATTGCCTAACAGCCAAACAGAAAACAACAACAAATCCGTTAAACATCGTTCAAGGCGTGGGAAATTTTTATTATTATTAGAAGTTTATATAATACTCGTACTTCGATACTCTATGATAGCAGTTGTGTCTTCATTTATTTTGAAATATTCATCGATACCAGTAATACTATCTAAAAGTTGATTGATAATGACTGTAGCTTTTTCATTATCGCCATATTGGATTTCACTGTTTGTATCTTATTGATTCTTTTTTTCAATATTATTGAATTTCAGAGTTATTGATTCATCAATAAACATTTCAAATAACAAATCAAAAACTGAAATTTTCCAACAATTTTTAACAAATTTGTCTGACGAAGGAGTCTGATATAGATTCTGAAACGTTATGAAGTTTAAAGTGTTAATTTTTGTTGCATTGCTGAGCAACAATTTTTCCGAAGGAATTTGGCCCCTGGGAAATTAGTACTACGATTTACGTAGACTTATTTCTTCTATGATTCATAACATTTTCCAAATTCATTTCATTTCAGAGACTCGGAGAAAACCGATTTTCAGAGAAATAACGAATGTCATTTCTTTTAAATGCTTCTTTAATTAATTTAAATAATTAATAATTCTTAAATTAAGACTCAGCATAATTGATCGAGAAAATAATTTCGAATTGGAAAAAAACAATCCCAATCAAAATGATAATAATGATCAGAAACAAAGAAAAAGTCGTCAAGAACAATATCATAATTACTGAATGAAATTCATCGTGTTCACGACTCTTCAGAAAAAATGAGAAATATCGGGTGTAAATTCAACATAAGAAGTTTTTGTAAATAAAAAATGATTTTACAATTATTATATAAATGACAAATAAACTTTTGAAAGAGAAATAAAAATAAAAAATGAGCACAAAATTTCTTGTATTTGTTGAATACACAGGAGATACAGGTATCAACACCTCATGAGATAGGAAAGCGTGAACAAAAAAATCATTTTGAAAACAGAGATATCGGCAGACTATAGACGAAAAAGTTTTAGAAAGTGGTCCATTTCCTTTTCGTTCAGAAATACCTAGTCACGAATTTTTAAGAAAATATATTTTCTTGTTTAACTCTGTATTATGCATAAATTTTCATAAACAATTTACGATAACATTCATAATTCCAAAATGCAAAATAATTACGTATTATTTGTTTCTTGTAAAAAAAGTTGAGATTCCAATTTACTTCTTGTTTTTTTTTCCTGCCCGGTTTCAAGTGATTTGTTCCATTGTGATGGTAATGACAATTCTAGAGTGCACCTGGCATTACCAGCGTATAACCATCAATTCAACGTTGTGAAGTAGATATATGTAACAGAAAACTTGATGAAAATGAACGTGGTGAAAGCAAAAGAGGGACAAAGAAAAAAAGAGGGAGGGTTGAAGTTGACTAGCACATACATATAGGTATATACAACCTGCACACGTGCATAATAATGTCGTAGTTAGCTATGGAAGTTCCACCACGGTATCCCTGGTTTGTTTGGAGCTTATTATGTCTAGATTACGTTCAAAAATACAGCTCCGGTTCTAAATTAACCGACCTGTTTTGTAGCGAGTGGACAATAACATTGATGACTTGTGTTTTATTTTTTCAGTCCTTGTTGGTCTATCAGAAATCTCCCCTACATTCATACAATGTAATATCATCGTGTTGTTGGTTTTCCGTTGGAAATAAATTGATTTTTATGATCCGAATTAACAGGTATTTGACCTGTCCTATTTGAAAGGATTCTTCTTTTATAATAGTCCACTAAATTTGCACACTAATTTCCTTGCTCGATTTTTCACCTATATACAATGTAAGGGATGACTTTTTATTTCTCTATTTAATCCCTCACGTATGGCTGCTTTCCAACGAGTTGCAGATAGATTGTTTGATTTGTTACTGAAAAAACTCGTTCTCTAATCTTTGTCCACCCATCTTACCTTATCCGTTATTGAATCACAAGTTTTCGTGGAAATTTCACACGCTGATTACGTTGATGGGGATTTGAAGAGTCGATTCATATTAGATTAACTCACAACTTGGATGGCCGCATCAAATTGAGGAATTCTCACAGTAATTTTCGAATTAGAATTGAAGGAAATTTGAAGAACGAGGAAAATAAAGTAAAAAAAAAATTTTTTTTCTTCTATATTCATCTTTTTTCAAGGTACTTTCTTCCAATAAGAGATGTTGTGAATACATAGTCATAGTTTTGAATTCAAAAAGTATATCTATATTTGACCATCCCAATCAAAATTCCAAACGAGTGTAATGAATTCTTGGATTTCTTTTTCCACGAATCGCGAGTTTTCAGAAACGTAGAATTTTCTCTTCGTCGCCTAAATTAGAATCGGTGACAAATAAAAAATGGACGTTTATTGGTTCCAAATCGCTACGTCTTTCAAGATTCTGAAGTATTATTGTTCGTACAAAATTTTTTTCTGACTAATTCAAGTCTGACGAATTATCATAATCAAAAATACGCTGTCCCCGCAACAATAAGTCATTTTAACGTAAGTTTACAACATCGTCGATTAATGACTCTTATTAATGCATGATTTCAATTTTTTTGATGCCTTTTGAAATGTTGAAAAGTGAAAAAAAAATTATCGTAGGATGAAACCCATTGGAAATGAGAGGTTATTTAAGAATAATGAAAGGAAAAATAAATTATCGGTGATCTGAGGTCAGGAAGCGAATAGAGTTGAGCTTTTAAGGGTTAAAATCAGTTAATCTCCATTTCCGGAAAAATTTAACGTCATATAGAAAAAAATTGGAAGTTGTGAAAAGATCGCACAAGATTGGTGTTTCACTTATTTCATATAACCTCAAAATTTCTGTGGAATATTCAAAAAAGCTAGTTTTTGGTGTTTTATTTTTCTCTTCCACGAAAATAATTTTTCTGAAGATATTTTGTGAAATTACACCTTCACGTATTCCAAATACAGTGTACTTTTTGATTCAGCAGATTCTATATTCACTTATATACAGCCTTATTCTAAATCGAAAAAAGTCCATGATAATTGTTTTGTTGAAATCTCTACTTTCTGTTTATAACTTTTCTTAAAGCAGATATTTTGACGTGATATTTTTCGGTTGCGAAAAAATTATTTTTCGATATTGAGTCAAAATAAGGTTGAAAAGATAAATATATTGAATCGAAAAGAAAAAGATTGTATTTGCGACATGAGGGAGTCAGTTTTAACCAAATTTCGTAAAAAAAATTTTTTGGTAAACGATAAATTTGCAGGAACAGGAACCAGGTTATTTGAAATTCTCACATAAACTCTGAGGATATGTGAAAAGAAGTGCTTCCGTTACCTCAACTTCGCCATTCAACTTTTTTCCATACGACTTATAGTTTTGCCAAAAATCGGGATAAACCATATTTTACCCTTCCCTTCCTCAGAGCGCCCTCCATTCATTTTTCCCTCCATTCTTGTTATATTGTCTTCATTATACAATGAGTTTCATTCCACTTTAGCTTTTTGTTGTTTCAAAATCACACAAAATAAAATATGTTTCATGTTTTCAATTTAAAATCTTTGTAGGTACTCCCAATTCTGAAATATGTCATTTCGAGACAAAATCACACTTCTAAATTTATTTGTACATATTATGATAAATTTGTCTATTTTGCAACAAATAAAATAAAGAAACGTTCATTCAGTAATGAATTTTTTATTCATTTCAAAATTAGATCAAGGGAAAAATCTTGTAATCAACTAGTTCATTAATTTAGCGATTAGTGATTTCGAAAATAAACAGAATTTTAAGAACAATAAATAAAAAAGTCCAAATCTTCCAATATTTATTTTCATAATGGACGATAACCGAAGAATATAATATAAATAGAATTAATTATCCCATGAAACATTTCAAACCATATTTCATAGGACTATTTATAGTTCCTCTTGACTCACTCTGTATATATTGTTTTCCAAACATACGAAAGAAGTGAGCGATGAAATCAAGTAAAGAATTGTTTTTTGTGTCTTTATTTAAATACTATATCTTCTCAAGCGTGGGTTGGAATTAATATCGACTGGAATTCTCTGATGAACTTCTAGGTATTCCAAGGAAACATTATTCGAAAGTGATGAACCCTAGTTGATTAATATCAATTACACGGTGAATTCGCCCGTTAACGCGTGAACAGCAGAAATGAAATACAAGAATTGATCATCTTGGGACGAGGAACAAAATACGTGTTTCGGAATAAATTGAATATTTTCAGGTTTCGTTTTAACAACATGGCTCGGGGTGATGCTGCGACAGGACCCTTTGAAGTGGACATGTTTCAAAAGTATCCTCCTTCTTGTTGCCTCCTCTGTTTCTGCGATTTTTATATTTAATGATGCTCGTGACATATTGAAATTTGATAGCGGGTTTCGACGGTCAAAGAATATTATGTTCTTCGCCAGTATGATATCGTATTATATACCCTTGTTGATATATCTGACATGCCTTTAATGCCCCGTGGAACTCCCTATATCATATTAAACTTTGTTTTTCTCCTTCAGATACGGGTGGCAATATTGGGTTTTCAAATAAATCTATAAAGACGATTTTTGGATACATTTATCCATTAACATAACATAATTGTTTATGAAAAATAGGGACACGTTCTAGTAACCAAGAATTATTTTGAATTATGGTTCGTATACCAATAAGCATTCTATAATGTCTTTATGTCAACGTTGAAACTTGCAAAGTAGAGAAAATTTTAAAAGTGAAAAAAAAATTGTAGGATGAAACCAATTGGAAAAGGAAAAGAATATAACTAAAATGGAAGAGAAAATGAATAAAGGGCGATCTGTGGTCGGGAAGTGGAAGCTTCAAAAGGTTAAATAAAAAACGGTTCATCCCGATTTCTAGCAAAACTAAAAGAAAGTTAAATGCGCGAAGTTGTAGGTAATGAGTGGATTCACAACTTTTGTATTACACTTTTCACACATATCCTCAAAATTCATATGAAAATTTCACATAAACTAGTTTTTGGTTTTTCATTTTCATCTTTAAACAAATAATATTTTTCACACAATTTTTATATCCCAAACACAAAGTATTGTTTTTTGACTTTGAGAATAAACTCCATGAGTGTGTTTGATATCAAACAGAAGAGAAAGAAAGACACACTTATTAAAATAATTATATTCTCTGACGATCGATTTTGGCTATAGGTCATCATCAGGTCAGCTTAAAATAGTAGTCAAATTATAAAAAATGATGACAAGAACAGGTACAATTTAAAATTTCTTTTACATAATAATCTTCAGAATAATAATAAAAGTGAACAAGCGTGACAGGCTTTGTTATTATTTACTCACCGTCAAGGAATATGCATTTTTAGCTTTCATATATTTTAGTTTTCTTTCAAAGGTTTAGTATTCATGTTATTTTTCGATGTTATATGTTATGATTTGGTCGTATTTATAAGACAGGTTGAGGCGAAAGCCTCAACCAATTTATTGGTCGTAATTATTTTTGGGTGTTCAGTGTCGATATTTATCATTCGAGTTATCTGTCTTGCGTGGAAATATTTGCGTCAGCTTAAGAACAATTTTCATAAGTACAGGGGTCATCGGAAAGTTAAAATTATGTTGTTAGAGGACGAATCGACTTGAACAGATTAGGCGTCCGGAAATCTTTAATATCGTTAAGGAGGCGATCATTGTTTTTGCTCTTCAAAATTTCAAGTCGTTCTAATAGTGTCAGTTTATAAAAATCATTATTTTGATGAAGTAAAGTCAGATTGGCGAGTGAGGTGGAATGTTTACTCCCGATCAAATGATTTCCCATGGCAGAAACGGGCCTATTTTTGAGGTGATCGTTGAATCTGATTTTTCATCCCGATATAGAAGGCAGGACAGTTCTGGCAGGTTATCTTATACATTCCGCTGTTTTTGACTATTCTCTTTTCTGGGTTTGTTACTAACTAGTTTCCCCTCTAGTGTTCTATGAGAAATATTCACGACGTTTAATTCATACTATACTTACGGGAAAAATAGAAAAACAACAAGACAACTACACGGATGTTAACAACTACTCCTCTACGCAGAAGTAAACTGCCATTGGAAAATAAGATCCGAATAATAAAAACGTTGCTCATACCAAGCATAACGTAGAAAACTATAAGAAAATAGTAGTGAGTAATAAGAACAGCAATTGGTTGGACCGTAGTAAATATATCAGCGAAGAACTGGAACTTGAAACTATAGAGGAAATAGTACTGGAACAGATAGAAAAATCGGTTCAAAGAAAGAACACAGCAACTATCAAATAAAGAAGATACTGAAATCTTTGTCAGAGAGATTGACAAAAAGAATACATAGCCTAAAATACACTTAAATTGAGAAGAACAAGTACTTCTCTGAAAACAACTGCACGAAAAGGGTGAAGGCAACTTGCACAATTACCTAATCTTTAGTTATTCTCTTCAGACATACAAATTTTTATGACACAAGTTAACAGAACAATGGAAAAAAATAAATTTAGGAAATATAACGAAAAAAATCAACTTATTCCTACAATGATTTTATTAATCAAATATACAGGGTGAGTCGGGAGGAACGGACCAAACTTCAGGTGTGTATTCTGCAGGTCGAAATAATCCCAAAAAACTCATATGTTGTTATCCGATTCTCATTTGTTTTCAAACTATAGGGTAATTAGAATATTTAAATAAGATCAACCATATTCAGATCAAGAATTCCTCGGACTATGGATTGGTCGCTGTGGTCGTATTAGTTGGCCTCCAAGATCTCCAAGCCTCACACCATCGAACTATTGTTTGTGGGGCTACTTCAAGAACGAGATATACAAAGTTAAAGTTGACACTCGGGATGCTCTAATTCGACGCATTAGAAATACGGCATTTTTTTTTAAAGAAAATCACGAATCAATCAGAAAAGCATCGAGACACCTTCGCAGACGAATGTGTTTCGAGGTTAATGGCGGGATTTTCGTGCATTTATTAAAATAATGCTATAAATGAAACTATTTTTATATAGAAAATGTTGTTTTTCATAATGACTTTGTAGTTTGAGAACAAATGAAAATCGGATAACAACATATGAGTTTTTTTATATTATTTCGAGCTATAGAATACACACCTGAAGTTTGGTCCGTTCCTCCCGACTCACCCTGTATATTGCTGAACAGAATTGGGATAAATCTGCTTCATAAGTCAATTCCATCATATTATAGTATACTTTCGAAAGCAGCACATTTTTTACAATCACAATCCGATCGAGAGTATGTCAGGCTGTGGTTGAACTTTAGTTTTTCGCTTATGTACTACAAATACTAAAAGTAAATTTGAACCTGAAACTGTATAACTTATATGTATAGAAATAGCCATAGAATGAGGTAATGAGTGAGGTGACATGCATATTTCTCTTATTCAAAAAATAGAGAAAGAAAGGATATTTTGGAATCCGTTTTAAAATTTCGTTGAGCAGTCGAGATCCTAAGCAACATAAAATTGTAATTTGAAGAAAACTCAAATGCTCGCCTCGTAGAGGGTGCAAACTCTTGAATATAACGAAGAAATATGCTCAATTGAGAATATGTTTTCCAAAAAAAAAAATAGTATATATCGAAATCGAAAATATAAATTTTGTGCGGTACTTCTTACCCACTCTATGGATGAGAGAAAAGAAGTTCACTCCGAATGCAAATCTTACGTGTATTTATTGCATCATTCGTTAGCTCAAGCGATTCTTCAGATTGATTGTTAATCCGCTCGATAAGTTAGTCGGAGGCTCATGCACAATAAAACCAACCGACTCGAACCTAAAATCTCTCCATCTCTCTTTCTCTTCCGCGCGTCATTTCAGAGATGTCGAGTTAATCAAGCACTGGTTCTCTTTATGATTAATTGCCTGAATGATGCGAGCTACGCAACGTATTGTTCATCTTTTTATATCCTTTTCGTATCCATTATCCTCCTCTCTCGGTTAGATAAGGGCCAACAAACTGCTCTAGATGCTCAACCACTACATGATTGATTAAGTACATTAAGCCTCTGAATTAGAATCACATATTTAATTCCGTCCTCCTTGCAAATGATTGTAGGCGGAATTGAGTTACTACAACGGCAGCCACTTTCTTGGCGTCAAAATGTCATAAATCAAAAGCTACCCCGACAAGTTCGCGAGTGCCCTGTTTTTTTTTTGACGTCGCATCCTACACAGATTAATTACATCTTCGGTGATGAATAAAGTTCCTTATCCAATTCGCAAATGAAAAATGAAATAGGAAAACTCCTCACTGGATCTTCTCTTCTTTTTTCGTATGAAAATTTAAAATTACTCTTTCCGGATTTGCAGTGAATGTTGAATCAAGAGACGCTATAAATGTTTGAACACAATGACGTACAGTAAATCTACTCGCTTTTTCTGCCCTCATTGACTATGAGGATGTGGCTTACATGGGACTGAGTTTACAACAACTCAGCAAATTTGAACGATTGCAGAATGCTAGCATAAGGTTTATATATGGCTTGAAAAAGTTCGACCATTTGAGTAGCTATCGGTAGGAACTTAATCTCCTGACTGGAGGCTTCTATTGTTGGGTTTTAACGTAATGAAGGCACATCGGCCTGGATATCTTTGCGAGAATATTCGGGAATACTCGAGCACACTCTAACACTACGCTTAGAATACCTATGCATGATACTAGATTCATGAACAACAATTTTTCTTTGAGGTTCTCCCAGCTCTGGAATCGTATTATTACCGCAGTTGCTCGGAGTGGTAGTTTCTTGTCATTCAAGATCGCTCTCAAGAAATATTTATTAACCACTGAATTCTAGTAACTAAATACCGTTTTGTTCTTGCCGTTCCTATTCCTCTATCCGTGTTTGAGTGCAGTATGATTTTGTATTATCATCATTGTGGGATGAGTTCTTATCATATCTTGTTTTCCCTTTAATAATGATTAGGTAGGCAGGAAGATGTCGCTTAGTAATATGCTCACCTTTTGCACTGTGGTTTATGAAATTTTGTATGACAATAATATGTTATTATTATTA
The DNA here is from genome assembly GCA_038502775.1 of Hippodamia convergens. Classification (NCBI taxonomy): domain Eukaryota; kingdom Metazoa; phylum Arthropoda; class Insecta; order Coleoptera; family Coccinellidae; genus Hippodamia; species Hippodamia convergens. Next base: position 10,580,020 of record CM076613.1, read on the forward strand.
TTATTAAATCTGTCCATGAAGCTTGAGTTCTTGAGGAAAAAATACCACATGAAAAAAATTCCATCGGTTTCAATGAGTAAGTTATTCGTCTCAAAAACCTACAAAACATTTTTTTACCGGTAAACCCTTCATCACTTAAAGCGGAGAACAATAATTATGACCAGGAGGATGTAGGATGAAATTAAGTTCTTTCTTACTGAAAAGGTTGTGCCTTATTGACAATGCGGAAAACTATCTATAATACCAAATTTAGAAATAAAAATGAAGAATGCTAAATATTTCATGAATATTAAATGAAATATTCTGTCAATAATTCTATAGTGCTCGGGAAAAGGAGTATAAGTCATTAAATGGCCAGAATGAGAGATGTCCTTACTTTGATATGTATGTCCATTAATAATGAAATTTCACCTTCTGGTAGAAGGAGAATGAATCATTTGCAACATAACAAAGTGGAATATAACTAAATTCCAAAAAAATTGATTATAACAGTCACCCAAAAAAAAACAAAGAAACTTTAATCACCAAAACCAACAATTTTGACTTATACTCCTCTTCCCAAGCACTCTAGAATTATTTCATTGGTCAGTAGCTATATGTACGAGTATATGTTGAAGAAATGTACACTCATATAACATTTCACATATATTTTTCCATGATCATTTGAGAAAATTCCTCGTTTTAAGAAGAACTGTTGGAAAAAGAAAAAATCGATCAAAGTACATAATTGCTTGCTTGTATGGAATTCATTGTATATTAATTCTTGTTTTGTCAGCTATCATGTGGATATCATTACAGAGAAACTACTGAAACTCATCAATTCAGACTCAATTGATTTTTTTGTTGATTATTACACTGACATTATTGGTTTCAAATTATGCAATTCTTACTGTTTCATCAATTTGATAGATTTTTTTCTCTTATTTAAAAATATGCCAATGACCGGTTCCACAAAGAATTTACCTTTCCAATACCGATTGTATAAGGTTTGCGACGCTGAAATTTATGATATTATGTTGATATGACAATTATCTTCGGACTAACAAGCTCAGGAAAATAGATTCCTACAAATCCACAGGGAATTTTTTGAACAGTTTTTGAACAACAACAAAACCAGAAAAATAGATCCTTACATCTACTCGAGACAACATCTGACACTAGCATAGAACAATGCAAAGTACATGTGCATGATAATTTACAACGCGTTACCAAAGCAGTTTCACTCAATAAGAAATGTTAATATATGAAGAAACAATTTGTTGAAGTTCTGCTGAACATCGAACCAACTTAATTGAATACTTCCGTCTTGTAAAGCTGAATCTATATGATATCAATAATGTAACCTGTGATCATTAATATTAATTGACTTATTTCCATTATTGTGTCACAATAATTGTAGGAACTAAATAAGTATTAATATTATTATGATGGTTATTATTATATTTTGAAATGATTCCGACAAGAAATATTTTATCAAGAAAAAAAAACTATAACAAAAAAAAATTGATCAATGAGGAAAGAAAGTTAGATTAGCTGTTAATATAAAAAAAATTTTGTTTGTTTTTCTTTTGATGATGACTCTAAAGTACCTCAAAAGGTGTAGAAAATCTTAATTTTCAACCCAACTTTCCTTCTCAATAGGATCTGGATGAATCATCAACAATGAAAGTTAAACCATCAAAGAAGAGAAGTGATTGAAATACCTGTAGAACTTCATATAAGCGACGAGCAATTGACAGTTTTTCGACTATATTGAGCAAGAAAACTATTTTAAGGAATGATTATTGACTTTCAACCTTTGTCAATCAAGAAATACAATTGCGAAAAATTAATCATATTGAATGGAATTACACAAAATGGATTTTCAAATTGTAAGAAGGATTACTCTAATTTTTAACAATGTTGATGATTTCAACAGCGTTTTGAATAATATAAATATCAAATAAATTATACCATTAGAAAATTGAATTTTGGTATCAATTGAATATATTATTATCGTAAAAAGACGATATTGTTTGGAAAAATGATTTTAACACTCATGATCAAGAGAGGCAAGCTTTTGATGAACGGTTCTCGGCCAGAGTTTTACAATAAATTTTATAGGTTTAGTTTTAGATGAATAACTTACTCATTGAAACTTTTGAGAAAGAATTTCAGCTCAAAATGAGAAAAAACCCATTTTTGGGTAATTTGGAGCAATATTCTTCTAGTTTATTTCTTCGCAGAATCGATTCAATGAGAGAAGTTGTGGAAAATGATTTTTTCAAGAATGTTTTGTCTGTACAAAGTTCTCCAGAAACTTACCATTCCCGAGATGAATGAAATCCAGAAATCTTTTTTTTCAATAAGCAGGTACCTCACATTTTCAAGTTGAGCTTTTCCAATGCTCTTCTAAAAATTTCTGCAGAAATTGCTTGGAGGTAGTTTTTCGTCACAAGTTTGCCAGATTTATTATACTATAACCATTGGAAGTCTCCCGATTCGGTATTTATCTGTTTAATCAGTTCTATTGCTGCAGGTCTATCTCGGCCCAATGTCCATCACGGTCACTTTGGCTAAACAGTTTGCATGCATTATGGGGGGGACCCTCGTTGAATTTTGCATAGGCTTCGTGGTGCTTCTGTAGTCTGTCTTAAATCCGTATGAATGGCACACGTGGGAATTGTATGGGGTCAAAGATATAACAGCGAGTGCGTAGCCGGACACTGGCCGTATCAAAATGAATGGAGGTGTTGATTAGAAGATTTAATTATTCTGGGGTCGACAACTTCGAACGTTATTTCATTTTTAAGGCCAGATTTGATGGAGGGGGACTTTCCTTTTCGTCTGAAAACCAATTGAGGGTCTGAGGGTGAATTTCACCAAACCCGCACCAGACAGATGATTATAAAAAAAGGAAAAATTCGAAAAATTTCTTGTGTTTTAGATGAAAAAGAGATACTCTTTTACTGAATTCCTACAAATATGTTTGGTTTGAAGGTTATAATATTACCTCCATAATTTGTCAAACATTCAGTGGAACTGGAAAAGCCAAATGACATATTAAATTTATTATTTTGGTAACGGTACACATTTATGAAAAATCCTGAAACATATCAAATTTCCATTTTAAATTTTAAAAATGAAGCCCTACCTTCAACCTTTTTCGAAAGACTGATACAACCCTTCAGTTTTCAAATAGGAAGTGTGGCCTTGTGATACATCGTTTGGAAGGTCGCGTCATTCCTCATTCGAAATATTTTCATGTTTATTGTAAAAATCAGAAAAAAATAAAACCGAGTGATGGCCTTGAAACTAATTCTGCTCATTTTTCTGAAAGGGCATGAACCTGAGACTACCTGAGATATCAAATTCAATAAATTTGGTTGTTCTGGACAGTGTCTCGGATGTTCATAATTGTTTTTAAGAAAATTTTCCTCTTGAATGTTTTGTTGTTCCCTCCCTCTGTAAAATCTCTTAAAATTGAATGAAGAAACACTTCATCTTTCAATTTTCGTGTACAAGAAATTAAATGACCTCTATATTAAAATGTTTTAATAGATTTGTTTTGGCACTCACTGGACGGAAAATAAAAATTTAATTTTCATAATGCGTTCGTTTCAAAATGATTTGAATTATTTTATCCAAATGTCTGAAATTTTGTCAGTCTTGCTTTCGTTGTATTGAGAAGACCAAATAAATTGTTATCTTGCCATATTACAAAAAGATGACCAATATATTGACACGAAGTCTTTTGTTTCAGTGAATATGTATCCATTTAGTTTTCTTTTAAATATTCGATGAATATAATACTCGAGGCTGGTGATGAAGGGAAAATCATTTTCCCTGGTAGAATATAGTATATAGTCACTCTAATTGAAAATATTTTGAATTTAGTCGAAAATTCAACACCTCCATTATACCATCCACAGTTACATTCGAATTCTCATGAATCATTGATATCTAATCTTTGATCAATATTCAAATCAAAATCTTGTGCCAATTATAATTTTAAAATAGAATGTAATCCGAGTAGAATATCATACTCGAAATTATTATCATCAATTACAAAAAACACAACTCAATATCATTGATTCTCATTTTTGTAGTTATTTTTCCTGAAAAATTTGCCCCTCCATTGAGTGTTTTGAATGTGTTCTTATCATCTTGAATGTGTAGATATAACTCATCAGCCACTTCCGAATTCAGAAGAGTTACATTTGATGAAACATTATTTGGGCTGTTTCCATTATCTATGTTGTTGGTTATTACCGACGTTTCGGCAAGCATTCGCCTGCCGTCTTCAGGGTGTTGTTGGTCCTGAGAAGGACCGGTTGTTGCCAAACTTGTTCTGTCTGGACTTGTGCGCTCCATACTTTTTCAATTTCGCAATTAGAGCGCACAAGTCCAGACAGAACAAGTTTGGCAACAACCGGTCCTTCTCAGGACCAACAACACCCTGAAGACGGCAGGCGAATGCTTGCCGAAACGTCGGTAATAACCAACAACATAGATAATGGAAACAGCCCAAATAATGTTTCAACAAATACACCATTATCAAGAATATCTCGTTCACAGTTACATTTGAGCCTAAATCATAAATTCCACATAATTCATTATCATTTACGAACACTCTCAATTTGATCAATGGCAACAAAACTAGTCTTTTTGATTGGGAATGGCCTCTTCATCCTGTACCCCCAACATTGTTTTCCGTTCTTATGTTACCGGATACGTTCTCTTGTTTGCAATTAATGAATTTCTTATTCTTAAGCCGACATAGAGCCTCTGGATGAAATTTTCCTGGGAACCATTTTTATCACAAATGGAACATAGTTCCCCCTTATATCTATTTTTCTATTCGGTAGAGACATAGTTTGTTCGGCAGATTTATTCATTTGACCGTTTTTGAAATTTTAAACGTTCTCATATTTTGTTAAACCTTCCAACTTCCGTAACTCAACTAATTATTTTTCGAAAGTGGTAACATTTGATCGATGAATTCAATCTTGTGAAAAATTTGGCAAATTTGTCACAGTAAAGTCAATTATTATGTCAATTGAGATATTGTTTCGGAGATTCAACAACAAATTTTCTTTCCTAAAAGCGTAGTCAACTGACCTCAGTCCTATACATACATCTCTATACTTGTGCCAACTCGTTCCACAAAAACTATCCAAGCAAATATTTTTTCATATATGAAAACCATTGTCCAAACCTAATAGAATTAATCAACTATCAAACCATTCTATCGCTATTCCATTCAGAAACAAACATAAAATCAAAATTTTGTCTCTATCTTCTTCCACTCCACAATGTGTGCATTCCGTCTCAAATTAGTTTAACCATGAAGTCACGGAAACATTCATTCCATCAAAATTATTCAGCACAAAATTGTCCTTTATCTTCTTGGAATCCTTTTTATTCTCCTTGGTCTTGCTTGACAGTTCTATAATATTTTGTGATTCTGCTATTTCTCGTCCAAATTCTGTTTTCACGTATGCAGGTGAATAAGTCATTTGTAAATACCCATCCCTTAACATCACATCTTCTTCTGCATCGAAATATATTTCTTTCAATTCCGGTTTCAATGAAATAACACACGTACGAAAAGAACCTCTTGGTTTCATTGATTTTGAAATATTTTTCACCTTCGGCAAATAGCTTCTGATGGTCTTATATATTCTGTTTGTCTTCTGGTATTTCATAATATAACTCCGTTCCCGTAGTCTGAATCCATTTGAACTTGAATATATTTTTCCTCGTATCAGTATTTGATGTTTCAAAAGCTATGCAGATTTTCATGGATGTAGTTATTATTGCTCGAAACCTCAATGCAATCACTCGAATATCAACCAAATAGCTTACGTTTTTGATATATAAGAAGGAGAATCAATTCTTATTTCAATAAATAGATGGTTTGATGTCTTCAATCTGAAAGATTTATTTTTTTAAACAAACAAACTGTGATATCTTAAAATAATAACTAACGAACCTGAAAAAAAATCAAAAACAATGCTATTTCATCGAGTTCTCAATTTACAATATTTGAAATACGTAATGACATTAATTAACAACTGACAAATCAAGGCATTCTCTAGGTTTAAATCAAATGAAAAATATAATGGAAAATGGAAAGTAGTTTTTTGAAAGAAATGACACTTTTCAATTTTACATATGTATGCATGGACCAATGAACAATTAATGTGTTTATTTATAATGAAGCAATTTACTTCATATATTTTGAATAGTACCATTTCAAAATGGCAAAAGTTGGTTAATTGAACTATCAAACTTGATGATGAGATACAAATTGAGTGCTTCCAAGATTCTTCCATTTTTTTCAAAGTTACGATACGTGGATCTAATTCGAATCATCAAAGTTCGCGCGCGCTTTGCCGTGAGCAAAACAGCGCTCCCCGATCAATACAATTCGGTTATGTCGTCTGATTTTGACTGGAAAATTCAATTAAATGCGATATGCGGTTCACTCAAACGGTTTCGCATCAGCCACAAATTCCAATTATACGGGTTTGTTTTGAATGACGTTTTACACGCCCTGGAACAAGAGGGCGACACTCTGAACTCATGACAAATTACCTTTCTGATTGCACGACTGCTCATTAATTTATTCGAATAAATAAGCTCAACAACTGCAAAACGTTTTTCTCGGCATCCTCACGTACTCTGTCTGCATGAATTGGTAACGCAGGGAGACCCAGGGCATTTTTTTTAATTGATGCCTGGCTTCGTGAATGAGGCCCATCTATAAAACATGTTCGAGATAGTGCTCAAGAGATGAACAGTCGGTCAATGATATTTGCAGTATTTTTTTGTGGGTAACGGTGAAAATTGAAGATGCGTAGATATTGTAAGGGTATTAATGATTAACCCTCTTTCGAACAAAACTGGCAATAGGAATTTATTTTTTTATTCGTTAAATAAAGCACTTTGTAACCTGTTATCGGATCGATGTGGAATCAGTGAACTCTAATGCAAAATGAAAAAGAACTAAAAACTACTTTTTTTGATGTCACATACTTGTCCTGTTAGATATCTATTGAAATATTGTCTGGGAGGTCTTTTCATTTTTTTAAAAACTTAATCTAGGTTTTCTCTCCGAGTTTCTGAAACAATAAACAATTAGAAAAAAATTTTTGAATCATATAAGAAAGGTCCCTGCCTAAAGATTTGAGCAATAATTTGTCAGGAGCCAAAACTTTACTAGTAGAAATTGTTGCCTAACAATGAAAAAAAAGAAAACACTTTGAGCATAAGAATGCGTAACGTTTCGGAGTCTTAATCAGACTCCTTCGTCAGACAATTACTAGTTTTCATTCAACTTCGTAGAATCCTGACAATATTTCTATTTTTTTAATTAACATTTGTCAATATATGATAAACATAGATTAATATTGATTAGTAGATGTTGATATCGTTATTTTATTTCAAAATTCCCTGAAACCAGTTTATTTTTCAATGAATCCATCCAAATTCGATCTATTCCTACCGAACAATTGGCGAGATTATTAGCCTCATCCAACGAAATACAAGCTGACTCCTTGATTTTTCTTTTATAACCATCAGGTTCCGTCATTAGAATTTTTGGGCCATTCCAATCCATCATGTGATTGCCGGTATTGGAACACATGAGATCTGTTATCTGTGATCTACCAATATCTCTATTTTTTATGTTATTCTCATGTTCACATTTTCTGATTCCTAATGGTCTTGATGTTTCTCCTGTATAAGATTTTCCACAAATACAGGGAAATTTAAAAATACCATTTCTTGATTTTTGATTCTCATTCAAAGGTTTAGTTCTTGTTAATAAAGATCGTATATCATTTTTGTTTTGAAAACAGTTCTCATGTTGAATTTACAACCAATTCTTCTAATTTTTTCAGAAAGTCCATGAGCATAAGGAATCAAATTTGTTAAATTGGTTGTTCTTCTCGGTTTGTTGTTGGTTCTTGATTGTTATTATCGTTTTGACTCAGAAATTTTCTCTCTAAATTTGAAATAGTTGTTTCTATGATATTAGTTCGATATTGATTATTCTCAAGAATTGAAATTAATTTCGTTATTTCGTATTTCAGTTGTCGACTAAATTAATTGCGCTCTTTCATAAATTTTTTTTATAATAGTTCTTTAACATTCAATTGATGATTAGAATAAAAATTTAGATCGCTTTGTGTGTGTCTTTCTTCTGAACACACTAGTTTCAAAATGATTTGGAAATTTTCTTATCGAAAGTTAATTATTTTGTTCAAACTCCATTGTGACAGAGAATTTGACGATTCATATGTAGATACAACCAGAATAATCTTACAGTACTTATGGCCTGTCCATAATTATGAACTATAGAGTTGTCTTTCAATAAACTCTTTCTGAAACGATGTGACTTACCCATCAAAAATCCCGAAATTCTTTCGGCATTATTTATTAGTCTGCAGAAATGTTTGAACCATTTAATAAGTATTCAATGAAATATATAAATATTCTTATGAAAAAGAGAACTAAAATAATACAATAAATGTTGAAACAAAAAGTACCTAAGCTGAGGTAAAAAAAGAACAGGGTATCATAACATTCTTTGTATGATACTATAGAATCATACAATACTATCAACACTAGTATCATACGATACAATAGAGCCAGGGGAAAAAACCTCAGCCGAAAAAACCTGCCTCCCCGTAAACAAAATAACATAAAATATCAAATATCAGGAAAATCTTGAAAGACATCAGTGTGATCATCTTCATGTTATCCGTCGATGGGCTCGGATATACAGATTCTTCCGAAACGACTCGTAATTCTTGATTAATTCAATGAAATATAAAATCTTCACAATCACTTCTGAAGAAATTCAAAAGATTTATTTCATTGAATGATCGAGATTTCTTGTCAAAAGAGGATATTTTTCAATTTTCTAACTCTACCTATTCATGAGAACCTGCATCAACGTGTAACATATTATAAATAAAATAATTCAAATGCCTTCCCTGAAGTTCAGGGTTCAACAGTTTGTTAAAGAAGGTTAATTTGGAGTAACTTAGAATGCATGTGTTCCGAAGACGAACATATGTTCTTTCGAACTGTCAACATGTAAATGACGCTGACATGAGATAATCTGTCTTGTGACAGAAGATCGTTAATACGTTTGTCAACTATAGCCTTTGAAAATTGGCAGCTACTTTTAGACACCTGGTTTCAAGTTACCATTTTATCCTAATAAGAAATCATACATCTCGTAGCGGACTTGTACATATATTAATCGGGAGATTCTTGAAGTCAAAAGAGGCACTTTTTGTCCTTGCCATTTTTTACTATTCGACTCGGTTGAAAAGATACAGGCTGTGGAGAACTCATGAAAAAATATGATTTTCGAATATATCTTGTGAATGATTTCACCGAATGGAATGTGGCAAATGTTCTACTAATACTAAATTTCAGTCAGGTGTATTATTTTTCATTATGATCAAGTATACCATTTAATTCCATAATTATATCAGAAATTCTGAGGGCCCAAATCATGACGGTAAGTTGAATGCCATTCAATGAATATTCGGTCATTTTGGAAATTAAAAATATTCTTCGTGAAATGCGCATTTTTCGGAGAATTAATGATTTGAAAAAGTCTATATCAGTTCAGAAGATTCACAGAATTAAATATCTGCTACGTTCTCTCGAAGATTTAGATGGCAGTGCTAATGCCCGGAAAAACTTTCATGTTTTCAGGCTTGGTATAGCTCATTATGGAAGTTTGTAATTACTCAATCTTTTCACCTAGACTAAATCGAAAAAAATGGTATGAGAAAAAAGGATCTACTTTGACCTCGAGAATCTATGGTTTAAGATCTTAAGATGTCAAAATTCACTATGTATATTCTGTTGAATGAAAGAATAATCATTTACCAATTTCAATTATGGAAAACTGTTCAGGTTCGACATATATTCTTTTGATTGAGACAGCTAGCTGGAGTTAGTGCAACACAGGAAAACCATACAGTTCTGTAGTATGATAAAATGAGGAAAGAGAAATATCCCCAGAGAAAAAAACCCTGACCTCTCCCGTGTTAGATGAAAATTTACTAAAAATATCATATCAGAGGATCTTGGAGGACATCTACCTGATCTGAAGGACATCTTCATGTAGTTCTTCAATGGGCAGCAGAGGAAAACAGACTCTTCACCAATCTACCCGAAATTTTAGATCTGAATTAGAAAAAGACGAAAGCAGAAAAAACTAGCTATTTATAATCAATTAAATGGTTTCTGAACTAACCATCCATTGCAGAAATTCTTTCTTTATAAATTAGTAATGACAGAAATGTCACAATGTTTGAAAGAAACAATAAACCAAATACCATGTAATTTCGGAACGTAATCACCCCTATCCTTCGAATTTCTCCAATATTCAAATTTAAAATTTCAGCCTTGCTCTCTAATCCTGAGGGTTCTTTCGAACCAGGTACGACCATCCTAGTGATGATTTTTCGGAACTTCAGATGTTTGAAGACCGCTACGGGACCCTAATGAAAGGAAATCATCTCCCATAGAAAAACCAAACATCTTATAACACAAGAGAATAGAATATTTTTCAGGACCAAAAATTACGACATATAATATAATTACTAGAGATACGAAAATTGTTTTCTGATCTCGAAGTGGAAATCTGTTGAATTATAGGTTTATGATTTTTCAGTACATAAAGCATGTATGTGATATCAATAAAATCTGAATTCCGGCCTATAGCAGAAAAATCTAATCTGCGTTATATCGAGAGCAGGAATGAGAATATTCCCGACTATAAAGATGGAAGGGCGAGATGATAGACATGTCGTTTCAGGAAAAAAACAAAGTTTATGCGACACTGAGTGATAGAGCGTTGTCTAGCAGCTAACCGATATCGCATCTCCCTCATCCAATCGACTCCAGAAAATAAAACGTAAAATTGGAATTCCCCATATAACTTCCTTCCTAGGGATTCATAAATCAAACCTCACGTTTTGATAGATAATAAAAAAGCGACTGCATATACCAATATCGAAATATCTGATTATGAAATATGAGAAACCATTATTTGGGTCCTCAAATTGGTTGAATACATAAACCATACAGAGTTTCTCGAATAAAATGAATGTGGTTTCGGAGGATGAAAAATTATTTTGTATATTGCTCTTGCGACGGCTTCCTGATATGTCAATGCGCTCTATTTATTTCAATCAGCATCTCTGCGTCCCCACGTCTATTTCCTGGGTTTTCGTCGCCGAACTCCCATTGTGAGATATTTCATTCGATGATTTTTCGTTGTACGAGTAGAACGAATATAATGTGTGAGTTTTCATCAAAACTATTTGTTTTCCAGATATCTATTGAAATATTGTCTTGGAGGTCTTTGCATTTTCCTGAAAACTCAATTTGGGTGTTCTCTCCCTGCCTCTGAAACAGGAAACAATTAGAAATTTTTTTAATAATGTAAGAAAGGCCCCTGCGTAAAAATTTGAGCAATAATTTGTCAGGGGCCAAAACTTTACGAGAAGAAACACTTTGAACTTTTAAGCGTAACGTTTCGGAGTCTAAATCAAACTCCTTCTTCAGACAATGGAGTTAGAAAAAAATAATGTACTTTCCTTCTTAGATGTTCCGATAAGAAAATTTCCAAATCATTTTGAAACAAGTGTGTTCAGAAAAAACACACAAATCGATATCTAAATTTTTATTCTAATCATCAAATGAGTGTTAAAAGAGGTATTATAAAAACACTTTATGATAGAGCGCAGTTTATTTCATCGACAACTGAAATACGAAATAACGAAATTAATTTCTTTGAAGATTTTCTTGAGGATAATCAATATCCAACGACTTTCATAGAATCAAGAACCAACAACAAACCTTCAAGAACAACCAATTTTAATAAATTTAATTCCTTATGTTCATGGATTTTCAGAAAAAATTAAGAGAATTGGTTCTAAATTCAACATCAGAAATGGTTGCAAAAAAAAAATGATTTACGATCTTTATTAACAAAAACTAAACCTTCGAATGAGAACCAAAAATCAGGAAATTGTATTTACAATATTCCCTGTATTTGTGGAAAATCTTATACAAGAGAAACATCAAGACCATTAAAAATCAGAAAACGTGAACATAAGAATAACATAAAATATAGAGATATTGGTAGATCACAGATAACAGATCATGTGTGTTCCAATACCGGCAATCACATGATGGATTGGAATGGCACAAAAATTCTAATGACGGAACCTGATGGTTATAAAAGAGAAATGAAGGAGTTACCTTGTATTTTGTTGGATGAGGCTAATAATCTCGCCAATTGTTCAGTAGGAGGAATAGATCAAATTTGGATGGATTTATTGAAAGAAGAACCTGTTTCAGGGAATTTTGAAATAAAATAAGGATATCAACATCTAGTAATCAATATTAATTTATGTTCATCATATATTGACAAATGTCAATGAAAAAATCGAAATATTGTCACGATTCTACGAAGTTGAATGAAAACTAGAAATTGTCTGACGAAGGAGTCTGATTAAGACGCCGAAACGTTACGCATAAGAGCTCTAAGTGTTTTCTTTTTGTTCCTTGTTAGGCAACAATTTCTTCTCGTAAAGTTTCGGTCCCTGACAAATTATTGCTCAAATCTTTACGCAGTGGCCTTTCTAATATTATTCAAAAAATTTTTCTGATCCTTTCTATTTTCAGAGACTGGGGGATAAAATCTAAATTTGTTTTCAGGAAAATGTTTGTTTTCCACCCTTAATCTCGCTCTTTGTTTCAGGACAGTAGGTCATTCAAGATTTAAACACACGATTTATCAGGAAATCTGTACGGTCAATTTGAAACGTCTGAAACAAAACAAATCAACGTTGACTAATGGAGGAACATTTGATAATTAAATTGCAGTGCTAGTTAAGTGTTCTAGGTCTGCTAGTGAGCTTCTCGTCGAGGATTTCAAGTGGCAACCGCTCGACAAGAGGTTATTGTTATTCCGAGACACATTGTGTTCTAGGTGAAGCCCTTGCCTCCATATAAATCAACAAACTTGGGGTTTTGTTTAACCTGTAGATCCAGGATATTCACAGAATTGTTTCGGTACCGTCAGTGTCTGCGCCAAACCTCTGAAACATCTCTTTTTCGAAACAAAAGGAATCAATCTGGACCGGGATAGGTATTTGAATATTTTCATTACTCGATCAGTTGAAACAAAAGTATGTTTATTGAATTCGATCGACATAAATGAAGAAAGGGTATCGAAATTGAATCTCAACTTCTCAAGATACGTGTTCTCATTTTATACGAAGTTTTCGAGCTGAAAACATAAAGTTATTTCGAATTATTCGAAAAATTCTTCATTTATTTTTGAAGATATTTAATCGATTTCGAAAATGTGTCATAACTTTTTTATTTTCGAAAATATGTTAAAACGTTTGAAACTTTCTGAAGGAACTTTTTCACTAAGAATAAGACACTATATTGAATTTTTTATAACCTTTCTTCGTTGTGTTGAATTAGAACCCATCATTTTCTGATCTTATATCATAACACACACAAAAAATTAGCTTTTCAAAACTATAAATGTATCGATTTATGACTGATCCTTGTTTTTTTTGTGAAAGATCAAAATAGAATCTCATTCTGTTTATATTGTTCATTTTACTTTCAAGCTGATTTTTCCTTGAAGATGTGAATAATATAGCGACATATATATATTTTTGACAAGCTTTTTTTTTGTGTGATATCAGGTCAGGAAAAGAATGCTCTCGTATTTGAAATAACGAAGTTCAAATTTTCGTTGAAATGAGACAAACAAACTGGAAAATATATTATATTCCTATATTATTCAGATAAATTATCTCTATCAACCTGCGCAATATACCTACTGACTGTGACATGTCGTAAACCTTTTTTTGTGTGGAAGTTGATAGAATGCATCGTTGGTTCTTTTGCGTGAAACCATTATTCCCGACTCCAATAATGGTAATAAAATGTTATCGTGGCTCCTTAGTTTTCTAATATTCCCGTTTAGATGATTTAAATTTTATTGCGCTTCTAGAATCTTGTCACGGTTGCTATTCCCGATTTTATTATTACTTAAGGCGACTCTAATAAAAATTTGAAGGGTCATTTCCACAACAGTCCGATTAATTTTATCAAATGTGAGTAGCTGTGTGCTAGTAGTAATGATTCCGGCGATAATTTCTGCAGACTCTTTAGAAATGGCATTTATAGCCAGAATAACGAGATCGTTCGCGCTGTCAGAATCCGTTGTTAGATGAAGGTCGGTATTTTTCGGAACGTTCCATAATGAAGAATTCACATTTGTAATTGTTCTGGAAGAGAAAACACTTCATTTTTTCTCAATTAAATGTGCCAACATGCATCCATTCGGATTTGTCGACCTTTAATTGAATATTGTATTCCATTTGCAGAAATATCGACAGTACTGGAGTGAATCATGGCCATCTTATGGATAAAAGATTGGTTTATGATTCACATCGATTTTAAATAGAGAAATGAGAAATCCAGGCAATAAAATAACCATTGTTCCCCGGTCAGGAGAACCTGAAAAGGAAACAGAGTAATCTGATATTGAAAATATAAAAGTCCCATGATAAAATTTGATTTATTGACCAGTGATTCGTGTCTTTCGGACAAAAAGGGGATAAACAACCCATAAAACTGCCATACAGAGTTGTAATAGTGTTAGCACGTAGTCAGTTTACGATTATAGTACGGATTAATGTTTTACTCAAGTTATCTATGTATTTGTACACTATTATTGCTTGGGAAAGGAATTGGGATACAGTGAATCCACTCTATTGTAGGGATCAATAAACTTTCATGCAATGCATATATTCGTGCAACCGATATCAATAAGCTACAATAATACTCCAAAGTAAGTATACTTTATATAAGTCGCATCACCACTAACGAAATTATGCACAAGCACCATGATTGAACGAGAACAAAACACTGAATTGAATTTAAATGAGTTCATTCGTGGATTGACGATTGAAATACGCCTAAGATATATTACGGAAGGTTTCTGAATTTTCTCAAACGTTGACTTCCAATCTCTGGATCAAAACCAATAAACAAAATTTCGAATAATGGAAAAATCTCCAAGTGAATTGAGTAAATGTCTTGTTGATGAATGTTTTTAATGAGTTGAATTAGTTTTTGTGGATTTAATACTTCTCTTAGGTTCTTGGCTATATGTTTAGCATAATTTATGAGCCTGCTTTCTTCGCTTTTTTGAAAACACAAATTAGGCCTTTATCTCATAGTTTTTTATATGAAGTATTATAAGTTCTACAGTTATAAATGTGTCTATTTATCTCAATTTTACAGGAGTACATGAATTGGAAAAACTTGCTACCCAACCATGAACGAAGGATAAAAACTTGGAATTATCAAAACAGGTAAATCAAACTGTTTCATCAGACAAAATTCAAAATCTGTAGATTCATATATTTTTTATTGGTCACTTCACATTCATCTACAAACAAAGACATCGATTCATGAATTTTTTAAGTTCCTAATGTAATTAACGAATTTGTTCAAGTAAGATTAACTTTAACTGATTATTGGGCCAGATTATCATCTTCATTCAACAGAATAAAACTGGACTTCTTGATTTTTCTCCTTTCTTGATCAGGATCTGCTAGCAGAATCTTTGTCTTATTCAAATAAACCACGTTATCTCGGGTGGAGGAACACATGCTCCGCAAACTGCGATCCATTTAATAGGTACTCTATTTTTAATGTTGCATCGATAGGTGTATGTTTATGTTCAATTTTTACCACAAAAACAGGTAATATTGTCAACCAATTTTTTTAGGTCAGTTTTTCACTTCAAGGTTTTATTTTTTGTTATTATGGATGTCAGATCATTTCGTGTTTCTTCTCCATATTCACCAGAGTCCTCTCTGTGAAATCTGCTGATATTTAGTATCTCCAAGAATTTTTTATGAACTCAACTCAATCATTTTTGTATTTCGGGTGTTTATCGAATGACATCAGCCTTTTTTCTGATATTGTTTTAACATTCACTTGAAACTTAGTATAGTATTGTACATAATCAGAATTGTGATATACAGAGCATTCCAATGTAAATTATTTACCCCACATAATTCTGAATACGTAACTTCTCCAAATGGCCTATCATTACACATTTTTTAAATAGACATTAAACATTAAAATTCTCTGTATATTACTATTGACCCCATATTTGTGTCTTATAGCTGTCATATATTATATTTCTTTTTCTTAACTATATCACATGAACTTCGAGTCTAAGATGTCTATTCAGGCTATATTTGATTTTTTTAATTCTCATAAATTAATCGCTTATTCGTGAAAGCCTTTTTACTTGAAATATCAAATCTTTAACTGCGGCTCTTAATATCACCTCGCTAATCGATTTTCAATTCATAATATTTTTCATCAAAATTCGATTATAAATAATTTCATCGAGATTTTCTGTATTAAATTTATGAAGCTCTTTCCTTTAGTGATTTGAAAAGTGATGAATTTGAAGTGTTTCGCTTGTGCGAACGTGGGGAGTATCCTAATTTTCTTCGGGAATCGAGAAGCTCTAAAGCTGTCACGTATGGCGAATCTTCAATCAGGATTGCAACGAAATCTGCATATGGCGAATGACTCCTGTTCCTCATTGAATAATCGCATTAGGAATTAATTTCGCAGGCTTACTCAAGTAATAATATATATCAAAGGCGGCGAATGAATCGGTGGCAACATTGATTTTTGGTCGTGAATATTTTGCATAGAGAGCTCGTTTAGAAGCATTAGCAGGCGAAGGCAATTAACTAGGGATCCGGACTTGATGGTTTCAAACAGACAATGTGACAGCTCGAAGGTGACTTTTGCCACGCCAGATCATTAATTTATTTTACAAATCAGCTTACTCAAACCCTGAAAGCGATTCTACATTTTTCTGCTAACCCCTCCCCTTAACAAAAGGGAGATGTGTGAATGAGAGGTACGGGCTATAATCCTTCTGAATTCAGCTACCCTGAAACTAATTACCGATGGCTTGCATGGATTTCAACCCTTTCCATGCGTCACTTGCCCTTCTTCTCGACTTGTTACGAAACTTAATTACCTTGTTCCTCTTCGTTTGACTTTCTTTTGAGGCTCATCGCTGTGTTCATCTGAGTGGAGGAGAACAGTTTGATGCAATTTTTTTGGAGGAGCGCTCACCTTAATTGAGTAAATGACTACCTGTTGAAATTAGACAAGGTGAGATTATATGACTTCATTTACGATTTTTAGAGTTACTTTAGAGGTATTATCCATCCATTGTCATAATAATAATCCTCTTTATTTTCAATTATTTGAGATACACAGGTATATATCACAATATGAACGAAAATAGTGTCACAAAGAAAAATCTACTCTATACGATATAATCTTCCATATTGTAGTATTTAAATAATTTCTTTTTGCATGTCCTATAATTGGTTTTCCCGTGGATATCCATTGGAAGAGTGTTGAAAATTTTCAAACAACGATACTGTATTTGCTTCTGTGTTGTTGACAAGGTACTTTTGGGTAGATTGTACTATAAAATTCGTGTTTCACATCGTAGCTTCAAATTTTCATAATCTTGAAACATATGTCTATTTTTGTGTAAAAATAGAAGACATTCCTGAAAATACAGTCCATAGATTGTTAGGATTTCTTTCTGATTGAAGAAACCACGGCAAGATCCATTATATCGTAATTTGCAGAATATTGTCAATGTCTTCTTTTGAAGTACAAATAGGAAAGAAATATTTCCCGACCCATAAAATGTAATTCCAAATCTCAATTTTGATTCAATTGTTGCATGGTATAATGTTGCGATTATTTTTTCATCAATATATTTGGAAAGTATTTTCAATGCATATATAGATGGTCCTATTTTATTGCCAAGTTCATAGATGTGATGATTTTACTTTAATTCTTGATCAATATGGAGACCAAGGAATTTGGTTAATTCTGATATACAAAAAGTTGTACCTTGTAATATAATATTTTCTGGTGATACTAAATTGGAGTTTGTTGGATTAAATAATACTATATTGGTTTTTTCCTTATTTCCAACCAAACTATCCTGGCCAAACCATGGCTCACCATACTTTAGAACCTCCTCAGCCAAAAGTTTCAATTCTGGCCACGAGTTTTCAAAAATTAATAGGTTGGTATCATCTGCATAATTCACTATGATCACATGGTTTCTCCAATCATCATTTCCATGAAAATCATTAATGTAAATAATGAAAATAATTCTGATCTTATCATCTTATCACTCATGTTCATCTCAACCATTTGTTTTCTTTCACTGAAATATGACTTAACCCATTCCAATGCTGGCCCTCTTATTCCGTAATTTTCCATTTTCTTCATTAGGTCAGTGAAAAACTGAAACTCTGCCAAAACATTCTTTTAGTGTTTGTGAAGTAGTTTACAGGTCCTGAGAACTTAACGAAAGCCATACTTCTTCATATAAGTACTAAATAGTTTAAAACAGCCACGAGATTGAAACAAACAGGTAAATCAATATGCAAATTTCCTACATTCTAATCATGGTAGACAAATATCTGCTTATCATCAACTATATTGACTACTTGGGCTCCAATCACATTAGTATCTATCTATTATTCATGAATCTAGCAACCTAGAAATTATGGAAGATCAACTGCCACATCATTTCGGAAGCAACTATGAGACCCTCTGCGGATCTCGAAGAATATAGCCGAAATCGTTCATTCATTTATAATAAAATTGTGTTTTCATGAAACAAAATGAAGTTCAACTTGAAGTCTATACAAATTCACTTAATGATAGTTTTTCGACAATTCGCAAATTCAGTTATGCATACACAACGAAACTTTCCTTGTGAATTTTTGCTAAATATCTCACAAATGAAGGAAATATTGAAACAAATTCAGAATAGTTGCAACCCAAGAAAACTATTCAAAATTCCCGGCGAATACTTCAAATTAAAAATCAATTTTTTGCGTGAAGAAATTCCTATACTAAATCATGAATTTTTCTCGAGGTGTTTCATTATTGAAGATAAACAAAAGTAATAATGCCTAACAAATTTTGGGAATCTACAAATAACATATATGAAATTGATTTTCTAACAATCCTCATTTCAATTGGCAAATTAGGATACATTTTGATTCCAACAGGTATTGATTATCTAAGTGCTACATTATGTTCTCAATCTTGTGAATTATGTTAGGTGCTAATCAAGTTTCATTTTTGTGTTCAACCGAAATCATACTTAGTTCTGCCTCTTTTTCTCAACTTATTTCTGCGTGTGATATCCTAGCCACTTTTTCTGAAAAATTCTTTTATGCCGATGATATTGTCTTGGCTTTCCATCGTACTGATTTTTCTGCCATTGAAAAAACATTTTTGTAGTGTTAGACGTTATGGTAAATCACTTTGTGGAGTGACTTTTGTTCCCAAACCCAAATGAAACGAAGATTTTATTCTCATTTGAGTAACCATCAAAAATATAGTTAAGGAAGGGGTGCATTGTTTGAATTAATTCAGAAACTCTCACTATGAAAACATTTCGCTACTGGAGAAGAGAGCTGAACCTTCATAAAACCTAGCAAGTAATGAATTCTTCAACATGATTAATCGATGTTCACATCATGTTCTGCATACATACGGTTCTCTGGAGAAAGTGCATTTTTATCCAAAATTTATCACCCATTTTCTTTTCATAGATTTTTTCCCTTCCTTAACAGAAAAAAATGGTAGCTTCTAAATGAATATATCGTTCATGCATGTTTTCATATTCTTTTAGGTCATAAACTAATTTCAATCTTCTCTCAGTTTTCATCAAATATGGATGAATGTTTTCTGTTTTGTACATTCCATTGTTATGGAAAACAAAAAGAAGAAAACAGCAGAGACAATACTAAACAATGAATTTTACCTTCACAATCAGTAGAATTGTCAAGATATTTTGTAGTAAGTACAACCTTGTACAATAGAGTAGCAGGGCTAAAATATGCTTGCAAATACCAGACAATCTTGCTTGGTATGTGTATACAGGGTCTTTCACGAGGAACCTCACCCATTTATACGGGAAACTACTGAACGTTTTTTCATGAAATTCAGCAGCTATAAGTATTTCACGATGCTGATGAAATCTAAAATATTTTCAAGGCATGGGCACCTCCGGTTTTTCGGGAAATGACGTCAACTTCCGTTTTTCAAATCAGAACACCATTTTTTTATTGCAGAAATAGATTCCTTGGAAAATTTCAAGTTATTTTGATGTAACATTTTTCAGTTTTGGTTGGAAAATTCTCTCTGAGCGGGAAAATTCGAAAAAAAAATCGAAAATAGAGCTCCGCTGAAACAAGAATAACTTCGAGGTTTTTGGATGGAAAATTTTCATTTTTGGGATTTTTCAAGATGTAAGATTGATATCCACTCTGAAAATCGAAATCGCGATTCATGATACAGGGGGTGAAAAAATCGCTTTCAAAGTTAGGGATGACAAAATCGTGAAAAATCAATTTTTTCAAATAAGAACCCCAATTTTTTATGGCAGATATTGAATCTACGTTAAAAAATAATGTGAGTGTATGCATCACACCCTTGCCCTAAAATGGATATTTTCTGAGTTATTCACAAAAAACTGTTTTTCGTCTTGAATTTTCAGCTATTCTTTTCCCTTCACGCCAAAAAGATGAAATTTTCAATAAAAAAAAGGTGTTCCAATTTGAAAAACGGAAGTTGACGTCATTTCCGGAAAAAATCGGAGGTGCTCATGCCTTGAAAATATTTTAGATTTCATCAGCATCGTGAAATACTTATAAGTGCCGAATTTCATGAAAATACGTTCAGTAGTTTCCCGTATAAATATGGGTGAGGTTCCTCGTGAAATACCCTGTATAATCTTGTCAACCTATACACCATCATTTTTATAAGACTTCCTTTCCTCAATATGATGGGGTTGTCGTTGTAGAATTCCAATGCTTTGAAATAATTTTTTCCACATAGAATCAAATGATTGCATTGCAACACTTCGTCACCCTCTACAGAGCATCTATGAGGATGTTAATATTGGAAAATTTCCTATAATTTGAGGAACCTTTGGTAAACATTCTGCCAGATGATCTGAAAAGCATTTAAAATTGAATAGTGCTCACCTCAATATTTCACATAAAATATAACAAAAATCACAATGTTACCTAATTAAGGAAAACTTCAATTATTGATAGTCAATAAACGTTCAAACTTAAAAATTCCAAATAGAAAGCTAATGTAAACACGAAACAATACACGTTTCGGTAAACAGCTGATCGACGAATGCAGCGCCATCATCGGTTATTATTTTGTCCAATACTAGGTTAAACCCGAGACTTCACTCACGTAATATTTCATGGTTAAAACCTAGTGTACACTAAATTACACCTTTTCTAACACATAAACCTACTCGAATATATTCTCTATACTTTAGTGAAAATTTTGTACCGTAGTTATGTAAACAAACGAACAAACTAAAAAACCTAGCAGACTTTCACATATCAACACGAAAATTTGACCCTCCAAAACTCAGAAACGAAGAATTTTGGTGGTTGTTTCCATTTTCTAGTGGGGTTTATTCTCATTGTTAGTTTCCACACTGATTTTTCAAACTTTGCTCACACATCAGAAACGACAAGTAAATGTGCAAATATTCCAGCGATAAAATGAAAATGTGACCTTCGAAAGTAGTTATTTTTGATACGCGGGAGAATGTACAATTTTTCGTCGACGCAATAAAGTGCGAAATTTAAGAAGCCGAAATGGCGTAAGATCCCGCGGAAAAGGGGAAAGCGAGCCGCCTAAATGACACTTGGTGGATTTTATGTTGTCTGGAATGAAGCTCAGGTGTACAGGGCTCCAAGTAGCGATAACAGGGATAAGCGGTCTTGCTGCCACACCACGAACTTGGCCTAATCTGCCTGGTAGTTCATTGCAGCCAGCAATTTATCGTGAAATATCATATCCCACTGTCAAAGCCAATGGTAATGATTGACATAAATTTTACATAATGAAAGCAGTTTGTTCGCTGCAATATCCCACAACCCCCCTGTTCGACCAAAAACAGCATTGTACGTGCGAAACCGCCATTCTAAATATTGCCGAACTTGATTAACAGAGCGGAGAAAATTAAATGAATATACAGGGTAACTGGTTGCCACAGCCCGAATCTCGGTTGTAGTTGTGATAACTTCATACTGATTCCGAACAGGAGAGAGAGAGAGAGGTTTATTCTTGATTTGCAAACACATTACATCGCTTTCACAGGTCATAAACAAAAAAAACAAATATAACGAACTCAATAAATATTACACTCATGAAAAAAGTAAATCTGTATAACTACTGTACAAGGGTCACAATATGTAGAGAAAGATACTGAAAAAACAAAATATAAGGTAACACATCACATATCCAAAATGCACAAGGCATACATAAAAATGTACAATGGACATAGTAAAAAGCGTCACAAAAAATCTGCGTCATCAAGTCTAACATCATAAAATTCATCAACCGAGTAAAATACTCGACTGGTCAACATATTTACAATTTTCTTCCTAAAATGTCTTTCAGATATTCTTCACCCCAGCAGGAAGTCTATTATATAAATTGACAGCACAGAACTCAGGGCCATGCTGCGATTTTCTCAATCTGAGGAAATTTTTTCTTATTAGATCTTTATTCCTAGTGTTGTGCTCATGGATTTCTGATTGCTGTTGAAAATTGCTTTTATCATCGTGTTGTAGAAAAACGTTTCCTCTTGAAGGGCTATAGCAGCCTTCGAACATCTGAAGTTCATGGCTTGGATGGCCGAATCTGATTCGAAAAAACCCCATCAATCAATGCCAATTTTAAATCTGCGCATTGAAGAAAGGACATAGGCGAACTAGTATGGTGTAAAGTGATTCTCATGCAAGAGATGTATTCGAAAACAAACAAAAACTTCATAGAAAGATAAAAGGTGATAAACTACTTGAGTTTCAACTGTCATGAATAGTCATAAACATATGAAAAAAATATCTAGCTGAAAATTTCGACACAAATGTGTTCCCACCCATCCATCATAATATACCTATTTTACGCCCCAAGCTTCTGATTCGTTTTCGAAATGTGCGATCCATGAATTTGAATCGATTTTATATAACTTATTGTTTTGTCTGCTTGATTAAATTTATTCCATTAATTTTCTGGTTGATATCAGTTTTAATAATTTTTGATCTCGTTCATTTTTTCGGCTCTCGCCTTTCTCTATTTTCATATTCACTTACTTATAGTTTCGGCTGATTTGAATAGGTCTCACTGTACAGTGCATTCCAAATTCGCTGTTTTCTTAGAGTATTCCTTATTCCTTTAAAGATTAAAGAAATTTGTAGTCAGAAAGTTATGGGCTACTTATTCATGACAAATACAACGATGCTCTTAGTTTTTGATATAATGTAATTTTGGAGGATACATGGTAATTTCAAAATTATTGCGTTTTCTGGAATACTGTGTATCTCGACATCAACCTCCTTTTTGGTACGGATAGATGCCCATGCATATTTTTCACAAATTAAAAACAAAAAAGCAACTGCACATACTCAGATGCACACTTAATGAACCAGTTTATTGATATAATAAAAAATATAATCGAATTTATAACTACTTCAAAAGTTCTACAACGGAAAATACTAGCCTTTGAAACTTTCACATGTTTTCGAAGTTCGTTGCGAAGATATTCATATACACTTACAAAACGCGTCCTCACTGCACCATTTTTCGTTACCAACTGAGGTTAAGTGTGACAGTGGCTCATTCTTACACTATTAATTCCTAGTGGAGAGTTTGGGAAGTTAAATATTTTGAAAATCTATCCAACCGGGGCATCTATCCGGGTTTTACCCTATGTGTGGTGAATTTTCTCGTTTCTCCTCTGCAAGTAGGATCTGTTCTGATATCTTATGAAAGTTTTTTCTGGAATTATTCATTATTCAAAAATTTCAATTGAATTGAAAACAAATCCTCAAATTATTCGGTACGATTTCTATTTTATCGAACTGTAACCGAAACTTCTTGTGTTCGACAGACTTTCCTAAGCGATCAGAACTCCTTGTTTCGGATAAAATATCTTATATTCATGAGTATGTTTCTATTTTCGTAAAACTTTCGGTTTTGAAATTTCATATTGGAACATATGTGAAAGAATTAGAAAATTTTGTTTGCCTATTTTATTGTGAACTTAATTATTTATTTTTATTTGTATGTATAGATGTCTCTTGTTCATTCGAATTATCCCATGAATATATTCTTGGTTCTTTGAAATTTGTGAAAGAATTTACGCAGGAGCATTTTCACTATCTAACATTTTTCATAATTCATTCTTTTCTAGAGCCAATTATTGAAGAATTTTCATGAAATACCGATGTAATGAATTTCGTGCGGTACCTTCAACTCACTCTGTAATTTGATCTCCTTGCTCGTAGTTAATCAATATCTTTTCAGTCGAATGAAGGGTTATTTTCCCATGTCCACCACCATGATACACCAGGAGTCGAATATTTTATAACCCTTCAATCCTAACGACGTCTGCTAAAATGGCATTAAATGCGTTGACCAACATGGATGTTTTTAAATAAAATTCAAGTCTGAATAGAAACTCGAACGAAGGGTTGCAGTTCATCTTTTGTTGTCGCGCTTCGAAAGGGGTGGCCAGAAACAAAAGACGAGACTAGTACGGTCATCCCGGTCATTTGATCTCTTTGTGTGCGTAATTGTTTGTTTCATTATTCATGAATCCAGTGACATTCACTTGAACTCGGGAATTTGTAGCGAGAAAATGAAATTTCTGGCAGTAATTTAAAATTGAGTAGAACACGCGATCAACAATCGATTAGGTTTCTATGTGTCATCATAACATAGATCTGGAAAAAATTCACCGGTGATGACAACTTATATTCGGGCTCCAAGTTTATACCTACTTGGAGGAGAATGGAGGGGTTGAGGGGTAAATCGTTAATCTTCAGCACATATGTAATCACCTAAATTATTCTATCCCAACTGATAAATTAGACTTTCCGGAGATAATATGGACTACGTCATGAATAGATTCGGCACTCTACATTACCGTAAGCTCATTATTTGGCATCGAACAGCACTTCAATTAATTTATCTTGAAGTTATTGAAAAGTATGCAGACATCTGAGCCAAAGATTATAAAGCATAAATGATAAAAAACGGACATATATCAGTACCTCACGTTGGAAATCGACTACGATTTTCCGTAGTTAGGAACTCTGAAAGTTTAGACGACGCTGAATTCATGTTTACTAAAATCAAATTTCGACTTCGTCGAGCCGAGAAAATAAAATCTTGTGCGACAAAACCAAAGTATTGACTGGAAATTTTCTACACTAGCCTGGACTTGACTCGGACCCGCTGAGCTACACTACGTGTTTCTTAATTATTTCGCATATTAATATCAGGCGCATTCAGATATTTTCTGAATGAAGGCTGACATAAGTGTAGTCGCTTTGTTTCCAATCTTTCTTCTCTGTAATCTTTTATATGAGTCTGAGCACATCACATAAGCGATTAATATTGATGAATATTGAATAATAACAATAATTATTGTTAATTGATGTGTACTTATTTTTCACGAAAAATTAAAATTTGTGGTGTTCTTTTGAAGGAACGGTAGGTTTTTGAGGAACTAAAATTCATTCTATGAAAAATTAACATTGAATTATTATGTGTGGTAATTATAGAAGCATTTTTCGGATGTAATGCTATTTTACATTTCATACATATAAAATATTAGTTTTCATGGCACACTTCACAATTTTTTCATTTAATTCTGGTAAACAATCAGGTGGTCTAATCTGACCTATTTTGAAAATCGGTGTAAACTCTTTTTTTGCTTAGATGGTCCTGTTTTTGTTGATCTTCTATTAGTTTCCAGCCTAGGTTTCCAGCAATCTTGTTGCGATGATAGGTAGTCTAGTTTGTTACCATTTCTGCGTTTTGAACAACCGTGTCAAAACAGAGTGCAAGAAGTGGGAAATACAATTTTTGTCTCTATTCGATTCTAAATCATGTTTTTACGGGATCATTCAACGCCCCCCATATGTTATAATGTTGCATGAGTTGCAACATGGTTGTTATTTTTTTCTCTAGGTGAATATCTTATTACTTTGTTTGGTGCATGAAAATATGAATAAGAAATTAGAAGACGCATAACCAACATTATTGTTATTTTACTTACAGAAAACTATTGAATTATGTGCAGAAGAAAATTTTGCTATCAGGTGGTTCTGGAATCATATCCAGGTTAACTGCATGATGTAGTATCTCATGCAGAATGAGATTCTGTTTCCAATAGTTATAACAGGTAATATAGAAGGTGATAATCCTACCGTTTCGTTAAAAGAACGCCTTCATTCACGTAGCAAGAATCAGGATTTGAAATAATGGAGAAGATGATTTTGCCTCTAATATTATTCATCCAAGCATAGATATAATTATTTTATTCGCAAACGCGATGAACTAAATACATATGAAAAAATACACAACTGGACAAAATGAGGTATTGCAACAATTGATATATTTATGGAGTTAACATGGCTTCCAGGTTAATTCAGTGTTGAAGACAGCATTAATTTATGTGTTAATATTGACGCCATCTTTGAGTATGAATAGAAAACTTTTAGATAGGTGTTCTTTATACGGAACGGTAGGTCCATTTGGGTTAAGATTAGCTGAATCGAAGGAATACGGAATTGCAGAATTTGTTTTCTCAGGAGGGCTTCTCGAATCTTGACTTGAGTTTGTTTTTAGTTTTCTTCCTCGTGAGATTTTAGATACATGCTTATTCATTTTTGGATGTTGAATATTTATTGTATTTACTTGTTAATTTAATTTTTCGTAGTGGAGTGTTTTGATTTTCGTATCTGATGCACAGAATCTGCATTTTATGGCACCGAATGGAAAAGCGCATAATATAGTTTCCCTATTTCAGTATCGTAATGAGTTCATTACAGTACTAGAAGTAGTGCTGTAATGAAACTCATTACAGCATTGTTTTCAGTTATATTTTTCGTTTTGTGGTTGTCAGTACTGAAATCCGATCCACTCAATTTTCGAATCAAATCAATTCAAAATCCGCAATCTGTCAAATTTCGTTAGTGACACCAACTGCCAAGATACAATACAAAAGTCACTAATCTGAATTTTTATTTTTATTTCGAGCGTTTTCCACAAAACTTAACTGAAATAGAGAAAATATCGTCTGATACTCGTTGCAGAAGGCAATTCCAACACTCATGCTTTCGAATTTCGCATTCGTGTTGGTATAGGAGCTCATTCTGCAACTTGTTTTAGAATATACTATTACAGTAGCGTTTGACAGTTAAATATGACGCGAGTGGAAACGCGGGTTTAAACTAGTACATACTA
This sequence comes from Hippodamia convergens, assembly GCA_038502775.1. Taxonomy (NCBI): domain Eukaryota; kingdom Metazoa; phylum Arthropoda; class Insecta; order Coleoptera; family Coccinellidae; genus Hippodamia; species Hippodamia convergens. Next base: position 10,607,518 of record CM076613.1, read on the forward strand.
AGATTGAAAAACTTCTCTATTTTTCTTTTTGGCATTTCATATCTATCGATGTTCACTATTATGAAGAAAAAATTCATGCCTGATTCTGTTAAGAGTTTGTCAAATTATGAAATAGCCTTGCCTTCCTTTGAAGATGAGAGAGAGTCACTGCATGGTAGTTCTGACTATTTAACAGAAAAACCAAGATTGAAAACATCTCATACATTTATTGCATGAAATCTTCTTGAATCGTTTTTACTACGTCCCTTATTTCAACTGCCGCAAAGGTGACATCTTAATTGGTAGTTGTTTGGTGCTGGTGGCAGGCCATATTTACATACGTTCAACTAGAGGAGTGAGCGAATAGAGCCTCGCTCTTTCCCTAACAAGAATGATGTGAACCCGCCCAATTAATTTGGATGAACCCATTCAAGAAGTTAGAAACATTAACAAGAAAGTCAAGATGAAAGCAATACGGTGATGATGGGATTTTGATGTAGCGCGATCCATCAAAGTTGACAGGGAATTTTTCTCGGCCTCATCCTAATCAGCTATTCAATTGCAAATGCAGCAACACCGATGAGAGGAGATCGATCCAGCATTTCCGGGGCGGCCGTCTGCGGAAGGGTTTCCGGAGTTGTGAGTCATTTTCTGTCGCCCGGAGTATGCAAATGTCATTTGTAGGCTCGTCAACGAGAGCGATAGTTATGGATCATTTTTTATCGACGATTATGCGGGTGGAGGTGGGAGGATGTTTATTGGGGCCGGATCGATGTAGGGTGCCGCGGCGGAATTTGATTCTTCGTCCAATTGGGAGGGGTTGTTTTGATGTTTCATTTGTTACTAACTCGAAAATCTACCGCCCCACGAATTCGAAAATGGAAATGGGATATGGAATTCAGATATCGACTGAAATTGAATCTGGAAGGATTTCGTGACAGTTTTTTTCAGGTTTTCTCTCCATGTCTCTGAAACAATCCCAATAAAAAAAAATTAAATAATAAAAATGCTTCTCTGTCATCTACTCCACCACTTTGCCTTGAAACCAACAAGCCAGAAAAATTACAACTAATGATACATGTAACGTTCCAAAGTCTATAGTGAACTTCATCACGAGAACAAATAAGGAAAAATTTCAGAATCGAAGATATGAACTCAATTTTTTTCATCTTGTTCCTTCAGTAAAGTCTGCGCTATTTCAACCTATTATGTGACCAAAACGATTGGAACACACATTATTTGCAATCCAGGCTGTATAAATTTTTTCTATTTTGAATGTTATTTTCATAATCACGAGTTCTTATCCCGCAGGATCTTGATATACTTCTGTAAATGTTTTCCACAAATATGAGGAATGTTGTAAACACGTTTCTGTTTTTCATTCGACGGAATTTCGCGAAGCTTAAGTAGTAACAATTTTCTGATCCGAGTAGTTACCGTCCTATCAGTTTATTGAGCGTCCTTTTCAAAATTTCAGAGAGATTGATTCTATTTAGAATAGAATCAACTATTGAAGAATCATTACAGAACTGTCAGGGCGGTTTCAGGAAAAAAAGGAATTGTTGCGATCAGGTTATTTGCCTCACCACATTTATTGAATCAGGGTTTAATAAAAACTTGAAAACAGGGACAGTATTTGTGGATTTATCAGCCGCATAAGATACAGTATAGAAAGATGGATTAATTTATAATCTCTATAATCATTTAAAATGTGGAAAAATGGTTAGACTATTAAAAAATATATTATGCGACAGAAGGTTCCGAGATTTTGTTGATAATAATAGTAGTCATTTCAAAACTTAGAATAATGGTCTTCCACAAGGTTCAGTTTTAGCACCTCATCTATTCAATTTATATTTGTGTGACATTTCAACTACTTTTTCGGAAAAATTTATTTCTGCTGATGATATTGCTCTGGCTTTTGATCATTCTAATTTTCAAAAAATAGAGAGTACCCTTTCCGCAGATTTGAATATAATGAAAAATTATTTTTTAAAGTGGTGTTTGTGCCCGAATGAAAATAAAACCGAGGTTTCGTGTTTTCATTTGAATAATCATCAGAAATATATAAAATTGAGTGTAATTTTCGGTTCTTCTCCCTAAAAACATAATTTCAATCCTTGATACCTGGGAATCAAACTTGATTCCTCCCTACATTTCAACGCTCATTTAGATGATCTGCGTTTGAAGCTTAAAACTCCAAACAATATTCTTCAGAAACTAGCTGGTTCCTCATGGGGCGCTGATTCAACAATACTTTATTCGGCAGCGCTTGCTTTGGTTTTTTCTGCTGCTGAATATTTTTGCCCTGTTTGGTTGAACAGTGTTCATGAAAAAAAATGATACACTACTAAATTTTTCTATGAGTATTATTAATGGTACTCTCAAGTCTACACCTACTCCTTGGTGACCAGACCTCTCAAATATTGTCCCTCCCCATATTCGCAAAGAGACAACAGCTTTGAATTTTTTGAACAAATTCAATTCCTTTTCAAATTTATTTCCCATACTCACCTATATTCCAGATAATAAGGTCCCCAGATTGAAGTCGCGTAAACTTTTTTGGTCAAATTTTCTGATTGATATGAATATAAGCGATGAAGAAATTTGGCAATCTGAATGGAATGTATCCAATTTTTTCAATAAAGATCTTATTTCTGATCCTTCTATCAGAGTTCCTGGTTTTGACTTTCCCAGAAGAATATGGTCTGTTTTTAATCGCATTTGAACAGGCCATGGACGATGCAATAGCATGCTCTTCCGATGGAAATTCGGTTGAGAGCCCTAGTTATGAGTGTGGGGAAAATGAGGAGATTATAGAACATCTTATAAATAGTTGTCTCATTTATAAATTTCAAGATGATTTCGAAGCTATACATAAAGTAACAAATGCATTTCTAAAATGATTGGTTAATTTCAAAATAATTTGATTCATTTTAAATAATTGGTTTCTTTTCTGCTTTTGTCTTTTTTCATTTCAGACTTAGAAGTCGTTTTGTGAAGAATCTGTTTATCTAAGCCCATCGACGTATAACATGAAGATGATCACACTGATGTCCGTCAAGATTCTCCTGATATTTCAAGTAATTTTTTCTCCACGGGGTAAGGGTTTTTTTTCCAGCTGAGGTTTTTTCCCTTTCCTCATTTTATCATACTGCAGACCTGTATGGTTTTCCTGTGTGACACCAACCTCAGCTAGGTCCCTTTTCGTTTCAATATGTATTGCATTATTTTAGATCTCGTAATCAAAAGAATCAGGTCACTGTTTAACCAAACAGGGCAACAATATTCAGCAGCAGAGAAAAACCAAGGCTTGCGCCGTCGTATGAAGTCTTGTTTCATCAGCATCCCATGAAGTACCAGCTTGTTTCTGAAGGATGTTATGTAATTTGACTCCGAGATATCTAGGATTAAAATTGTGTTTTAAGGAAGAAGAACCGAAAGTGACACTCAATTTTCTATATTTCTGATGATTATTCAAATGAAAACAAGAAACCTCGGTTTTATTATCATTATCAGAATGAATAACCATTATCATTAGGGCTTAAACGATTATAAGATGTCAGAAGACAGATTGAGAAAATCTACAATTCCAAAAATACTCAAAAGATCTGATGAAAAACAGTATGAACATTTTGAAACGCTATTATATCTGCTTTTATATGATAGTTCGAACTTTCCTTGGTTGTTCATTGTAAGATAACAATTTTTGCGAACTGATTTGTTCCTTCAAATCCGTGCAAGGGTTTTCGTAGAAAACTTTGTGTCGGAGACAGGTGGTGTTCTAGAAAATACAACCTGAATAGATCCTCAACATGATTCTCATGCAGGTTCTCATTTCTGATTATTCCTCCTCGATTATTCTATTTGATTGAGGTCCCTCGTATTTTTTGTTCATCGTTGAACATGGGGTGGAAGATAAGTCGGGTAACTTTTTATAAGGGTAGGAGTTCAGCTCGGGGTGAGGTCAGCCCATGTCGGTGATCAATCACTGGACATCGAGTACCGCTGGGGACCAAGCTGATAGACTATGTAATGTCTCGTGTTCAAGATGTTAACTGGCGGTTTAAACCGCCTCTCTTGAGACCACTTTTAGATAACTGCGAACAAATAGCTCAACAGCAACCGAGGACATACGTGCTTCCATTAACATTTTTATAAGGCCATTTATCGGACCCTGGATTTGCGCATAGAATTCGGCATTTTGAAGACAGTATGATCGATAATAAATGCAGCATGGCAATTGTGTGCTCTTAAAGCAAAAATGGAGGTAAACATAACATATCTATTGAAATTTTGTCTGGAAGCATATTCCTGAAAACTTAATTTGGGATTTCTCTCCCAGTCTCTGAAACAAAAAAACAATTAGCTTGTATTTTGTTGGATGAGGCTAATAATCTCGCCAATTGTTCAGTAGGAATAGATCGAATTTGTATAAATTTATTGTAAAAAGAACTGGTTCCAGGGATATCAACATCTAGTTATCAATATTAATCTATGTTCATCATATATTGATAAATGTCAATCAAAGGAACGAAGGAGTCTGATTTAGACTCCGTAACTTTACACTTCAGAGTTTTTTTTTGCTCATTATTAGGCAACAATTTCTTCTTGTAAAATTTTAACCACTGACAAATTAGTGCTCAAATTATTCTTCTATTATTTGAAAAATGTTTAAAAATGTTTTTTGGTCCAGAGACTGGGAGAGAAAACCCAAATTAAGTTTTCAGAAATGAACATAGCATACTTCATTCATATCACTAAAAAACTAAAACAGGAAAGAAAAAACACACTGATAATTATGGGAATTAGAAGAAATTATATATGACTCAGTGATATCCAGCATCCTTGAAAACATTTTTCGGCAAAAGATTGGCCATATTAAAAAAACGCTATGATATCTATATCAATGTTTGTTGTAAGTTGTTTTTGAAGGAAACAGTTCATGAAACCTGAACAATACAGTTATTTAATTATTGTCCGGTCGTCTATTTATTTTGAGCCCTAGTTGAGCCATAAGTTTGATAGGTGGAGAATTGTTGCCTATCGACATGATGGTTTGTCTTTTCGCGAATATGGCCGTCGTGTTCATGTTCTGCAATGGTGTAGGGGCAAAAAAAAGAGTAACTGGTCTAGCGTTCCAAGAATCGAATCAAACTTTTCAAACAAATCATCACAAAACGATAGGTCACAATAAAAAGTCAATGAAAAAAATCAGTTACACTAGCAGAACAGTGACAAAAATATTTTTTTCTCCATATTCATTTTACTTGAATTCGTCTGACTGTAAATTCATCTAATGAGTAGCAGCTCTAAGAGGCCAAGAAGTGCTTAATGCGGTTTCCATAACAACTGCACTTTTATCTCATCTAGAAGATTGTGTAAAATTTGATTTCTAGAAAATCTGTGGAATTCTTGTTTTATACTATCGTATGATATACACAGACCATTTCTTTCATGAACATAATGGCATACTCATGAAATTCGCCACTTATGATGAATTTGCTCTTGTTTTCAGGAACATGAATCAAAGTATAAATGAATTAGCAGTAAAAAGGTCAATATCTCATATTTTTTAAATATTCTCTACAAGAAGTGGTGCTACTGATGCTTACTATCATTGCATAGTTCTTTTCCATTTCGATTCAGGCACATCACCTCAAATTAGTATCCTATAAAATGAAGAACTGTGTAGATATCCTCAGGAGTACCTCACTGGTTAATCGGTTTAATCTGCTCATGAGGTATATAACAGATGATAACTTTTCAGTGAGATTCTCTATATAGTTGTTAAGTTTGAAATCTTTCTGGATTTGAATACTTAGGAGTTCCGCACTCTCAATATGATGTACCCAATCCTGATCTAGCTCCTATTTTCAAGATGTTCGTTTTTACCATATTTAAATGGAGAATGTTTTAATTCAACCAGCTCTTAGCTTTTCTCACTAATTTTTTGAAAGTTTTTGAAAAGTGTCATCTTAGTAGTTACAGACATACTCTTTATTTGCAAAGGATGATATTTGGAAAGTCGCCAATGTATATTATAAATAGTGGAGGTCCTAAGATGAAACCCTGAGATATCCTTTTTCGGCGAATAGTTTGAGTGGTGGCCCTAGTACTACGTAATATTCAAGTGAACTCAGAAAAATTTGTGAGAAACAGTATCAAAAGCTTTGGAAAGAACACATAGAGGTTTTTTCATAACATTCCCAAAGAAAACACTGCAATCAAAATTCCAACTCACTTGACTTGGAAGCAGACTCAATGAGGTCCTTTCAATCTGCATTTCCGGCTTTGGGAATCACGAAAGCCGCTCACTGGTCCAGAACCTGTCTGTGGTTCCTATAAGAAGGAGTTTCTGAAGGAGGAGAAAGCTTAGTAAGAACCAACTACACCTCCTCACCGGCTTTCTTACAGAACTCTGGGACGTTAGACTCAGAGTCAGAGCTGTTCAAATATAATAATGTGATGTACCCAGTTAGGGTTGGTTCGGTCAATCTACAGCAGAGGCATGGTAAATTATACACTTGAATGAATCATTCAATCAATGAGTTCAGATCAACTCTGCTTGTTGTTTTGATAGAATGATATTATATATATATTCACATTGTTTACTGCTTTGAAACAACGGCAGGTATTTGATAAATATATTGACCATGGATATAAAAAATGTGTATAGATCTTCATCACGTTTTTAGGATGATGTAAGGTTACTCGGACCGTTGAGACCTTGTTGTCTCAAGTAAAATAAATATACAGATGTTCCTATTGATACATACTACAAAAAGGTCCATGACATGTTTTAATACCTTTCAAAAAAGACCTATTTTCCTGGCACCATTGAATTCAGGAACCTCATCAGATAGAATATTAATTAAACCAAGAAATAAAAATTTATAAATGATACGAAGGTCATATTGCAGAGGGGAGATATCTGTTCAATAATCAAAACTCTGTCATGTATGAAAAGCTGTCTGGTTTTTCCAACCAGAAATTACAAAGTCGACCATCCCCACCGCTTCTGACAGATGAAGAATTTCAATTTTCATGAGTCCGAACGTAGCCCCGAAAGGCATCGCAATTCTATTTCGAAACCGGCAAATTGATATATAACTCCTGCGACAAAATTCGAGTTGATTGATAACGCGAATATTAAGTTCGCAGCGGCCAGGACATTCGGCGAAACTTAATCGAGTCATTACGCCCTCTGCAATTTGATTTGATTATCTCGAGAGGACCAACAATGTTTGCGTCCGGATTTATGACCGTAATGGCGAGATATTTGTTAAGTGTCAATGCATAATTTGGTGGGAGCGTGGATCATTTTTAATCGTGATGACATGAATAGAGGCTTCCTGGCTCCGCTGCCAAGAAAGTGTATCATTTGATTGTGTTTTTTCGTTTATCAATTGAGAAGGGACTCGGTCGATTAATTTCATTAGTTTGTGAATGGGCGAAATTCATCTGGACTATCTAGTGGAATATGGTTAGAAGAATAGTGAAGCTGTCCGTCTGATGGAAAAACACCTCTAAGTAATGCGGATATCGATAGAAGAATATTCAACACTTGGAAAATGTTAATTCGAAGCATACCGACATTTTTACAAAACTCAAAAACTTTTTGTATTCAAATTTTCTCTACAAAGGTTGATTTTCAGAAAAATTTGTAGGGACAAAAATTGTTAAGGACATCATATTTCTGATCGAGTCGACTGCGACTCAAAAAGTAGATGCTACCCAAAAAGTGATTTCTCGCTTTTTGGGTAATACCATTTTTTAACGTGAGAATATCAACAGAGAAGTTATGTTATTTTCATTAGGAAAATCTGCAAAATATATATGAAAATTTGTTTGATCGATAAACCGTTCATCACTTATAGTGTGTGCAATTATCACCATTGGGTATGATTGTAATCAAGTGCTTTCCTACTCAAAATGTTTTGAAACCTTATGACATATATAATTATAAAAGTACACTGCACAAAAAAATTAAAGCACATTCTGAAAATCTCAAATTTAATGAAGGTTAACTCTACATTGCCTTTATAACTTATTTTTTATGTTCTCTCGGGAAGGTTTTGAACCTAACAGTATTTTCAAAATACTCAAATGCTGATAAGTGATTTAATTCTTGGTATTTCCAACTCTTGCGTTAATTACACCTCGGCAACGACGGTTCATACTCCAATTGAGTGATCTTGAAATGTTCTGATCTAATCCTTCCCAGATTTCTCGGAGTTGGATTCCTAAGTCATTAAGAGTAGCTGGATGATTTTCTGAACTTCTCAGCCTTCTATTGAGGTTGTCCCAAACCTGCTCAATCGGATTGAGATCTGGACTTCTTGCTGGCCATTTCATTCGAGAGACTTCAACCTCTTCAAGGTACTCCTGAACGATGCGCGCACGATGGGGTCTGGCGTTATCGTCCATAAAAATAAAATTTTCACCAATGTATGGGGCAAATGGCACTACATGGCACTACATCCTTATATACTTATCAGCATTCATAGCTCCATGATCAACGACCACTAGGTCGTTGATCGTCAAAGATATTTCACCCCATACCATAATAGATCCTCCCCCGAAACCAGTAGTTTTCAGGAAATTGCACTGAGCATATCTTTCATGTGGACGTCTGTATACAAGGGAACGTCGATCACAATGGTAGAGGCAGAATCTAGACTCATCTGTGAAGAGAACTCTTTCCCAATCGGCCACTTCCCAATGGATATGCTCTCTCGCAAAATCCAAACGCACCCTTCGATGGCTGGAGTAAGAGCTCGGCCTCTTGCCGCGACACGAGGTCTTAAATCATATTCTCTGAGGCGATTTCTTATTGCCTGAGTGCATTTTTGCACCCCATGAGTTTGCTCAAGCTAATGTCGAAGGAGGCGAGTGATTGCAAACCGTTGTCTCAACGAAGAAACTCTCGAGTAACGTTCTTGAATGGCAGTTGTTACCCGTGGTCTACTCTGTCCTGATCTTCGGACATTCATACCTGTCTCCCTGAATCGCTGCAACATTCTGGACACACTTGTATGGGAAACTCCAGACCTTTCTGCAATTCTTGTGTATGTCCGCCCTTTTTCACGCAAAACTACCGCTTGTGCACATTCCTCTTGGGTCAAATTGCGTGTGTCGCGTTGCGGATCGATCGAGTGTAGAAAATCAAACGAAAGAAAAACTATTGATCACTAGAATTGATCGAGAACAATTGATTTTAGAATGGAGCCAAGACATTCAAAATCTGATAATATAATTTTTTTTTTCCTGCTGGGAAAAACATCTGTATTGAAGAAAAACGATGAAGGTGGATTACATATGCATGCATAATTCTGATGAAAATAATTATCATTGAGAACACGTTCAGTTGTAGAATAAATTTGAGATTTTCATAATGTGCCTTAATTTTTTTGCGCAGTGTATTATTAACTATTAAAGTCAACAGAACACGTACCTTTTTATCGAACGGGATTTTTTAAATCGAATTTACAGATGAGTATGAAGATGGAAAATGAAAACATCTTTCCCAGTGAAATTATAACATGCTACACTTTTGAATAAGCCAAATAATTTGCTGTGGAGGAAGTTATTCATTGTGTCGATGAAAAAAAATCATGTTCTAATCCGCTGGAATCTCGCGGATGGAGAACATCGCTTAGAGCTGACGTCGAGAATTGGCAATCGCTATTCCCTGGGACGGTATCGAGAATGCATTACCCGAAATCGAAGATTAGGTCGAGATCGATATGAGAAACTGGCTTTTCCGCTGCTAGCCATCAGAGTGAGAGATAGTCATCCCATCAATCTTTTATAGTTTGGTGATAATGAAGCGAAGACATCGTTAGCTAAATCCGCAATCTCCTTTGGAGAAATGCAAATGACATTCCGCAGTGAACACGGCTTACTTGATCTGAGCAAATCCCACGGTTAAGGCGTAAATTATGTCAGCGAACAATCATGTGGTGCTTAGGCTATTTGGCCGAATTAACATGCAAGAAGCATTCAGCCGCTTCGACAATGGTAACTTTAACTTTACTACCTATCTCTCTAAATACGGTTACCGTACTTGTCTTAATTTGGGGATTGAACCAACCTTAAACAATGAAAACTGCCGTAAACAAGGAGGATGCTCATTTGTTCAGGATCTCAGACCCTCCTTTGTCTCTCCGTCCTATAAATGGATTACGTTTATTGATACCTATTTCTCCACAAACCCTTGCAGTTTCCCCACCAGCAATCTACATTTGGACCAAGTCTCAAATGAAAACTCCTGTTTTTACAGGAATTGTATTCGGAAACTCCATATCAAAAATCAAAGATATAATCATAATTATGGATATGCATGAATATCGAAAGAATCCGACAATCTGGCAACATTCTAGAACAACAACACTAGGCAACAGCTAGATTATTGGGATTCCAAATATTTGATGAAATTTCAAATTGGAAAATCATATAAGTGATCTTAGACCAAGAATTCTCTGCAGAAGCCTACCGCAGTTGTAGGTGACATAATTCCTAATACACCACGGCCAATAACTCCGGAAGACTCTCTAAATGTCAGAATATCACTTCCCGTCAATAAATTCCGGACTGGCAACATTTTCGTCAAATTCAATAGCTGTATCTTTTTTCGTGGTTCTCCGATTTTGTTGAAATTTCCACCAGGTATAGTATTGGGTCTTGTTATATTAACCTGAAATTTACTTCACGAAAATACCTGTAGTTCATCCGTTATACAGAGTGAAACAAAACCTTGTTTTATACCCTTCATTTCTAAACATTCTGTGGTGAATTTGAGGCGGAAAATTTCATATCATTCAGTTTAAAGTTGAAGTGTGATCCCTTCTTAACATAATGTTTTTTGAGTTACGTCAGTATCTGTTTGAGAAAAAAAGATACACATTTTTGAAGAAAGTGTTGCATTTCTTCAATTTCTGTAACAATTTATAACATTACAATACCTTATCGACTAGTAAACATAAACAAACATCTGAAAATAAATTTTCCACCTCGCTTTCTCATCACTTCTACCAAACGACGTGGCATACTTTCAATGCATTTCCGAATAGCTTCTGGGGGAATATTTTCCTGTTCTTCAAGAAGGGCTGTTCGTAAATCGGTCAAGGTGTTGGGCTGTCGATTTTGACATGTCTACCTAGCATATCCCATACATGTTCAATTGGATTTAAATCTAGCCTTCTGGCTGGCCACACGAATCGTTGAATATTCGCCTCTTCAGAGTATTCCATTACAATCCGTGCAACGTGAGGCCTAGCATTGTTCTGCATTAACAGAAATTGTTGCTTCCCATAGAAGCAATTCGTAAATGCATTAAAAGTATGACAGAAGTGATGAGAAAGCGAGGTCGAAATACGCGCTATTAATTTTCAGATATTTGTGTATGTTTAATAGTCGATAAGACATTGCAATGTTGTAAATTGTTATAAGAATTGAAAAAATGCAACACTTGTTTTCAAAATGTGTATCTTTTTTTGTAAGCAGATACTGACGTAAAACAAAAACATTATGTTAAGAAAGGGTCACACTTCAACTTAAAACTGAATGATATAAAATTTTCTGCCTCAAATTCAACACAGTGAGTTTAGAAATGAAGGGTATAAAATAAGGTTTTGTTTCATCCTGCATAACAGATGAACTACAGGTATTTTCGCAAAATTTCAGGTTAATAAAACAAGGCCCAATCTTATATCTAGTGAAAATTTCAACAGAATCGGCGAACCACGAAAACAGATACAGGGTGTTGAATTTGACAAATATTTTGCCTGTTCGGAATTTATTGACGGGGAGTATATATTGGTCATGTTTTGAAACATATCCGTTATGGAAGTATTTTCTAGGGATCCAGTTCAGAACTTGAAAAAGTATTCATCAAGCAAAAAAGTATAAAGAATAACTTTCGGATCATTATTGATTTTACGTATAATGCATTATAATTCGATTTGGGCGGAGTCTGTTTCTATCCAAATGTGAATCCTTTTTTGTGAGAGTACATTTTGCATTTCATTCGTGTAGGCACTCACTAGGTATGTCATGATTTTTTACAGTTATATCTTCAATCGAGAACATTCGATTGAAAAGAAAGCTCACAAAAAATTAAATAACCTTTCCTGAGCAGATAGAATAGGTCATTCAAAGTTTACAAGATGTCAAAATATAATTAAATTACAAATACAATAATTCATAAAATAAATTGAGAGAAAAACGAAGATTCACTAAAAAAACTAATATTTCATAGTGGGATCCAAATTCATCGGTAGAGTCTTAACTCTAGCCTCAGACATAAAAAAATTCCGTTTTTCTCATTTCCTCAAATATTCTTGGCACTTTATTAAACATTTTAATTCCTTTTATATTTAAGGTGTTCTGGCATTTACTCGTTTTGTGTTTGAAAAGAATGAGGTCCTCTGAATTGCACGTTGCATACATATCTTTTATGTATATCAATCAGACCAAAAGTATATACTGTGATGGACTAGTATTTTCTTTATTTTCAAATATTTTCTTGATATAAATGGTATTACTCTAATCATATGCTTTTTATTTTAGAAATATCCTTGATTCTCTACTAGCTGAACTGAACCCCAAGAAATTATTCCAGAGGATGCTAAGCTGTGCGGAAGTGAGCATATTGAGTAGGTAATGTATAGCTGCTCTTTTGAAAATAATTTTCCAGATTTTTCTGATAGAATATATTGAATTGATTAGTCTTCCGATAGCATTTGTATATCAGGAGACCATGATAGGGTGGTATCGAACATAACTCCGAGCATCTTCAAATTTTTTTTCTCTGCAATGTGTCGGATGGAAAACGTTATCTGCTGTTATTGTGTTTATTTCAAGTCCATTTGCTTCAAACCATTGTAATGATTGCTCACCTGTTCTAAGTGTGAGTCGATGGCCATCTTGTACATCTTTCCATAGGTTACACAAACTGAGTTAGGGATATTGACTTAAATTGCAAAAAATATAGTTTAAATATTAATATGATTTCAAGTAGCAGAAAATGAAAATAATTTTAGCCTGTAGATTTTGCTAATTTTTTTCTGAAAGGCCATGATTATAAGAAACTAGATTCAATGAATTATACGGTGGGCAGTTTCCTGATTGTACCTGATTATCTTTATAGTTCAGTTAACATTTTTCACTACAAATGTTATCGAGATGTCGTCACGCGTACGCGGTATAACTTGCTCTTATTGTTCGAATAAAATCGATCGATATGATGATCCTATCAAATGTGGAAATTGTGAAAATTGTTTTCATGTTGGTTGTATGAATGTTTCAATTGATACCTTCAATGAAATGCGTGCAAGTGGAACTATAGAAAAATGGACTTGTGGAAAGTGCCTAATCCCAAATGAATCGGATATTTCACCGGTGTCCCCTCCGGTTGATTTAATGTCATGTAATGAACCATTTAAGATGGCCATTCAGGAAATTATAAATGGAGTAGTTACACCCTTAAAATCAGAAATTTTTGAGTTGAAGAATCTCATTCATTCTCAAAGTAAACAAATATTATCGCTTGTTGGGGAGATCCAGTCATTGAAAGCGAACAAAAACACCGAGAAAAACACCCATGTCGATATGAAAACAGCTGAGCGGAATTCCCCTGATAACATAGCGATACAGTCTGATGTGAATTCTGCAGATGGAGTATCTTCACGTTTTCTAACGTCTGCCGACGTATTATCTACTCTCGATCCTTGTTCATCGAGGACTGCATCTGAATCTGACACGATCACTATTCGGGAGAACAAATCACTTCAACCAATATCCGAACCGGAAAAATGGCATAATGTTACAAATAAGAAGAACAAATCTAAGATGAAAAGAATAATAAATTCTACAACTTCTTCAAATTCCAAAAATGTGAATTCGAGGGACACGAGTGGCCCTTCTACTTCCACTATTCTGATTCCTCCCAAAGACGAAATTGAAATCAACAACCCAAATGCTCCTGTAAAATCAACTGGTTCTTGGGAGTATATTAAGACGAAAAAGAATAGGGTGCGTAAGCCGCTAGCAGTAGGGTGTTTCTCTGGCTCGACAAACGTAGTGGGAGTGGACAGGCTTAAAGCCCTCCACGTTTCAAATCTTAAACCTGGAACTACAGCGGAAGATTTTCAAGAATTTCTTTTGACTAAGTTTTCAAGCGCTAAATGTGAAATTCTTAATTCTAAGTATCCTGATAGCTATTCTTCTTTCAAGGTCCTTATTCCAACTAGCGAATATAAGAAAGCACTAGATGGGGAAAATTGGCCTGATAAGGCAAATGTAAGGCAGTTTTTTCAACCAAGAAAAATAAACCAACCTCCAAATTGATTCCTGAATCAATTGTTCCTGTAGCGACAAACAACTCTAGCAAACTGAAACTGATCCAACTGAATGTGCAGTGCATAACCAATAAACTGAATAGTTTGGAAGTTCTTGTAGAAGAGGAGTCGCCGGATGTGCTGAGTGTTGCTGAGCACTGGTGTTGTAGTGAAAATGTTTCATATGCCACTTTATCTGGCTATACTCTGGCATCTTATTTCTGCCGTCCGACTGGTTGCCATGGAGGTTCTCTGATTTATGTGAAAACAGGTTTGAAATTTAAAAACTTAGAATATTCATCACTTTGTAGCCAAAATCACTGTGATCTTTGTGCAGTGAAATTGAACCTGAATAAGAAATCTGTATGTATAATAAGTGTATACAGATCACCTAGTGGTAATTTTGAGGTGTTTTTGTATGAATTAACTTGTATACTCCAGCGATGTTCTCGAGTATCCGATTTTGTTTTCTTGTGTGGTGATCTGAATATTGACTTTTTGAAAGCCAATTGCATTTATAGAAGCCTTCTGCAAGATCTCATGATATGCTTCAATCTACATGTTTCATCTACCCAGCCAACGAGAATTTTCACTAATAAATTGGGACATACATCAGTTTCCAAACTTGATTATGTTTTGACAAATGTTAACATGAGCTGTTGCGATGTCCGAGTGTATGACCCACATATTGCTGACCATAGTGCACTCTCGGTTACTTTCTTTATGGGAGAAGCAACGGATATTGCTATAAATACTGAACATGTGTTCTTTAGGGATTGCTCTCTCAATAAACTTGAAAGTCTATCCAGTATGATTTCAGGAAAAAATTTCAATCCGATCTATCATAGTGATGATGTAAATTATTGTTTCAGATATTTCATTCAAATTATAAGCTCTTCAATTGATGAATGCCTTCCACTAAAAAGACTCAATTCTAATGTTAAATGCAAAAGTTGGATAACACCTGAAGTCAGGGCAGCTAGTACCAATTTAAAAAAATTATATTGGATATATAAAAATTCACAATCATATGAAGCTCATGAGAATTATAGATTAAACAAAATAAATTATAGATCCCTATTAAAAAACACCAAATTAGAACATAATAATAAATTAATATATACATCAACAAATATAAATAAAACTGTCTGGAGACTCGTGAATAACGCTACTGGCCGTAAATCTGACCTGACCAAAAAGATTACATTGAACATAGATGGACTGGAGCTTTCTCAGTCTTTCCAATTGGCTGCTGCTTTTGGTGAATACTTCTCTACAATCAGTGAAAGAAGTCTTCATGAATATTATGGTAATAACCTATCACAATGTTGTTCTTTGTCCGTGATGAAATATAATACTTTTTTCTTTCTACCAGTCAGTAGTGATGAAGTTCTTAATTCAATTAGAACATTGAAAAATAAGAAATGTTCAGGTGTTGACTTTGTATCAGCAAAAATTTTGAAGGCAATCGCTCAATCGATATCTGAGCATTTTGCTCACATTATCAACATCTCGGTCTCAGGTGGTCAGTTTCCCTCTTTGCTGAAGGTGGCAACTGTTATTCCCGTGTTCAAAAAAAATGATCCTATGTGCATCAGCAATTATAGACCAATTTCGATACTGAGTGTTTTCTCGAAGGTATTTGAGAGAATTATGTATAATCGCATGATTGACTTCCTGAATAGATTCCACTTAGTCACCGATTGTCAGCATGGATTCCGATCTGGTAGATCGACGCAGACTGCCGCACTCTCCTTTGTGGAATACATCTATAAGAGCTTGGATGATGGTCTTTGTGTTGCCGGGTTGTTTTTCGACCTGTCGAGAGCTTTTGATTGCCTTGTCTTCGAATTCATTCTGAGTAAGCTCTATAACATTGGCTTCAGAGGAATAGTGCTAGAATGGTTTCGTTCCTTCATCACTAATCGTACGATGAAGGTGAAGGTTCAGGAGAGTTGGTCTGATGACTATGATGTGGGTTTGGGAGTTCCTCAGGGGTCTGTGCTTGGACCTTTACTTTTTCTGCTCTTCATCAATGATCTACCTGACTATGTAATTGCGAGTGTAATTATTATTTTTGCGGATGATACCTCCCTAGCAGTATCGGCGCGCACACCTGGTGAACTCTCGGAGAAATGTGCCAGATTGATGGCATGTTTCATTGAGTGGTGCCGCTCAAATGCTCTCATTTTGAACCTGGACAAAACTGAGTGCATTTTTTTCAATACTACAGCTGCGAATAATGCCACTCTCAGTTTTGAATGTGGTGAAGTTACTGTAGTTTCTAAGGATAGCATTAAATTCCTTGGCATTTGGATTGACAGTGCGTTGAGATGGTGCAAACATATTGATTCACTGTGTGGTAAGCTTAACCAAGTATGTTACGCCATAGGTAGAATTAGGGACTCATTGCCTATTCATGCAGTCATGAATATTTATTATGGTTTATTTTATAGCCATATTAGCTATAATATTTCACTATGGGGAAACTCTATTGATCTAAATAGAGTCCTCTTGACACAAAAACGTGTTCTGCGGTTAATATTCAACCTCAAACCGATGGATTCTTGTAAGCCACTATTTGTAAGTAGGCGGATTATGACTGTTACTTGTATCTATATATATAAGTGTCTACTATATGTGAGAGAAAACAAACACAAGTTCACTAAACTTTCTGACTATCATCATTATGATACCAGAAATGGGGAAGTTTTGTGCATACCTAAGCACAGATTGGCTAAATATGAATCTTCTCCATCATATCAAGGCATTAAATTTTTTAACCATCTACCAAAAACAGTCAGGTCCCTTAATTTGTCTTCATTTAAAAAATGTGTTAAAAACATACTCTTACAAGAAGCATTTTACAGTGTGGGTGATTATTTCAACACCACATTAAAGGAATTTTGAAGAAGTTGAATAATTATGTTCAAATTCAAAGTTTTGTTTAACTAATTAAAAAGTGTATTCCTTACTCGAATCGATAATTAGTTCTAAGTTTGCATGTTATTGTTTATATTGTATTTCGCAATGTTCAATAACAATTAATTCTTGACTTGTCCAACACAATGTAAATTGTCTTACTGGATCAATAAAGGTTATTATTATTATTATTATTATTATTTATTTATAGCAGAATTCTGTGGGATGAAGACAATAATCCAACTTATCATTGAGTTGGAGGCGATCGTATCTGGATTAATTCAATGAAATCTTAAAATATAATCCATTTATGTGTTAATTATTGATAAGTCAAAAACTACGTTTCTGGAAATTTTGTGATGTTTCCTAACGAAAGCAATCTAATAAACTCAGAAACGTAACGAATTCAGTTATTGGAGAATTTTATTGTTCATTCATTGCTAGGCAACAATTTTGTTTCAAATAATTCGCTGATGACGAATTAGTGTCAGAATTAAAGTGAGAACATCATTTGAAAAATTTTAATCGATTGAGTTTCAGAGACTAATAGGGGAAACCTTAGAAAGGTTCAGAAAATCCAGGATTCTACCAAAATATATTTCAATCAATAGTTACTGTGTCCTTAATATAAAAAATTGACCGTTACTTGTGAAAAAGAAACGACAGGCAAAAATTATCAACAAAGAATTGTCTCAACGAGCCCTTGAGTCAAATCTATGCATACTTGAATACATTGATCGTCACAAATATTCCTACAAGGCCGGCAGAAATTGCAGGCAATCGAATAATTCTCAGAAAATTCTGAAAACTCATACGAATAAACGATCACGAAGGATTCCGGTCTGTGTTCGTAACTTTTCGATAAGGGATATAGCCTTACATTGTTTCTACGACGCTTAAGATGGCGGATAGCGATTGACTTGCAAATCGGACCCCATCAAACGGTCCACGATGTTAAATTCTAATAAATGGAAAAGATTCAATATCGCGGAAAATAAAGAGAAAATGCAGTTAAAGTGGCATGACATGGAAATCTCCAAACCTGCATAACGCTCCCCTATTTTCGTGGAAGCAGACTGGCGTTCGTCTTTTTGCTGCGAGCCCGATGGGTTCAAAGTATTCTATACCGAGTTCAGAGTTCAAGTTTAGGTTGTTGAATGTAACTGACCTAGGAGCTCGACACTCTGGTGCCTCCTGTTCCACATTTCATGGAAAATTAAGGTTCTTCGCTTCTTTCACGAAATTGATCCGGATTGGGCTTCAAACAAGATGTATACCGTTCAGTCCATTCTGTATTTTTTCAGAAAGGCAATTAGGGAAGACTCACCTTCCAAATAGCTTAATTCAATTAGATCGTTCATTTCGCGATTTTTACAATTATCCAATTAAAGACAACTCGCCTGAGATGTTGTGTTTTTCAATAATAGTGATGTCGTATTCGTACTTGTACAGGG
Organism: Hippodamia convergens; assembly: GCA_038502775.1. NCBI lineage: Eukaryota > Metazoa > Arthropoda > Insecta > Coleoptera > Coccinellidae > Hippodamia > Hippodamia convergens. The sequence continues at coordinate 10,626,215 of CM076613.1, forward strand.
TATCCCAGAGAATGTGCAAAACACTGAAAAAAGATAGTACTGGTACTTATTCATTTATTTAACATAAATGGAAATTTAAACAGGAATACCCAATAACAAGGATTCATGAGAATACAAATAAAAAAATACAATAATGATCATGAAATTTTTGTACACTCAGACAAGGTAAGTCAGAAATGTGATCCGAGCTTTCTGGGGGTGATAGTAAATTGGAAAAATGGGTATAGTTCGATGTTTCAACTCATGACCCAAAATGCTTATTAAAAAAGATAAAATTCTGAAAGAGTAATGACACCAGATTGAGATTTCTTGCATAATGGTATTCTTTATTACACTTCTACATTTCTGATATTGTTATATATGAAAATTTTTTTTGAAGGTGAGTCATTATTCTTTTTGGGATAACTTTTTTGGTTCTATTCGTTTTTGTGGAAAATAAGAAGCATTCCATGGTGCGAAAAATATAACCTGGTATTCAAATAAAAAACATTCAACCATTTTTGAGATATTCAAGTTTTTGTAGTCACATGATGGAAGCAGATTCATTCATTGCGAGATTCATCGATTACGAGACTTTAGGAGGTCATGAACAATTCTGTTGTTAATTTTGTCGATTATATAACCTCCTTGTGCTGTTGATGAACAATAAGTTTATAACAAAAAGTAAGCTCTAAAAAGATTTGGATAAAAACAAAAGTTTGAAATTGCTTGTTTTAATTTTATCAACTTTGGAAGGATATACACTGCGCAAAAAAAATTAACGCACATTATGGAAATCTCAAATTTATTCTACAACTGAAGGTGTTCTCAATGATAATTATTTTTATCAGGATTATGCATGCATATGTTATCCACTTTCAACGTTTTTCTTCAATACACATGTTTTTTCCCAGCAGGAATAAAAAGATATGATATTATCAGATTTTGAATATATTGGCTCCATTCTGAAATCAGTTGTTTTCGATCAATTCTAGTATCATTAGTTTTGCCTTCGTTTGATTTTCTACACTCCATCGCTATGCAACGCGAAACGCGCAATTTGACCCAAGAGGAATTTGCCCAAGCGGTAGTTTTGCGAGAAGAAGGGTGGACATACCCAAGAATTACAGAAAGGTTTGGAGTTTCCCATACAAGTGTGTCCAGAATGTTGCAGCGATTCAGGGAGACAGGTATGAATGTCCAAAGACCAGGACAGGGTAGACCACGGGTAACAACTGCCATTCAAGAGAAATACTTGAGAGTTTCTTCGTTGAGACAACGGTTTGCAACCGCTCGCCTCCTTCAAAATCAGCCTGAGCAAACTCATGTTGTGCAAATTAGCACTCGGACAATGAGAAATCGCCTCAGAGAATATGATTTAAGGCCTCGTGTCGAGGCAAGAGGCCCAACTCCTACCCCAGCCCATCGAAGGGCGCGTTCGGATTTTGCGAGAGAGCATATCCATTGGGAAGAGGCCGATTGGAAAAGAGTTCTCTTCACAGATGAGTCCAGATTCTGCCTTTACCATTGTCATCGACGTTCCCTTGTATACAGACATCCACATGAAAGATATGCTCAGTGCAATTTCCTGAAAACTACTGGTTTCGGGGGAGGATCTATTATGGTATGGGGTGAAATATCTTTGATTGCTCGCACAGACCTAGTGATCGTTGATAATGAAGCTATGAATGCTGAAAAGTATATAAGGAACGTTCTTGAAGAGCATGTAGTGCCATTTGCCCCATACATTGGTGAAAATTTCATTTTTATGGATGATAATGCCAGACCCCATCGTGCGCGCATCGTTCGGGAGTACCTTGAAGAGGTTGAAGTCTCTCGAATGAAATGGCCAGAAAGAAGTCCAGATCTCGATCCGATTGAGCAGGTTTGGGACAACCTCAATAGATGGCTACTCTTAATAACTTAGGAATTAACTCGGAGAAATCTGAGAAGAATTAGATCAGAACATTTTTAGATCACTCATTCTGAGTATTTTCATACTCATACGTCGTTGCCGAACTGTAATTTACGCAAGGAGTGGACAAAGTATTAAATCACTTATCAGCATCTCAGTATTTTGAAAATTGTTCTTTTCTCTATTCCACATAAGATTCGGTGAAATCCTGAATTTTTCTTTCATTTAATGTGTCTTGTTTCGTACAAAACCTTCCCGAGAGAACATAAAAAATAAGTTATAAAGTCAATGTAGAGTTAACTCTCATTAAAATTGAGATTTTCAGAATGTGCCTTAATTTTTTTGCGAGTGTTTCTCCCTTGACATGCATTTCAGGCCATTCAACTAAACTATACTTATATTTTAATATACTATCACCCAGAGGAAACTTGGTACACATTTTCAACTCGCTCTGTATACAACAATAACGATGTAAAAGTCAAAGAAATTTTGTTTTTTATTTCTACACATAATATCTATATGCACACAGTTTTCTTTTGAAAACAAAAAAAACGAATTTTTTTGGAAAACTATCTTTACCCTAACTTTTTTCATATATCGATTGAAATTGATATTCCAGGATTTCGGTCTGAAACAAATATAATTCAAAAATTTTTTTATTTTGATCAAATTTTTCTAATTTGTCAGAAGCAATTCAATTGGAAAAAATTGTTGCCTAACAAATGAATGAACAATAACACTACGATCTAAAGTTGAAAGTGCTCGATCGGTCGATAACTCTTGGAGATGTTGTGCTAGTAGGACAATGACAAAAATTCTGACGAAATCGACAGTACTCTGAGCTCCAACTTCTACAGGTCGGTCCGAAAGTTGTGAAACATGATACCACTCTGTTTTTTCAAATGAGAATGCCCAATTTTTATATCGTACATATAACCTCCATGAAATTACGACATTCATTCAAATATCATGCCCTGAATTCTTGGTCTGTTGGAGACCCTTGTTTCTTGTGTGCATTCTTCATTTTTTGTTGGGAAAGGTTGTGAATAAAATAGTATTCAAAATGCTTAGCATTTCATGATTTGTAGCGAGGCTGGCAGAATACTCCACGCATGCAGCTTCATAAGGATAAGCTTACTCAACTCTGCTTAATATCCAGTGATAATATCAATTATCCAGAAACCAAATCAAAGAGATTATCAAAATATTCGGAAACATTGACAAATGATGGAGTCATAAACGTTCTTCCATTCCAGCGGATAATATTGATGAAAAGGGTTATTCGGGTCACTCATTCATATAGCAGTACCCAAAGCATGCGCTCATATAGAAGGATCATAAAAAATACAAGCGAGTACGAAATTTTATTTTATAGCTGCAAATTTCGAGTGCATTCTCCAGATAAAGTCGTCATTTGGTAATTTTGTTACGGCTCTTAAATTTACTACACGCCCTCGATGTATCGCATACAAGATGACGTTGTTATATTTCCACAAAGAACGTGACCGTAGTCTTCACTAACGTTAAATTGAAGGATAAGTAATAGGCCTATTATACAACCATGTTATTAACAGAACAAGTCATATCTCGAGTCGGAATCTTGAAAAGATTAGCAGTGTTAACTCATGGTTAGGATTCGACATAATTCTCGAAGAAAATACTCAATTTCAACTGTAACGGGTTAACATCTAACTTTTTCAATATGCAACCTATGAGTCCGAAATACCGATTGATTAATGTGACAGTGAAATGACTACATATTTGTCTTTTACTGGAAATCAATTATGAACAGAAATTGTCGTGCTTGGAATGTCACGAAATTGATTATTCCATCAACTGAAATAACAAGCCTACTAGTCATTTTCTTCATCTAGTTGTAACAAAAAGCAAAACATCATCAGATAGGAAATAAGGTATTAATTAGATTCTTTAGATTGTTGAGACGGAAACAGCAAAGTCATATAGAAGTATTGAAATTGAGGGAAGATAACTACTACTGTCTGAAAAGGATTGCTTAGACTATGAAAATGAATTGTAATTGCCTAAGGACGCCTGGTTGGATATTTTCTATAGAATGTTATCAATGTGTAAGATATACTACTCTCAACTATGAATATTATAAAGGTATTGATCTTGTCTCAGTGAGACTTCTTGCATTGGATAAATTAGTGGGATATCTGTAAGACATCAAATAGTATATTTTGAAGTCTCGAGGAGATAACTTATCATGGTATTTTACCATTAGTAATGACTATACAGGAGCACTCCACAGATTACTTTGTCGTGCCATACATTCATATGAAATTATATTCATTAGGTACTCTGTTAACTTCTCGTTTATCGGAATGAATTGAATTGTAGATGTCTTATATTTTTTTTGAGAATTTCATGAATAGAACACAATATGATTTCAGATAATTCTGCTCCTCATTTAAATCAATAAATTCCGGACAGGCAAAATTTTTCTCAAACCTGAAATTTACTTTGCAAAAATATCTGCATATTTTCCCGTTCTTCAAGAAGGGCTCTTCGTAAATCGGGTAAGGTGTTGGACTGCTGATTTCTAACATGTTTACCTAGCATATCCTAAACATGTTCAATTGGATTTAAATCCGGACTTCTGGCTGGCCACACCAATCGTTGAACATTCGCCTCTTCTAACTATTCTGTTACAACCCGTGCAACGTGAGGACTAGCATTGTTCTGCATTAACAGAAATTGTTTTGGAAATATTCCCCCAGAAGCAATTCTTAAATGCATTGAACGTATGCAACGTCGTATGGTAGAAGTGATGAAAGAGCGAGGGGGAAATACACGCTATTAATTTTCAGATGTTTGTTTTTGATTGCTAGTCGATAAGGTATTGTAATGTTTTAAATTGTTATAACAATTGAAAAAATGCAACACTTTCTTTGAAAATATGTATCTTTTTTTTTAAGCAGATATTGACGTAAATCAAAAAACATTTTGTTAATAAAAGGTCACACTTCAGATTAAAACTTAATGATATCAAATTTTCCGCCTCAAATTCACCACAGGGTGTTTAAAAATGGAGGGTATGAAACGAGGTTTTTTTTCTCCCTGTATGCGGTATATTTCCAAAGTTAATTTCAGGTTAATATAACAAATCGCTATACTCCACCTGGTGAAAATTTCAACAAAATCAGATAACCACGAAAAAAGATAAAGGATGTTGAATTTGACAAAAATTTTGCCTGTCCGGAATTCATTGGATATTGTAATTCGGTGAAACTACATCCCAGAACATTTCTCTGTGTTATTGCATGAGTTTTTCTACGTAACGTGTCATAGTAAATAGACAGATTGGCAGTCATTGACAACCAATATTGCATTTGAAGGGAAGATATATGCACAACTCGACAGATTGATCCATTTCAACGCTTCTGTTTAATTATGTTCCGTTACATAAGACCATCCGCATACATTGACATGTTAGCTGATTAATAAGTCATATATAAATATTTAATAGGACGACAGGGATGTTTGTTGACCGTAGTGAGCCTGTGCTCATTCAATCAGAAAAGTTCAACTGACCAGTCGGTGTTTGCACCATACATAACTGATTAACAGGAAGCTGTGCGGGCGCCTATGGGCTTAATGAGGTACTGAAAACTTTGTCAGCCAGCCCACGGCAATACAGCCACACACAGTTGGCAGTTATGTCAAGACCAACTCTCCGAATGGATCACCATGGGCAACGTAATCACGTCTATGATCAATGGGATGTGAAAGCCGGATTTGTCAACAGGAATCCGATTGATTCTATACTGAATGAATGCTAACTTATTTTGCTCTTAAATTAGGGGTTTTAAGGTGAAATGAACTCATTCTTCCAAACGAATTCCACTCTCGAAGAATATACTAGATACTAGTTTTATTTCTGTTAATCTAATTTCAGTATATTTGGCACGTCGAAAATGATATCATATCAATTTGAAAATGTTACTAATCTGATGTTGGATAGAGGTATCCGAAAATACATTTCGTTGTTTGTATGCAACTGTTTTTCAAACATCTATTGAAGGGAAAGTAGATGCATTTTTCTGATATTTTTTTGATTTTCCTTTTTCAGTCTATGAAACAAAAATCAATAGATGGATATCCTCAAGAACATGTTTTATTTCACTTCTTCTTATTTCGATTGTAAATGAAATTGAATGAGCCCTTTCATGAAGTGTAATACCTGTTTCGAGTTTCAACTATCATTTGATGATTAGAATGAAAATTCAGATATAAATGGATGTGAATTGTTTGAAAATGATTTTATTTTTTTTAACGAAATGTCTTAGAAAGAAAGTATATTATTCGAGTATACTAATTAAGAAACCGATCGAAAAATTTGATCAATTCTTTTCTGTCATGTTGCTAAATCACAAAAGCCATCAAGTCTTTGGTTTCAGTGAATATCTGTCAATGTAGTTTTCTTCAAAAAAATTCCGTGAATATATTGCTCATTACTGATGATAAAATTTGTATTTTCCGCCAAAATCAGATCATACTTTGTATGAAAGCTATTTTGAGATTTTCGATAATGTTTTATTAGATGATAGGAATCTACTGATTTTGGGGGATTTCAACATACCCATTTTCTCTGATAACTGTGTAAAAAGTACGTTAGTCAATAGTTTCATGAATTTATTTGATTTGAAGCAACACAATGAATTTCCAAACTTCATGGGTAGAATGCTAGATTTGATATTTTCTGATCTGAATCTAATAGTGCAGAAATCACAATTTCCTCTACTTTGTGAGGACAGATATCATCCGGCGCTTGAGCTTTCCTATCAGGTTCAACAGAATAAACAACTAGAAAATGGATTCGTCAAAAAACACAATTATAACTACTCTAGAGATGACTACATGATGCTCTACAATCTGATGTCTCAATGTAACTGGTCAGACGTAATTAGTTGTGTGAGTGTTAACGAATGTTTAAGCCTGTTTTATGGCAAACTTTACACTATGCTGGATCAATCTGTTCCTAAATATAATAATTCGACGTCTGTGAGAAGGCATACATTTCCCATATGGTTCTCCCCGGAATTGAAACGAAAAATAATTAAAAAGAATAAACTACATAAAATTCTGAGGGATGAAAATGTTGCTATGTTTTCTTCTCTCAGAAAGGATGTGAAGCATCAAACAAAACTCGAATATGCAAAATATAAAAAACAACTCGAAAAAAATATCAATAGTAATCCTTCATCATTTTGGTCGTTTATTGGTGAAAAGAAATCTCAAAATAAAATTCCAAAATCGATGCAATTCAATCAAGAATTGCTCAGTAACGCGAAAGAAATTTCTTGTGCTTTCGCTACCTTCTTTGAATCCATATATACCAGTGAAGTTGATTCGTGTGAGATGAATTCGACATGGGGACGTTTCAAATTTTCCGTCATTTCAGAAGATGATCTCAGGAACGCTATGAAAAAGTTGAAACCAACAGGGACGGGCCGAAGCCAAATTTTTGGGGGGGGAAATCCATCGAAAATTTTCCAACTGGACATTGAATTAACAGGACACCGTTATACATATTATGGTATAGTATTTGTTTCGGTAAAAAAAAATCAAAATGATGACTTTCAACAGAGTGGGGAGTAATTAACTTTTTTTCCATCTACCGAACATTTAATTAAGTAGATTTTATGGAGTTTGTTTTTTCATGAAGAGTATCTTGATGTTGCTTGAAACTTTGAGAAACACTACTTGTTTGTTTCTTCAGTTTTGTAGCCCTTCTTTAATTATTTATTTCATGAAATCTAAAAGCGAGGGCAAGGCTCATTTTCATCAGAGAAATTTTTTTTTTAAATCTATTCTTTTTATTACGAGAAAGGAGTAAATATTGGGAATCAAAGTTATGAGAAATTAACGTTAATTTTCCAATTACCCAATATTCAATAATGTGAGTTTCTTTATTTTATGGAATCTTTTTTTATGAGGAATACCTTGAAGTATGTTTGAATCTTTGAGACACACTTTTTGTTTCATTCTTTAATTTAGTTCAGTTTCATTCTTTGGTGTATCTCAAAATTTCAAGCATCATAATAAAACAAGATATTTTTCACGAAAAAAGCAGATTCCTTAAAGTAAAGAAATATACATGATTAAATGTTGGGTAGATGAAAAATCAATGATAGTTACTGAATACTTTGATGAGATTCATAATATTGAAAACTGCTCATACGTAACATGGGTCCATTTTACAGAATAAAAGGAACAAAATTTTCAGAAAATATATTTCGTTTGATAAAAAATGAGCCTTACTTCTGCTTACACATTCCATGAAATAAAGAAAAGCAACATAACTAGGGAATAAAAGAGAAAATGTATGTCAAAGTGTGTCTCATGAATCAAGAAAATTCCTTAAAAAAAACAGATTCCCAATTTAGCAGGGGAACGATTTTGACCTGAATCAGTTATATTGAAGAAGCAATTTTCAACTAATTTGAGTTGGCGATTTCGATCTCTTTGCAACGTTTATTTCAATTAGTGTTTGGAATTGAGGATGTATTTAGTGTTTCGAACGATTTTTGTTGTGACTAAGGGTATTCTGTGGTTACTACCCATATTTTTCTCTCATACTTGTTGTCCTTCAGGCATTTACTGTTCATAAAATTTTTTTTGGAATTTTTATAAGGCACCACATAACTCAAACTTCACTTTGAATCTTTTTTGGTTCATTATTCAAATTTATTTATACATATTGTTTATTCGCAGAACTTTTACCTAATGTACGAAGAGCGTACATAAAGATGATTCCATTTATGATACCAGATGGTTTTTTTATGACACAGTTCATGCGACGTAACTGAGAAATTTACAACTAGGTACCTACTTCTTGGGGCCGCATCTCTCCCAATACTTGATAGTAAAAATATTGGGTTGAATACCATTTATTGCCGGCTATAAATATATTGTCAAATACTGATTGCAAACTTGTTTTTTCTAATTCAGATTCCTTCGAATTTCATATCTCTCTCGGAATTATGTATTTCAACTGCTTTGAAATTTTACCGCAACTGCTTTGAACATTTTCCAACTGCTTTGGAATTTTTTCCCACTGGTTTGAAATTTTGCCAACTGCTTTGAAATGTTTTCCAACTGCTTCGAAATTTTTCCAACCGCTTTGAAAATTTCCCAACTGCTTTGAAATTTTTCCAACTCCTTTGAAAATCTTCCGACTGCTTTGAAAATTTGCCAACTTCATTCAACATTGGGGGGGGATCATCCCCCCCCATCCCCCCCCTTGGGCCCGTCCCTGGAAACCAAGAAAATCTATTAGTCCCGATAATATTCCTTCCTTCATCTATAAAGGCTGTACTGACTTTCTGATAGTTCCACTACTTCACATTTTTAATTTGTCACTTTCAGAAAATACTTTTCCCGATCTTCTCAAGTCATCTATAATAACTCCAGTTCATAAAAAAGGGCAAACAAACGTCATTGAAAACTATAGGCCAATCAGCATTTTAAATGCCCTATCCAAACTATTTGAGATAATAATATATAACGATATAATTAATAACTCCAATATTGAATTCAATAAGTGCCAACATGGTTTTGTTCAAGGGAAATCAACCATAAGTAATCTTTGTTCTTTTACCGAGCTTGCAGTGGAAGCAATAGAAAAAGGTTCCCAACTCGACACGATATTTATTTATTTACAAAGGGTATAGAGTTGAGGCAAGCCTATAAAACTCAAAAATAATCAAAATGTACATTTCATATAAGGAAAAACATATATATGAATGAAAAAAAAGTGCTATAGAGTGGAGAAAAAAATAGAATTCCGAATTTCCATAAAATGTATTTTCATCGATTAATTTAGTTCTCAGTATTTGAAATGTTTTATTGATTGCAACATTAGATATTGCTTGCTCAATTTGTTTTGAGTATATGTGAGATTTTGGGAATTTTTCGAAATGATTGTCTTGACTTTATTTTCTGTTATAGCAGTTGGGTCTTCATTGATTCTGGAATATTTATCAGTACCATGAATAGTATCTAAAAGTTTATTTTCATATTTATTTTCTTTATCTGCAGGTGGGATTCAGGTGTTATTATCATTTTTAGTGAATTAATTGCTTTTTTTCTCAACAGAATTCGAATTTGATTCAGTCTTGAAAGTTCATCAAGTAGAATTCTATCAAGAACACTAAGTTCATTCGTTTTTTTAGGAGGAAGATCTTGAGCTGTTCTCTCAATAGCTTTTATCATATAAAAGTTATACCTGGAAAGAAGTTTTTGCAAAGTAAAACAATGGTAATCCTAGGGGGAAATTCAGTCAAATTTGAGACATAAGTTAAAAAAGAATTATTAATTCGAAATGGTTTTTTCTATGAAATTCGCTGTATATTGATTAACCTCAACAATATTTTTAACGAAATCAATTTGAAATTTTTTCAATCGTAATATCTGAAAAGTGGAAAAATACAATAGGTTGAATATGCCAAAAATGAATCAAAGTTGAAGGAGGTGAGCTTTTGAGGGTAAAAAAAGGATTATTTCTATTTTTCGCAAATTTACAAGTCCTACGAAAAAATTCATTTTACGGTGTAGGTAATTGTAGGATCTACAATGTTTGTTTCACCGCTTCGAAATATATGGGGAAAATTCAAATAACCTAGCTTTGGTATTTATCTTCTAAGGAAATTTTTTTTCACGAAATTTGGTAAAAGCTCACCTATGTCTCGAACACACTCTTATTTTTTCGAATCAAAATATTCATTCCACCACTACATTTTGACTTGATATCGAAAAAACATCCTAATTCTCAATGTGGCCTGTCGAAAAAGTCGGTGTGGTTTTTGTTTGTTGAAATCTCTGCTTTCTGATGAAATGAAAGAAAATACACATTACAGTGGGGATGATGAAAAAGAAAATTTAAGATAATGGGAATAAATAAAAATTTTCGCGAAGGCATAAGAATGTTTTATTTCTAAATCAAGCATACAGTATATAAACGACTCTTAGATGCGTTCACATTTGCGGCAATTTCTTTTTGTTCGCCCCATTTCGCCGAGTTTGTTCGGTCAGTTGGTCAGTTGATGAGGCGCCCCTTGACAAATCTTTTCCGGCATCGCTCATTTTTCATTCCTGGAATATGGAAATTCCGAACGAACAACTCCCGACAGTACTTTTTCGACGGAACGTTAAACTTTCCTCATCGTAACTCGGGACTTTTTGCACGATTAATGATCATAAATATGCAGGAGAAAATTCTGACATGATAATAAAGTTTCATTGACAAATAAATGAGTTAGCGAGAATATTAATTATTATTCAGGGAGATGCCCTTTCTCGAATAAATGTCTTGTGCGATACTCCTTCTTTATATCCGCCTTTTGGAGTTTATAAATTGGAGCGATTGATGCAGAAAAAGATGAAACAATTAACCCAACGTTTCGAATGCGCCATAGTTGAATTATACATGAGCAAAGAGCGCTTTTCGCTAGTTATTGATGAATCATATTTTAGAATGAAATTACAACTGAATGACGCTTGACATTGTCACGGTTTTGAATTACTTGGAACTGTATACGGGCTGGGTTTTCAACATGTAATATAGAAAACGCAATGGACGATAGTCGATAACTTGAGGAAAAACAGTTTTCATCAATTTTCTCTTTCACCTCGAATCTCCATTAGGTGTCGGATTTTCTATGGCTGTTTTCAGGAAATTGATTTTTCTTACTTCCGGCCCTGAAGTGACAAGTTATTGAATTCAGTAGCTCAACTGGATTATATATCGAAGAAAATCCCACAGCTAATAAATGAGAAACGACTATTTCATTGAAGAAAAATTTGACAAACAATGAACGAACAATAAAACTTCGAACAACTATCAGAAAATGTGACCTTAGGCAAAAATTTTTCGCAACTGTTCTTCTTCACACGAATTAGTGCAAGAATCAACTCAAATTGAAAATTTGTTAATTGTGTTTTCTTCAGAAAATGCAGAATAACTTCACAACGAACTCCAATCGATGACTGGTAGTTTCAGTAACAATTCTTTCATATGAATTCAGTCTAGGTGATGCGTAGACAAAATTATAGTCTGTGAAAGCCACTTATTCAATGAAAAATTTTCGTGGAGTTATGTAGAAAAATTATAAAAAGCACTGGCAAAAGTAAACTCTTGACTTCAATGGTGCGCTCTTCAAGAATGAATTTATATGTTTCAACCTCCTATTAACTTCGTTTCTAACCTTGTTTAACCTTTATTTCAAATTTGGGATGTTCGTTGTCTGTGCGCTCGTTTAATGCCTCAACAAAACCACGGTCTATGAGCATATCGAGAATTTATTTTAGGTATTCATTTAACGCGTAATCAATCGTTTATTTCATTATTTTACGCAGTAATGTTAATAATATATCCTTCGTGAAGTTCGTAGAAATCAGGTTGTTAAGAGACTTGAAAAAATATTAGAAAACTTCTATTGTTTTGAAGAAAATATGGGGATTCACTTGAATCACTCTGTATATCAAAATGTATGCTCATACAAAGAACCATTGAGTACAATAGTTAACATGTCCTGATTTATTTATAATTTTTTATCATGGACAGAGATAATTTCATTCCTTGAGTACCACTCAATTTATACATATACACATTATATACAGACAGGAAAATAAATAATATTTGCTTCTTCTCTGTTTCAAAGTTGACCAAGTTTCAGCTTGAAGGTTTATATTTTCATTTTTTTAGAGCACTGCATTACACATTTTTTCATTAAAACCTCTAGGTGATCTTCCGCCACTTTAATTAAACATAAAATTCCTATTATATATATCGAATAATATATAAAAAAAAGAATATATATATGACAATCAATAACAACGAATACATGGGCATTATCACAAATAATATTACGAAAAAATAACTACTTTCGTGCGTTGTTTTTAAATATAGTGTTCTTTCTACCAATACATAGATCTTTTTCGTTTTATTTAATCAAAAACTTCGAATTCGGAATTTTGTTAAGAAGAGATTTCGTTGTGCAGTTAACCGTATAAGCCTTATCTTGTGCGAAAATTGTAGCTCTTCATCTTCCCCCCTTTAAGAGTAAATGCAGCACTTTCACGGTCTAGTAACTATATTTTGTGGACTTCTCTGTTGTGGTTGCTCTGTTGTGACCGAAAACGTTCGACCAGACAACATTTACTTGCATAAATACTCTTCCTATTTATAAATTACCCTATTCATCATCTGAAAGAAGTCTCTCGTAAAAATTGATCAACCTGTTCAGATATAAGTATCCCTCGTCCGGTGGGGGCCTAAGCTTTACCTTCGGGATTAAATATACTCCACTCTCGCGGTACATAATCCGCTATCGGTATTATCTCATATCAAAACTGTTTTGATTTTTCCTTGCTTATTAAGGATTTTCCACATGAAATCTCCGCAAGAATAAAAACGCATGTGTCGATATGTTTTTTCAGCCGAGCTCTACCATTCGGGACTTGTGCCAGAAATTGTCAATATAACCTAAGTTAAACGAATTTAAATTCCCTCTGTGCTCAATGAAGCCAATGATTTCTGTATCATGCTTTATTAATAGGGGAGCAAATATACACCGAAGGCAAATTCATACATACGATACAAGTCTCTACCTTCCAATGACGTTCCTTTGAATAATTTATTTATCCGCTCATCTCAATTCACTTTGAAAATATTTTCTACCCGCGTTTTGTTCCTGGAGCGAGGATACACATCTCGTAAGAGCTTTATGGGGGATGAAATATACAGGAGGTACGGAATGAAATGACACAAAGTAGCCTATCGATTGAATGACGTCTTTTTAGTGAAGGCTTGTTCAATAATGATAATAAATTTGTTTCAAAGAAGGGATTGATTAGAACTCATCTCCATCTAGAAAACCTTCAGATATGTGATTTCAATGATTTATTTTTCACATATTGTAACTATGATTCATTTTATACAATGAAAATTAATATTGCTATCATAACAAGCGTCTCCATAGTGAATGAATGAAGTCAGATGACAGGAAAAGACTAGTGAACGAAGAAAATGTAATTAAAACAATGTTTTTTCCCGAGGAGCGTGGAAAAGGATTTCATATAATAACCAATTTTTTTTCTATTTTCGTCTGCATATAATAGCTCGTAACATGTAGAGTTTATTGAATAGACCATACGAAGAGCAATTTGTCTTGTTAAGTCACTTCCCTTACAATATGGAACAGTTCTGAACCCATCATCAAGAAGAAATTTTCAATTAAATTGATAGGACTTCATCTTGAAAAGACAAACCTGCATGTATTTGTTGATGAGATAGGTATCACTTCATAGTTCATTTTATACGATTTAATATATCCATTGAAATTAACTGGTAGAAACACCAGGTTCGGAAATCTTGAAAAAAGAAGGTTGCAGGTGTTCCGTCTTTTTCAGAATCACCCTGAATGCCCTGAATTTGAAAACAAATGTGACTCTCATTGAATGTGATTTAGATGACCGCAATACAAGTTTTAAAAATTGATTTTTCGAAAGTTGGGTCTCTCAATCTGTTTCGACCTGTGTTTATCGATCGGATATCACATTGTTGTTCATCTTTTATGCAACTATGATTCATTATATCGATCGAAATACTCCAGGGAACCGGATTTGAAAATCTTGAAAAAGGTGCATAGCACGTGTTCCGACTGATACAGAATTACTCAGTTTCGAAGGTTCTATCACGTAGTGCGCCTCGGAATAATTCTCTTTTCAATTGTTTTCGAAAATCGGTGTGAAAATGTTTGCTGTGATGTGCTCGATTTTGATTTCCAAAGAGCTTCAAATGGAAAATGGAGTAAGTCTATGAATCTTTAATCCCTCATTTTGGTCTTTCTCTGAAAATAATTTTTAAAACTATTTGCAATAACCCATGTTATTTGTATTTTTTCGGATGTATTGAGTATGTGACTTTTCCTCGAAGTCATAATATTTTTAGTGTTCAACACTATACAGGGTTATTCACGAATATGGCTCTAAAGAATATTTGAAGGAAAAACACAAGGTGAGCTTCAAGTAAGAACACGATTTCTCGTATATTTTTCGTAGGTTCTAGGACTTCTGTTTTTTTTGGAAGTGACATTACTTCTCGTTTTTCAAATGGAAAGACCCATTTTTTTATTGCATAAATAGATTCTCCATTGAATTCTAGGTCTTTTCGATGCCAGAAGTTTGAATTTTCCCGAGAAAATTCTCTTTAAATGAAGGAACACGAAAACAAATCTCAAATTTGAACTCTGTTGAAATACAGACAACTTCGAGGTTTCTTCATTATTTTTTCAGAATATGATACAAAAGGTCACAAATTCTTTGTCGAAGTTAAAAGTGACGAAAAATCAGAAGTTGGTTTTTTTCAAATTAGAACCTCATTTTTTTGAATCATTTTCGAAATCTTCGTCAAAAATAATACGAGCACACGTCCCAAAATGAATATTTCTCGAGGTATTCAGGAAAGACGATTTTGTCTTCTATTTTCAATCTCATTCCTTATGTGTTTTTTGACTGGAAAAAAATTAGGAGTCGAGTGAAATTTTTGGAAATCTCTGTTAAAGAGGAAATATTTGAAATAGTTCAGATGAGTTAAGTTCTTCAGTTATCATCTGTGATGCGAGAGCAACAATTCGTTTGAAGTTCTCAATGTGACTATTAGTGAAGTCAACGTACAAAATTCTCAGAAATGCTGGAAAATATAATTTGTAATAATTTTTAATGCTTTTGAAAGAACAACTAACAGAACATGTAAAATTTTCCCACCATGACAAAAAAGAAATTCTACAGATATTTTGCAGAAATGATCCTAATAAACTGAACTGGTCTGAACTATAAGAAAATATTCTCTCGATAATAGAGATTTCCAAAAATTTCACTTGACCGCTAATTATTTTCCAGTAAAAAACACATTCGGAATGAGATTGAAAATTGAAGACAAAATCGTTTTTCCTGAATATCTCGAAAAATATTCAGTTTGTAATAAAGGTCTTGGACGTATGCTTCTATTATTTTTTGACGATGATTGCAAAAAAGCTTCGAAAAAATGGAGTTCCAATTTGAAAAAAAAATGTTTTGTTGTATTGTCATTTCTTACTTTGACAAAGAATTTGTGACCTCCTGTATCATATTCTGAAATTCACGCTATCGGAAAAGAACCATCAGCCTTTCTTCCCCGAGATTCCTAAAAATGAGAAATTCAATGAAAAACCTCGAAGTTGTCTGTATTACGTATTTCCTCATTTGAAGAGAATTTTCTAGGGAAAATTCAAACTTTTGAGATCAAAAAAACTCAGAATTCAATGGAGAATCTATTTAATAAAAAATGGGTCCTCCCATTTAAAAAAGGAAGGTTGATGTCACTTTCTAGAACCTTCAAAAAATATACGAGAAGTCTTATTCTTACTTGAAGCTCACCTTTAGAATTTCAATCCTGAATCTTGTGTCTTTCCTAAAAATATTCTATAGAGCCATGTTCGTGAATAACCCTGTACAACTACGTAATTTTTATTCATGTAATGATATCGCTAGATTGAGAAACGAATTAATTGAATTTGAGTGGTGAATTTTTTTTCTCTTCTGGAAGTAGAATCTGATCTGACGTCATATAAGTACTTTTCTCGAATTATGAAAATCGAATTCAAAATAAATCCTCAAATTTTCCCTATATCTGTACGATGTCTATTTTATTGAACTGAAATACAACTGAACATCCTTGTCTTGGACAAACTTCTCCTAACGAATCAAAATAACCTTTCATCTGAAGATAATTTCGATCGAGGTAATGACCATATTCTGTTGGAGAGCTCTAGAAACGACCCAATCAGTGGCAGTTTCCGAATTTTCAGGCCTATTTTCTCCTTACCTCTCGAGTTCCCGGCAAATTTCTGGTCCCTTGTCCCAAGGAGTGATTTCGCTTCTTCTTTACCCTTGATTTGGGACAGAGCAGCACGATGTTCTGGGCATAGTCAGATTTTCATCGACAATAGATTGAAGGAAAAACGATATCTTTTTTGTCTTGTGGCTTAGAATGAATGAATACGATGTAATTTTCGTATGTGATGAATCGAATAAGTGGGTTCAATAATCGTAATATTCATTTTTACAATGCCCAAAAAATTGCAGTTTTTTATGGAGACAAAAAAATAGGCTTGAAATTATGAGAGGCTTCTGTATTTTGGATTGGACAACGCTGGTGGTATAGTCTGGCAACTAATTTGATATTTTTGGGGTTATGCGTACTCGGAACAGTTCGACATACTAGCGCTCTTTGTGCTGTTTACAGTAAATTAAAGGATTGATCTCAGTCCAAAAGGTTACCGAAAAGATTTTCGACGTCACTCTGTAGAGGAAATAAAGTTTTGATATTCTGTTCTCAATATTTCTTGGTTGCTGGATTTCCTTATTCATTCTGGAATAGAATTCCGCCAATACATTGCAGGATAAATTCTTCAGTTGAAATAAACCTGGATTATTTTGAATACAGTCATACAGGTTCTTATGAAAGGGGGAATATAGATCATAATTGATACCTCACATATTATATTATGCTCATTGCAAACAGTTATTTCTGGATATCTCGAAAATGGTACATTTTAGATATAGGGAACCCTGAAAAGACTCTTCTTATTTCTTCCTCACAAATTGAAATGGGAGTGAAAAAAATACGGTTTCCATTTGGATAAATCGAATTTCGGCCTTTTTTGGAATCCAAACTTTGACACTCCAACAGTTTTTACTGAATATCTCGAAAATGATACATTTTTTACCTCACAAATTAATATATGAGTGAAAAAAATATGATTTCCATTTGAAAAAATCGAGTTTTTGAGTTTTTTTGAATTTCAACTTTGGCACTCTCATTTTACTTTCCAGTATATCAAAACGTTATTTTCTCGACAGAGTTATGTTGAATCTCTATTTCAAGAAACAGATCTGAGATTGTGAGTTGCGATTTCATTGAATTCCCAGTGTTCTACAAACCTAGATTGGTAAATTTTGTCGAAAAACAGTGAATAAATCGAAAACGGCTCTAGGTGGCTATAGGGACTGATACATTAAATTAATGTGGCATTCGAAGATCTATCCGAAAAAGTCCTAATATACAGGATGTTCCATTTGAAATAAGAAAGTTGATTCCACTTCCGGTGAAAGCGGAAGTCATTGATATTCAAAAATATATCATAAATGAAATCCTTCTTGGCTTATATCTTCAGACAAAATTTGGAAATGATCGAATTATTATTTCTCCATAAACTTCAATTGAGCACTCCCGATGGGACACCCTGTTTTGAACAAATTCAAACATATGAGTATAATTTTGTTTGAATGAAAACCGAGAGACAATTCATGAGATATGTTCGAAAATCAAATTTTTCATGGATTTTCTCAACTGTGAAAACAAAAAGTGTTCATTTCGACGTCACGAATCTTCCCTATTAGGTGTACAACTTTGACTCTGCCGTTTTTCCCGAAATTCAAGGACTAATTGTGAAAAGCTGGTGATTCATTCATGATTCAAAATATTGTCCATCACTGGCCACTATTTTTCCCCATCTTTCGGGCAGCATATGAATCCCGCGTTGAAAAAACTGGTCACCTTTTGAATCCATGAATCTATCCAATTTTTTACTTCTTCATAAGACCGGAAGTTCTGGTCAGCTATGACAGGTACCATTGATCGAAAAAGGTGATAGTCCGAGGGAGCAATGTCTAGAGAATACGGATGGTGCGGTAAAACCTCCCATTTCAAAGATTCCAAACATGTCTTGATCACTTTTGCAATATGGGATCGAGCATTGTCCTGCTGTAAAATCACTTTATGATGTCCCTCAATGCTTGACTCAAACGCATTAGTAGTGTTCGATAACGATCGCCTGTGATTGTTTCAGTCAGAAATGCCTCCAATTCTGCATCTCCGAAAAACTGCTCTCTTCCACCGTCATGCTGGTCTTTGACGTTAAAACCACCTTTCTTAAAGCGTTGAAAACACGTTTTTTCAATAATAGAGGCCTCACCATAGGTATTTGAGAGCATTCGATGAGCCTGAGCCGCAGATTTCTTCATATTAAAGCAGAAAATTAAAACCTCAATCAAATAACTAGAATTCGGGTTGTAAACTAACATGTTTGATTGAGAAAAACTTTGTGATGTAGACACAAATCGACTAATATTTCGATGGCGTTACATTCACAAATATCTTAACTCATTGTACGACATTTTAACTACCACTTACCGCTACAGTCAGCTTTTGCAAAATAGTGGAAGCAAAGTTGTTCACCTAATAGATCTTCATAAGGAATATTTTGTAATTCAGTAATGCAATTTTCGATAATTCATATTTGTGTTTATTCTTTTATCCCGAAATATAAAAAGCAACTAGCACGAGTAGAATTCTCACCCTGTATGAGGAGTTTTCGGAGAGATAAATTCAAGCCCGAAGGTTTCGGGCAAGGAAAGAAAGTGAATAACGTACGTGAACGGCAGCATAACACATCATTAAAATATGCCTGTTGGCATTCGAATGAGGCATATATCCATGTGCTTATTCGTTTTTTTTCCGCTCGTATAGAACCCTATGATTATGACCTGAAAGGAAATAGCACCGATAGTTCCCACTACCGTTTTTCTACCGCAAAACCGACGTTGTTTCGTTTCGCAAATTGGCATTGTTATCAGGAAAATTTATGTCGAGAAATTGAATCAAAGGCTCAACTTTGATCTGCCGAACTCCTTTGAAACCGTGCAACGTTCAGAGATATGATGTGTGCTTTGATTAAGGGAAGGGACAGCTTTGTGTCAAATGCGTCAAAAATCGGGAACGTTGAAACTTGGTCCCCAGTGTGCATGTGTGTATCTCGTATTTATAAGAAGAGACTGCGGGGTTATACCTTCACTTTATGAGATCAAAGCGTCTTTTCAATTGCTCCACCGCGCTGGAGAATAACAAAGATACCCAAGCTTTGAAAGAGAGTTTACATTTCTATATAAGGAATTTCCACAGATCGGAGGAAAACAAACAGTGCATTGCTCAAGTAAATATTCGAGCTGACGTTAACGTCTCTGATAGAAATGCCCCGATAGGAAGAAATAAGAGAAAAGCTATTAAAACATTATAAAAGATGTATAACCTCTTCCGGAAAAATTCCAAAATTGAATGTATTCCCCTCATAGGGAGTTCCAGGGTAAACAAATCAAAGAGGACTAAAAAGTCAGTGGCGAAATTTCAGCGTGGAATACTTTCAAATCTCAAGTTCAATGATGCGTTTCTTAAGTATACAGGGTGGTTCGCGCAAATCAATCCTCTTTATATCACATAAAACAATCTATGTATTTTCATAGTCTTTAAATCTCCATATCAAAATGATTTCAACAAACTCTATCATGTATGATCTATTATGAATAATGCCTGGATGAAATTTCCAAGGTATGGTTTCAAGAAGTTTAATACCCAAACAAAATGATGTAATTTGATTCAAATTCACTCAAATGAATGCAAGAAATGCTCTTCATCTCGTTCATCAAGCAAAAAAAAATATAGGTCGTAAATATCTTAATTTAAACTACCATTACCTCACAAAACTTCATACAGGGTGTCCCACAGAGATTGCCCTTCAGAAGTTCATGGAGAAATAAAAATTAGATCATTTCCAAATTTTGTGTGAAGATATAAGCCAAGAAGACTTTCAGTTATGATATATTTTTGAATATGAATGACTTCCGCTTTCACAGGAAGAGGTATCAACATTATGACTTTTTCGGATAGATCTTCGAATGCCCCATTAATTTCATCACTCTCTATAGCCATCTAGAGCCGTTTTCGAGTTATTCACTATTTTTAGAAAAAATTTACAAATTGAAGCTTTAGAACACTGAGAATTCAATGAAAGCCCAACGCACAATGTCAGATCTGTTTTTTTTAATGGGTTACTGACAAGATATTCAACATAACTCTCTAGAGAAAATAACGTTTTGATATACTAGGAAGTAAAATGAGAGTGTCAAAGTTGAAATTCAAAAAAAGCCAAACACTCGATTTCTTCAAATGGAGACTATATTTTCTTCACTCACATATCAATTTGTGAGGTAAAATAGGTAGAGTTTTTTGAGGATTCCCTATATCCAAAATGAACCATTTTCGAGATATTCCAGAAAAACGGTTAGAGTGTCAAAGTTTGAACTCCAAAAAAGGCGGAAATTCGATTTTTCCAAATGGAAACCGTATTTTTTCACTCCCATTTCAATTTGTGGGGAAGAAATGAGTAGAATCTTTCTAGGTTCCCTTTATTTAAAATATACCATTTTCGAGAGATTCAGAAATAACTGTTAGCAACGAGCATATTATAATATGTGAGGTATAAATTAGGAGCTATGTTGACGCTTTCATAAGAATCTGTATGATTTTATTCAGAATAATCCAGGTTTGTTCCAACTGAAGAATTTATCGTGCAATGTATTGGCAGAATTCTGTTTCAGACTGAATAAGGAAATCCACCAACCAAGAAATATTGGGAAGGTGGGAAAAATGTTTAGAAGTAGGTGGACGAAATGTATTATGATTCAATTTTCTATTCTGATATATCTGAAAAGAAGTTCGGGAAGTTTCATGACTTGTTTTAAGAGTTTTGCATTACAATTTACGCTTTCGATATGTATGTCATATTTTCCGAAAAATAACTAGTTATTTTCATCATGGGCTTTAAAAAAACTAGTGGTCGATTTCTTTGAACAACGATATGAGTTTTGGGGAATAGCAACAACAGAAGCATGGAAAATTATTCTGAATAAAGTCAAAGATTTTTATGAAAGGGCGAACATAGATCAAATTATAATAATATAAAGATCGTAGCCGTTATTTCTGTATATCTCGAAAATGGTACATTTTAAATATAGGGAACACTTATTTTTACCGCACAAATTCATATTTGAGTGAAAAAAATACGGTTTCCATTTGAAAAAATCTTTTCGATGACCCATTTCAAAATACTGATCTGAGATTGTGCGTTGCGCTTTCATTGAATTTTCAGTGTTCTACAAGGCTCAATTTGTATATTTTTTTTCACAAAACAGTGAATAACTCGAAAACGACTTCGGATGGCTATAGGAAATGATACATAAAATGAATGTGGCATTCGAAGATCTATCCAAAAAACTCATAATATACAGGGTGTTTCCTTTGAAATGAGAAAGTTGATACCATTTCCGGTGAAAGCGGCAGTCATTGATATTTGAAAAATATATCATAAATGAAGGTCTACAAAATTTGAAATTGATCGAATGATTATTTCGCCATAAACTTCCAATGGGCACTCCCGACCCGAAGGACACCATGTATAGAGAATCAATGGTATGTACAAAATATTCACGACGATGGCGTCTTTCATTATACGACTTAATGTTCGTAAGGAATATATTTGCTAAAATCTCGTAGTGACGAATAAGTTTTTCACTTAACTTTGATTAGAAACCTTTTCTCGAGTAGTGAAATGTTCAGACTTGTGATATTCGTTCATTTCAGGGTGGAGAAACGTTTGTCCTCGCCAGATTAGATGAAAAGGGATCATACTCATCTGAGACGGTTTATGTATAACGGTAAGTGTTCATCAGATAGATGCGTTATCAGGCAAACTACAGAAACGGTCATTATAAGGAGCAAATGAAATCAAATATTTCAATAAAGACCTGTGTGTGAACGAGCTCCTGTAATTAAAAGACCAACGGAACGAGCAGGAGGTTTATCGTTAATGAACTTTTCCTAATTCTAGGTTCTACTAAGCGCACCTCCTATGCACAAGAAACGAGCTGCGGTAGCAATAAACTAGGCCAGATATTGCCTCGCAGATAGCAATTTCGTTCATTTCCTTCAGCGTTGGGCAGATTTCAGTCGTCTAATTCAAAATGAGTTCAACAAGTACTATGCTAAATTGCTAACGAAGCTCCGTTGCAATTAGCATGGGAAAAGCCTGTCGAGCTCTTGTCGATTTCGTTCTGATCATAAGGCGTCTCCTAATCAGGAAGTGCGTTCAATATTCTCGTCCTACAATATCACGGTCTCATTGATTAATGCAAGTTTAGGCTTATTTAGCGTGAAATATTAAAAGAAGTTTATTAGTTTCAGGTCTGAAAAAAGTATTTTCACATCTCAATTCGAATAATACTCCTTATTTCTACTTCGTCCATTGACATTTATTCTAGATTCAGCATTACCTGTAATTTTTCTGATTTTCAATTTCTGAAACAAAATCAATTTTAAAATTCAAAATAATGCTCTTTTCTCTATTTCAGTATCGTAATGAGATCCATTACAGTTCTAAAAGAAGTGCTGTAATGAAACTCATAACAGCATTGTTTCAGTTTTTTTTTTTGTTTTATGATTATCAGTACTGACCTCCGATCGAATCAAGTTTCAAATCAAATTAATTCAAATTACGTCATCTGTCAAATTTCATAAGTCACACCAACTGCCAAGGTGAAATATAAAAGTCACTAACTTGAATTTTTATTTGAATTTCGAGAGTATTTAAAAAAAACTTGACTGAAATAGAGAAAATATCGTCTAATACTCGTTGCAGAAGGCAATTCCACCACTCATGCTATCGAAAACTCGCTCCTTCGTCGCTCGTTCTTGAACATCGCATTCGTGTTGGAATAGGAGCTCAATCTGCCACTTCTTTCAGAATATACTATTATACACTCTGGCACTGATTTGTCAGAAGCATATTAATTAAAGAAAATGTTGCTTGATAATCTATGGCATTCATCGTTTGCTAATTTGTCTTGTGAACTCAATCGATGAAAACGGATTAGAAACCATCCCATCTATCTGCAGAAGTTTGGTGTTTTGTCAGTCATCTGCAGAATATCATGATATATAGTGAGAATGAATCCATCGAAAATTTTCCAAGTGAACATTGAATTAGCAGAGAATCGATATACATAATATGATATAATATTTGTTTCGGAAAAAAATTCAAAGTG
The DNA here is from genome assembly GCA_038502775.1 of Hippodamia convergens. Classification (NCBI taxonomy): domain Eukaryota; kingdom Metazoa; phylum Arthropoda; class Insecta; order Coleoptera; family Coccinellidae; genus Hippodamia; species Hippodamia convergens. The sequence continues at coordinate 10,650,111 of CM076613.1, forward strand.
ATAAGTTTCTACAGAGTCAGGAGTAATTAACTTTTTTCTCCATCTACCGAAAATTCAATCAAGTAGATTTTATGGAGTCCGTTTTTTTCGTGAAGAGTATCTTGATGTTGCTTGAAACTTTGAGAATCACTGCTTGTTTGTTTCTTCTGTTTTGTAGATTTTCTTCATTTCATGGAATCTTGGAGCGAAGGCAAGGCTCATTTCCATGAGAGGAAATACTTTTTCTGAAAAATCTATTTATTTTAATCTTCGAAAGGAATAAAAATTGGGAATGAGCAGTTTCAGTTTCAGTTGACGAATCTCATCAAAGTGGTGAGAAATTAACGTTGATTTTCCAATTACCCAATATTCAATTTATAGGATCATTTTTTGTGAGGAGTACTTTGAGGCACACTTTTTGTTTCATTCTTTAATTTAATTCAGTTTCATTATTCGATGTATCTCAAATTTTCGAGCATCATAAAACAAGACATTTTTCATAAAAAAGCAGATTCATAAAATGAAGAAATATACATGAATGAATGTTGGGTAGATGAAAAATCAAAGTTAACTACTTACCACTTCGAGGAGATTCTTAATATTGAAACTGCTCATCCCTAACATCGGCCCATTTCACAGAATAATAGGAACAAAATATTCAGAAAATATTTTTCCTTTGATGAAAAATGAGCCTTCCTTTTTCTAACAGATTCCATGAAATAAAGAAAAGTAACATAACTAAGGAATAAAAAATGTGTGTCAAAGTTGCAAACATCAAAAATCAAGATACTTAAAAAACCGATTCCCAATTCAATAGGAAAACGATTTAGACTTAAATCAGTCTTATTGAAGAAACAATTTTAAATATAATTTCCTAATTTGAGTTGGCGATTTCGAACTCTTTGCAGATTTCATTGCAATAAGTGTTTGGAATTGAGGATATACTATTTAGTGTTTTGAATAATGTTTGTTGTGTTGGATTTATGTTTCATAATTCATTCAAGTTTTTATAAGTCCTTTGTGCATTTTCGGAATAATTTGAAATATTTTTTAATAAAGCACCACAGACCAAATAACTCAAACTTATCTTTGAACTTTTTTCGGTTAATTTTTTGAATTTATTTACACATATTGTTCATTCGCAAAACTGAAACACAATGTACGAAGAGCGTACCTAAGGATGATTCTGCTTATCTGATAGAAACAGCTTAAATTTATGATACCAGAAGGTTTTTTCATGGCACAGTTCATGCGATGTAACTGAAAAATGGACAACTACTGAGTACCTACTTCTTGAAGGCGCATTTCTTCAAACACATAATGCTAAAATTTCAACTGCTTAGAACTTATCCCAACTGCTTTGGAGTTTTTTCCAACTGCTTTGAAATTTTTTCAACCCTTTTGAAATTTTTTTTCAACTGCTTTGAAATTTTTCCCAACTGCTTTGAAATTTTTTCAACTCCTTTGAAAATCTTCTGACTGCTTTGAAAAATTGCCAACTTCGGTCAACATTAGGGGGTATCATCCCCCCCCCATCCCCCCTTTTGTGCCCGTCGCTTGGCTTTTCACCCCTAATCCCTAAAACGAACTCATTTAAAGAATTTTTCAATAATGAAAATGCTCCTACTCGAATTCTTGCACCTAACTTTCAGAAGAAACTTAGTTGCAAAAAATGATGAACCATAACACTTCGAAGTCTATATCAGTCTTCTTCATCAGACACAATTGTAAATCTTCAGAATAGTTGATTCAACACTAGTGTTTCAATAGTTCGAAATTCTATTATTATACATTTTTTGGTAGACCACATTTTTCTCCAACTCATTCACTGCTGAACAATAAAACTTCGAACTACCAGAACAAATATCTTTTAGAAGTTTACATCAGACTTCCACACCAAACAGAATTGTGAAATCTAGAGAATTGCAGATTAAGTTCTTCCATTTCAAAAATTTTCGATTGTTATTGTTTCAGAGACTCTGACAAAACCCCAAATAAGCTACTCTTAAGTTCCCCAAATTAACGTGTTCATGCTCGAATGAAAAGAGAGATAAAGTGGAAATTCAATAATGTCCTAAACCAGTCAACATTAATTCCACATTTTATCAGCCATTAACATTTAATCAATTGATATCGTTGGTTGCACTGCTGCGTATTCAATTAAGATCACGAATAAAATTAAATCGTTTCTTTGAGACTCTGTTATCGATTAAAGTGCCAATTCCTTCTAATCTATCCCAAATTAGTCGGAAATTTGGTGTTGAAATCGCATACTTTCAGAAGTAAACGTTGTAGGACACGTTTTGAAGGAATATTTTTTTTATGGAATTCCTTGAATAAATCGGATTCAATTTCAACAATTATAATGTACCAAATATCATCCCTAGTTCCTTTAGTTTTGTAGATGTACCGTCGTACAGTAACACAACAAAAAGAACTGTCAAGAAACAAACCAATAAGTTACATCAAAAAGATTTGTACCTTTAGCATAAACTTCGTATGTGAATTATTATATTGAATGGAAATATGGTTGAGACAAAGATTTCAGTTTCGAATTTTTTTGTGTTGAAAAAAAATTTTATTATATCAGAAGGATATGGGGATGTATATGACATTCTCTATTGATCTTCTGAAATCTAGCCTCAGACTTAGAGCTTACCCCCTCAACTTTTTCAGGTCCACTTATTATTTGTGAAAAGATTGGGAGGAGCAAGTATGACGATTGAAGTCGATCTACAGGTGTTACCATAATAATTTATTTGGAGGCACTCAAGTGTCGGAAAGTGGTTTGTTTAGTTGTTCCAGTTGCTGAATATCGTGGGAGATCGTGTTGCAGACTCCATGGACCGTGACCCATCTGCAGCTCCCGCTTTTCTATTAACTCTTATCTGAGACTAGGTCCTTCTTTTTCCTTTCTAGGAGAGCGCTTATCAATCCGTTGTCTCGTTTGTTTCCTAATTCGAAAGTCGGGAGTCTAACTTATCTTCGCTGACATGTCTTGTCTTCTTGGACCTCATCTGTCGCTAGTCCTTGACGCTAAGGTCTTTTTTTATTTTATGACGTTTTTTTTTTCATTTTCAGTTGATGCTTCATGTACGATGGAACATTGAAAGAGTCTGAAAGGAAATTGGCAAGTCATTTCGGACAAGGTGAGTGGAACATAAACGCCTTCACTTCGTTACGTTTGACAGCTTTGAATCGGGCTATTCGTCCTCATACGTATGATGCATTTTATATTTCGGTACTCCGAATAAAAACAAATATTATTCGTCAAAAATCGGTATATTGTTTTTCGAAATGTTCACAATGAAGATCTATACAGTTCTGAATATCTCACAAAAATGCGTTCTGAATGCATCAACCGCTGCTTCAGGTGTCGAAGAATATTGACGTCTCAGTTTTTTTTTACGTATCAAAATTTTAAAAAAAAACATTCGGTCAGGACATTATGGCGAATTACTCATCACATTTTATTGATTTAGATTATTTTATTTATTTCATTCATTTTATCCATATGAATTTCATTTATTTCATTCATTTTTTATATTTCATATATTTCATTTGTTAAATTGATTTTATTCGTTTTATTTCTTTCATTTACTTTATTTGTTTCATCTATTTCGTTCATTTTATTTTATTTTTCATTCATTTGCTGCATTTATTATGAAAGAATAAACTGTTTGAATCATCCTCTCTCACAAAATGAAAATCAAAATTAACAAAATTCACATACTTTCGTCATTAATGCATAATTAACATATACAAACTAACAACCAAAATCATCTTCATGGATCCCATTATATCGAATGTAATGGACAAATCAACCGACAGACCTATTCAAATGAACAATTGCCGAACAGGAGTCTTTAGCATATACAGGGTGTCCCTCCGGGAGTGCCCATTAGAAGTTTATGGAGAAATAATAATTCAATGATTTCCAAATTTTTTGTAAAGATCTAAGCCAGAAAGACCTTCATTTATGATATATTTTTGAATATCAATGACTTCCGTTTTCACCGGAAGTGATATCAACTTTCTTATTTCAAATGGAACACCCAGTATATTATGATTTTTTCGGATAGATCTTCAAATGCCACATCAATTTTATATATCACTCCCTGTAGCCATCTAGAACCATTTTCGAGTTATTCACTGTTTTTCGAAAAAAATCACAAATTGAGCTTTGTTGTTTTTTGAAATGGGTTACTGACAAGATATTCAACATAACTCTGTAGAGAAAATAACGTTTTGATATACTAGGAAGTAAAATGAGAGTGTCAAAGTTGAAATTCAAAAAAAGCCAAAAACTCGATTTTTTCAAATGGAAACATATTTTTTTCACTCGCATATCAATTTGTGAGGTAAAAAGAGGTAGAGTTTATTGAGGGTTCCCTATATCCAAAATGTACCATTTTCGAGATATTCAGGAAAAACTGTTAGAGTGTCAGAGTTTGAATTTCAAAAAAAGCAGAAATTCGATTTTTCCAAATGGAAACCGTATTTTTTTCACTTCCATTTCAATTTGTGAGGAAGAAATAAGTAGAGTCTTTTAAGGGTTCCCTTTATATAAAATGTACCATTTTCGAGATATCCAGAAATAACTGTTAGCAACGAGCTAACAATTATGATCTATGTTCACCATTTCATGAGAATCTGTATGACTTTATTCCAGAATAATCCAGGTTTGTTCCAACTGAAGAATTGATCGTGCATTGTATTGACAGATTTCTGTTCCAGAATGAATAAGGAAATCCACCAACCAAGAAATATTGGGAAGGTGTGAAAATATAGGAAGTAGGTAGACGATATTTTCAAAATGTATTATAATTCAATTTTCTATTCTAATATATCTGAATAAAAGTTCGGGAAGTTTCATGACTTGTTTTTTAAGTTTTGCATTACAATTTAAGCTTTCGATATGTATATCATATTTTCCGAAAAATAACTCGTTATTTTCATTATAAGCACTAAAAAAACTAGTGGTCATTTTCTTTGAACAATGATATAAGGTTTGAGGAATATCAACAGAAGCATGGAAAATTATTCTGAATAAAGTCAAAGATTTTTATGAAAGAGCGAACATAAATCATATTATAATAATATTAAGCTTGTAGCAGTTATTTCTGAATACCTCGAAAATGATACATTTTAGATATAGAGAGCCCTGAATGGACTCCTCTTATTTTTGAACCTACAAATTCATATGTGAGGAGAAAAACACGGTTTCCATCTGAAAAAATCAAATTTTTGACTTTTCTTGAATTCTAACTTTGACACTCTCATTTTACCTCCCAGTATATCAGAACGTGATTTTCTTTTCAGAGTGACGTCGAATATCTTTTCGGTAACCCATTTGAAAAAACAGTTCTGAGATTGTGCGATGCGCTTTCATTGAATTTTCAATTGAACACGCCTTAATTTGTATTTTTTTTCACAAAACAGTGAATAACTCGAAAAGAGCTTCAGATGGCTATAGGGAATGATACATAAAATTAATGTGGCATTCGAAGATCTATCCGAAACTCATAATATACAGGTTGTTCCATTTGAAATAAGAAAGTTGATACCACTTCCGGTGAAAGCGGAAGTCATTGATATTTGAAAGTATATCACCCAGCTCCTTTAAGGCCTATCCTGTAATATACTGTACACCGTATATCTCAAACTCAAAGGTGTTCCCTACGCCTCGAAAGAGTTATAATATTGCATTTTTTTTTATTCAAGAACATCATTTACATTTTGAACAATTTTCAGGAAATTCGTCTTGAAACTATGAACCCTCGTCTTTGAGGGTGCTTCAACACCAAAAATTCAATTGAGTACACGATGCACTATTGCTGAGAGTTAGAAAATGATCACGCTTTGATTTCATTTTTCAGCCTAGATGAGTCCTCTAAAGAACTGTACAAAATACAAATACCTCTCGTAATCGTCAAAACCTGTTGAATAAATGACAACCTCTCGTATTCGCAGGTTGAGGCAAAAGTAATGAGAACGAACTGCAGAGATTCCCAACTGTCGATATCCATATCGAGAAAATTCAAGCCTGGAGGTATTTCCTTACAACAGCACCTTCTTGCCATCCGCCGCATCGACAAAAAAAAACAAATATCTTTCAGACAGTCGCGAGAACACCAGTAAAAAGCTTCGGGGAAGGAGATACGTTCTGAAATTCAAATCAAAAACCCGAAATAACAAGAAAACGAGGTTTACAAACAAGCATCCATCATGTCGTACAAAACACCCACTTTAAATTCGAAATAAAAACAATTTCGAGCAAACATATTTAAAAGCTATGCCATCACGGGAGGAATATGATTGACAGGGGGTAGCTGGTATGGAAATACGGATTTCAGTGCGTTGCGCTGTTGCCAGATGTTTGAAGGACGGCATGAGTTCGATTTTATAGGAATTGGATTCATTATTTTGCGGACATTAGCGTTTCACTTCTGATCGGAAAGTAATTAGTTTCAAATTCGTATAAACCTTTAGTTTTGCAAGTTGTCCAAAAACTCTCATAAAATTTCGTGTCTGCACAGTCATTTATTTATTTATTTGATATAATATGAGATACAGACAGGTATGAAACCCACTGAAGTATCCACACATAACATAACTTAATGACAAAAATTATAAGTACATCATTTATTCAAAGTGAAAGGTCTCAAATATCAGTTTTTCGCGATTATCTCGGTTTCAATAGCCTCGATGATGGTAAAACTTTTAATGGGACAAGCTCACTCTCATACAATCACAATCACACTTTCATAATCACAATCCTTGTGATTAATACCTTGATTAAAGTTATCAATTCATTAAAATATTATTAGCAATAAATAATTTGTTTTATGCATATGAATTAATAATAAAGTTTTCTCTTTGGATCTAATTCTATGTGTGAAGTGTGGCAGCAGAGGAAGCTTCGTGGAATCTATCTATATGTATGTATATGGGGTTGACAGATGAATAACTGTCACAATGAGCGATTGAGATTCCGTTCACAATGCAGATTACTGCTACATCCCCCGTTGGTCGCAAATCCGTGATACACCATGCAGATTACCCCATCTTTCTGTTGCGCTTTCATATCAGACTTTTTATTCAATCACAAAATCAAATTACCGATGATCATCGGGTTTTGTATCGTTCAATTTGTAGATTCCAACGAAATATTTTCAGTTTTCCATAGAAAATAGGTCTCGAAATGAAAATATATCTGTAGTTAGTCATTCTTGCTACATCGGTCGATAACTTTTGAAAATTTTGTTCTAGGAGTGTAATTAAAATTTTGATAGAAACGACACAAATAATTTGAGCTTTTATGCTGATCACTCTGTCAATTCCGTCAAATTTTGAATCATTCTCCTATCACATTATTTTCAAGAGTTATCGACCGATCGAGCACAATAGTGCTAATCTATAGATTAACCCCCTGAGAGAAAAGTGTATTTCATATCAACTCCCACATGCCATCAATTTATTTACCATTGAGTGGATATTCAGTTGAGGAGACAGTGGTAGGATCCACATTATAAGTTCGAATTTTGAGATTAAAAAAATTCTTCTCACTCTTGATTGATGATTTCGACTTCAGAAAAGTTTCGATGAAATATAAGTCAGTGAAGATTCTCAAAACGAAATAACGCGCTATATTTCTGAAAAAAAATGTTTGTTTAACATTTTAGTTAGTCATACCAACCGAAAGCAAATCTATAGAAAATCACATGATTTAAACCAATAACTGATACTTTCATTTGGTTTTTTTATTAGATCCGGAAGAAAGAATGGAAATGTGTAAGTCATGGTCTGAATTGTTTTGATGTGGTTCATACAAATAATTTGATGACAAGAGATGATGATAATTACGAAATTTTAAAAAAACTCATTGTAAGTTCTAGAAGTAAGAGCTGCCAAAAATTCTGTTTAAATCAATGAATCACTCTGTATCTCCGAAACTTAGGGGTCTAAATGCTTGATTTGGGTTTTCTCTTCCAGTCTCGGAAACGAGAAACAATTAGAAAATTTTTTTGAATAATAGAAGAAAGGCCCCTGCGTAAAAATTTGAGCACTTATTTGTCAGGGACCAAAACTTCACAAAAAAAAAAATGTTGCCTAACAATGAAAAAAAAATTCGATTTTTTCCTACTAAACAATTGGCGAGATTATCAGCCTCATTTAACAAAATACAAGCTGACTTCTTGATATTTCTTTTATAACCAACAGGTTGCGACATTAGAATTTTTCTGCCATTCCAATTCATCATGTGATTGCCGGTATTGGAACACACATGATCGGCTATCTGCGATCTACCAATATCTCTATTATGTTATTCTTATGTTCACGTTTTCTGATTTCTAATGGACTTGATATTTCTCCTGTATAAGATTTTCCACAAATACAAGGAATATTTTAAATACAATTTCTTGATTTTTGGTTCTCATTCGAAGGTTTAGTTTTTGTTAATAAAGATCGTGAATCATTTTTTGTTTTGAAAACAGTTCTTATGTTGAATTGAGAACCAATTCTTTTAATATTTTCTGAAAGTCCATGAACATCAGGAATCAAATTTGTTAAAATTGGTTGTTCTTGACGGTTTGTTGTTGGTTCCTGATTGTTATTATCGTTTTGACGCAATATTGTTCTCTCTGATATTGAAATAATTTCTTCTATGAAATTAGTTGGATATTGATCATCTTCTAGAATATCTTCAATGAAATTAATTTCGTCATTTCGTATTTCAGTTGTCGATGAAATTAATTGCGCTCTATCATAATATGTTTTATAATAACACTCATTAGATGATTAGAATGAAAATTAAGATAACGATTTTTGTGTGTCTTTTTTTCTGAACACATTTGTTTCAGAATGATTTGGAAATTTTTTCATTGAAACATCTAAGAAGGAAAGTACATCATTTTGTTCCAATTTCATTGTGAATTTTATTGTAGGTTCTTTATTACTGATATAACGCCACCAAGTCTTTGTTTTGAGTGAATATTTTTCAACATGTTTTTTTTTCAAAAAATTTCATGAAATTGTTGCTCATTATTGGTAATAAGTGAGAACCCATGGCCATACTAAAATGTTGTTTATGAAAATCATAATCTAATTGAAAATATGTTGAATTGAGATAAATATCTAACATTTCCATTATATTATCGACACTTTTTTTCGAATTTTCATGAAAATTATTATCATCCATTAATTTTGTTTTTACTATTTCAAGTATTTTATTGACCGGAACATTAGGAAAAAGATCTAATACATCAAAACTCACTATAGAATATCAGTCGAATTCAGATTGCAATTTTCCAATTCTTCAAGAAAGTGTTGGATTTTCTTCAAAAAACTGTATGATTTTCCGGATAGAGGTTTCAAAAATTATAACTTATTTCATAGAAAAAACTATTCCAAATTTAAAGAGAACAATTTTGCGTCAAAACGATAGTTAATCAGGAACCAACAACAAACCGTGAAGAACAACCAATAAATAAATTTGATTCCTTATGTTCGTGAACTTTCAAAGAAAATTTTGAGAATTGGTTCGAAATTCAACGTGAAGCCCTCTAAGTTTTATTTCTGAATTCCTCTGAGCGGATGATCAATATCGAGTCTCGAATAGGGAGTTCGGTCCTGTGCGAGTTTATAATGAGGGTTTCCCTGAAGCATCTAAAGTCTCCACAGGGAAAACATGTAATTAAAATTGCTCTCTTCAAGGATTAACCTCGGACGTTGTAAATTATGATAGCTGCTGATGTTGGATTCGAACTGGACCAGCTATTATTTGATGCACACCCTGTGTAAATTGAACTGAACCATTATTAACATTATATCTTCTCGTTACTCTGATCCTCCTTTCCAACCGTTTCCAGGGATTTGTCTTCATTCTGATTAAGTACTCGGTTGCGTTTTGTTGTGAAGACCGAGTTGTCCGCACAATTTAATGCCTTGAACGGAACAGATGATGGCCATCATAATTCAAATGGACTGATGTGGAAATTAGAAAAGGAATTGTCGATCTACATCACCATCTGGTTTATCTCTGAATTCTCTTCGGTAGGATCCTGTAGTGAGCGGTCTTCGAATGTCCTCTCAAAAATTATCGGATTGAATGATTGATAAAATTTTAATTGATTTAATATTTGTTCATTTCTGTTTTGCTTGGAAAATGCATGCTCTGATTCAAATTGAATAATTTCAAATTTCATTTCGGCTTCTGCCTTTTTCTATTTTCAGGCTTGATTTTTGTATTCTCTAGGAAAATTAAAATCTTGAATATGTCGTAATTGTGAGTTTTGAGTACGTTTACCTGTACTTTTCCAACAAAAGTTTCCGGAAAAGAATGATGCCCTTCAATATACGAATATTTCATACTATTCATCAAAGAGTTTCATCATTTTCTTCTTCAGGTTTTTCATTTCACCTCTTTCAAGTGAACTCGATTAAAATTTTTTAAGCATGAAAATGCTCGTACGTGAATTCTTGCTCAAATTTTTTGGCAGCAAATCGGTAAGAAAAACTAATGTCTGACAATAATGTTCATTCATTTTTAGGCAACTTCGAACAATTTGAAAGGGCAAAGTTCCAGTCTTTTCCAAACTTCTTCTGTGGTTACATATTTTGGATGGCATATCGAAAAAATTTGCTATTCAGCTGCATAATATTTATATTTAGGGGATGTTTAGTCACTACAATTTGTCCAACTTATGAAATATAATTTGATAGTTACCTCAATAACATATTAAAAAATCAGAAATGTGAAAATAAGTTCATTAATTTTTTTTGGGAGCTTTAAAGCGTCTGACCAAAGTTTTGGCCCATGGAAAGTGTCCGACACTTATGATACTATTTGTGAAATAATATTCTACAAAACATATATAAAGTTCAGCCATGTGAAAATAAGTTACGTCAGACAGCTCTGGGATCTTGGACTATTAGGAAGCTGAAATTTCGTATGCAGAATGCTGAGATTCTATGCATCATGCAGATGTTATAAAATACGATTCTCTTCATACAGGGTCCTTCAAAATTTTATGGTTTATCGAGACATACAAACACAGTTGAAAGTGAATTTTTTCAAATGGGATGCCCTGTATATTTTAAGAATTACGGAAAAAAATTAAATTTCGTTTCGAATGAAATATCATATTTCTATACCAAGATTAAAAGATTCTGCGTTGAATCGTGATTTTATAGTTGCTCACGTGCGAACCCGTTCATCGGGAAACATTTCATTGAAGCTTTTGCATATTCTTGCTGTTATTTGATCACGTTGCTCATGGTAAATGAATAAATTCATCAAAATTTCATTTAAATAAGTATTTCACAATCATAAAATGAATAAGTCACCCACATGAAGTTAATACAGTAAAAAATACAATATTAAAGTCATCTTTAAAACTCAGAGTGAATTATCCAACTAAAAAGAGAGGTAATCTAGAGGAGTTCAAAATGAGAGGTCAGCTGAAGTCAGACTTTGAGAGAGTTCCATTAATTCAAAATTAAACACAGAGTTTACAGTGATGATGCAAATGCAATTTATTGCGAGAGCCTCTTTATCTCATCAGAAAAACAAAAGGTTCAATAATGAATTGTTAGAGTAGACTGAGTTGTAATAAAGTGAGATTAGACCTTAGAGGAGTACGTGTATTGAAAACTTAATAGTCTAAGTCTGGTTTTCATTGAGAGCATTAGAATATGAGAATATCAAGGTTGAGAAATCAATAATTATGATTTATAACATAGTTCTGTAACGAGAAGGCTAATTAATCAATTGAGACAAAATTTACAGTGACAAACTACTTTTAGCAAGCAGGGTTAGTGTTCATCAGAAAAATAAGAGTTACAATTGATAATTATGAGAATGACAATATGAGAGTACATTGTATGAGTGCAAATCACCAACCCTATTGATTCGTCTGAAGCTGAAAGCTTAAGTTGCCACTTGCTAAGTGTTTCCGATGAATGAACTTGAGAATTTCTTGGTTATAATGAGGAGATCATACCAATTTAATCATGTGGGTAATATTTGAGAAGACTGCTCAAGGTGAAGCAGGGATTGAGACTGTCAATCAGGTTCAATGTGTGAATTACTTGATCGTTCAAATATTTCAGAAAAGTTCACTTGATTTTATTGAGAGAGAAGACTGATTCCATGATTCACCCTTACGCTTGAGATCGTTCATTCATCTGAAACTCGAGAACAATAATTAGCAAGTGTAATGAGAAGTGCATGATTGAGAAATGAGATTATAATGAATCAAAATTCATTACCACAAATAATGTTCATTTCTGGAGCAATCAATTATTATTTCCAATGTGAAAAGTCTAGAGAAATCTGAAAAATTATGAGAACAGCAAAATATATCAAAATATATATCTAAGAGGAGTCAATTCCATTAGTTAAATGCAATAGAGATTTTCTGAGAGTAAAGTGAGAGAGGATTACCAGTATTTTTATAGATTTTATGATCTAAAACGTGGACACATTTTCAAACTTTATAAAAAGCAGGAAAATAACATTAAATATGCATTAATGAGAGATAATTTTGAGAAATGCTCACTTACCTAATTGATTGCTTCCAAAAATGAACGAGATGTACAATTAATTTGCGAGGTGACTTTTTGAAAATTCTAATTTCACAAGAGAGGTCTGATCTTCAGAGAGAGTCGATACAGAAAAGGCTTGATTAATTGATACAATTAATGAGCATGAGTTGATCTGTCAGAAGGTTAGTTCATAGAGGTAGGTCAGTTTTGACGTCAATCAGCTGTTCATCGAGTTGCATGAGTGGGCGTGGCGCTGCGAGACGTAACCATAGGCGTAACTGAGGATGAGGTCTGAGGGGGCAATGCTCAATTTTTAACACTCATTATTCTCCTTATACTATGAAGCATGAAAGAATCTATTATTATCAACAAACTGTCAAATCTGCATAATGTCAATTTTCATCATGTTATGTTATTTCATTTCTCTACGATGAATACCTGTTTGGACGTTTTGAGATGTACGTGCATCAAAGATTGAATATTTTTTCAGGTAGAACCGCCGAATCGTTCGAATAAAGAACATCTGCTGAAGTTAGTATGTATGAACCGCTCATTTAAGCTTCAGGAGGTTGAGATAGGTTTCAGGAGGTTTACAATAATAAAACGTGCGCAACTATAAAATTTCAGTTCAACGCACAATCTTACAATCTAGGTATAGGACTTGCTATATCATTTGAGAGGAAATTCATAACACGTGCATGATGCATAGGATCTTGACATTCTGCATATGAAATTTCAGCTTCCTAGCATTCATAGTATGGGAGTTATGGATGTTTATTAACCAAAGCTATGTTTTGCACAAAAAAAAGAAATCATTCAACTACTCAAAAACATCTGAAGATAATTATGAGTAACGGATATCAAAATAATCGTGTTACTACGATAAATAGAAAAATACAATAATATACAGGGGTGTGCCATTTGAAATAGCAAAGTAGGTACTACTTTTCGACAACACCACAGCACTGAAAATATTTCATATCGATAAAGCATTTCTTCTTGTGGAAGAAACCAAATTTTCAATGAATTCTTGCTTTCCGTTCTCCGTAAACGTCTAACGTACCATCGACCTTGGATCACCCTGTATAAAATAATCGAACCGTGTCTTGAACAATATAACGCAAGAATTCACATAGTAGAATTTATATAATTTTTCGGAAACTGGAACTGAAAACAGAACAATGTTCAAGAAAATGTAGAATCCCCCCCAGAATATCATGTTATGCCGAGGCCACACCGAGCGCTATGCTAAATAAGCTATAGACGCTATGGACGCTAAGGATCCGATGTTCCCTAAGTTACCGGCCACAAGGAAAGCTACATACTTTAGTATATCTTTCACGTTTCGCAATCACCAGGCCCAGTTATATTTGACGATGTTACCAAGCACGGTGCCATGGGATAGTGATAGCGATGACGATGAGTTGCTTTTATTTTTTTCGTTGTGCAAAAATGAACGTGAAAGAAAATGGATCAACGCAGTGAACAAAACGAGAAAGGATTTCGGTGAATTTCATCATCTCGTAGTTCAGTTGCTAGAAGAATATTTTCGAATAAGCCCGCAGCAGTTTGACCAATTGTTAAGCATTATTGAAAAGAATATTGAAAAGCGAACATAGCGTACGTAGCGCTCTGTGTGGCCTCGGAATTAGTTCTTCGAAACATCATTTTCTACTTGACTTCGATAGGAGGGAATGTTTCAATCAGCCATATCTCGTGAAAGTCTGAGATGAGGACGCCCATTCCATTTACTGAAACAGCTTTCGAATCTACCAAATATTAATTTTTCAGAAATTCTCAGATTAAACTCAGCTCTTAAATCTGAGACGTTCAATTCCTCCTGTTGAAAATTCTAATTTCCAGACATTGAAATAAATATATTTCGTTGGCAATAACCGAGAGAGCTCTCGGCGTCTCATAAGAAGAATATCGCTTTCAGTCGTATATTTTCTTTTGCCTTTCTTGGCATTCCTCGTGTTCCAACATTCAAAAGCAAAGTTAACAAAAAGTATGACTGAGAATTTAGGGATTTGAATACATCCACCCGAAGCGCGACAAAGAAGTCAGATATCAAAGCGCGCTAAAATGTTATACCCCCGACTTCTGCTTTACCGAAATGGGACAAAAGAATATTTTAATACCCTCGTATACTTGACATTAAATAACCGAGTATTCGAAATGCATTATCTTGATTAATCTCGGATAATACCGCAACGTTGCATCCAGCATCTCTTTCATTTCGTATCATCGGTCTGCCACGACAATCGATTCAAGTTTTTTACTAGGAGAATGCGATTCAGGAACTTTATTGTTAGATCGAAAAATCGATTCCAGAAAAAGTCGATTACTTGGACGTTATACAGGGTGATTCAGGAAGACCATTGGTAAAAATATTTTAAAAAAGACTCGCGCTAAATTTTTCACAGAAAATTCTTGTGAAATCTGAAGAATCCCTCAAAATTTTCTCAACTTGGGCTTAATTCCAATGTTGATAACATTGCTGGTGTCTACTATGAAAAATATACTGATCCAGTAGTACTAGTAGAGTTAGGGTTATCGTTTTCGATCGTCCTGAAAAATATGTAATCTTCGAGAAAATCTTTGTAAAATCATTTAAAACTTGAATCGTTCCAATAAATATCAGTAGGTATGAGACATTTCGTTTGGTTCCTTTTTTTCTGAAGTTTGGTTTTTTGCATATATGCTTCATGAATGTTCTTATTTCGAAATGACTTCGATTTGAAATGAGTTTAATGAAAATGACAAGACGTAAATTAACAAACGCTGAGGCTAATAGGGCTATCGGAATGCTACAGGGTGACCTAACTCAGGTAACAACCTGAGTTGGCTCAAAGTCAGCCAAAGTGATATCTTGACTTTAAAAAAGGTTCAGGGAGACAGCTTCCGTGTTGAAAAGACCAAGGCTTGGTGGGCGACGAAAAACAACACTTGCTCAGGATCGTTTCTTCACTGTTTCGGCGAGAAGAAAGCCTACATCTACGTGTAGAATACTTTTCAAAAACCAGATGGGATCCAAGTTTCCATCGAAACCATCAGACGACGTTTGATAGAGGTGAATCTAGGTCTCAGAAGTCCCTTAAGAGGAGTTCCATTAACACGTGACCATAAGCGTCAAAGACTGGAATGGGCAAGGCGACATATCAATTAGAACGATCAATGGCGTAGTGCCCTTTTCACTAGTAAATCCAGATATGGACGATTTTCAGATTCTCGAAGAATAAGGATATGGACAATCCCACGCATACCCCGTAATCGTCGCTATGTCCAAGAAGTTCATCCATTCCGAGGGGGTAGTGTTATGGTATGGGCCGGGATATTTTTCAACGGGCGCACAGATCTACACTTTTTTCCTGGAAATATGACCGCCTTACACTGTAGGGAGCATGTCATTGACAATGTTTTGCCAAATTTTAACCCTGCTATTGGTGCAACTTTCCTAGACCATAACGCTAAACCGCACCATGCAGCCGTAGTTGAGAATGCGCACAAGGAGCTTGGTATTCCACATTTACCAATACCTCCGCACTCACCAGTTTTGAATTTCTTAGAGCATGCATGGGATATTCTCTAAAGAAGATTAGATAATCATCAACCTACCCCAGAATCCTTAAATGATCTGAGAGAGCTTCTGCCCCGTTTATGGAAGCAAATTTTTCAAGAAATGTTCAACAACCTCGTGTGTAGTATGCAAAGGAGATGTCAAGCTGTTATTGATCTCCGTGGAGGCCATACATTGTATTGATAGTCTTAAAATGCTTGAACTGTCTGGGAAGAAAATTTCGTCATTTTACACGATTTTTCCTAACCACACTGTATATGCTACATACCCACAGGCTAAAATTTATTTTACTGATAGGCAACAATGTTTTGCAACTAATTCATTCTCATTAGTGCATAAAATTATACTGTAGCATTTCCATTATTCGAAATATTAATGATTTATAGAGACTGGAAGTAAAATATGACGAAAGGTTGCAGAAAATGCAGAATCCTTAGGAACCAAAATATGTCCAGGTAAATATGAGACATAAATTCAATCAAGATACGAAAATAGAAGTAACTATAAAAAATATTGGATTGCAGATGAAAGGTTTCATGTTTGCACCATTAATCTGATTCATTCAATATTGTTGAGCTGAAACGGATTAAATTGCTTCATCTAAGGAATCTGGCCATTAGCTGACTCAAACGACACATTCAGATAAAAAACATACTATGAAAAAACACGATAATCGATATGTGAAATTTCCGAACCGATTCCTTTGTGAAGAAGAGTTGGAATCCAGCGTTATACGTAATTGAGTAATATTCTGAATAACCTGACCCCAATTTGAAAATTTGACAAATAGGGCGCCACTAGAATTGGAAACTTACTTTACGAGCGATAAATCACGGGTTTAGTTCCACATATTTCTCTCACGCCGCTAACAATATGCTGTTAACTCCGTTCCCAACAATTGTCTGCAGTCCATGAATCTAAAACCTGCCATTGTCTTGTTTGGTCAGAAATTTATTCGTTCCGAGTCGTACAATGTTTAAATAAAAGGAAGTTGGAAATATACCATCAAACCGTTGAGGTATTATAGCGATATATTCTGCTTCGGGAAGTAGTGAAGTCGGCTGTGCACGAAAACTGACGTATACATGTTGTGAGCAATAACGAGACATAAAGAAACCTTCATGTAATCAAATTTTGACGAGCAATTAAAACAAAACGGAATGGTCGCCATTAAGTAACTCGCAGACTTATGGGTTTATCGTGTGGGGCATTTGTAGGTAACCCCTCTAAGGGAGCAACATCCGTGCTTTTATTTTCCATTTTATTGCAGATAATCCGAACGATTTCTCCTAATGCTGCAAAAGTAGAAACGGATACAATGTAATATTCATTCAGCCATACACTAATACTCTAGAGTCGAGAATTCATCAGGTCGAGTACTACAGGAATCATGGATACACTCGAATTCGCATATACAGGGTGAGTCTCTCACTTATAACCACCTTTAACGTGGACCAAAATGGACCACGAAATAACCCAAAATTTTTTTATTAATATTGTCCTTTTCGTTCAAAAAATTTTCACTTGGTTCCATTCTTTTGCCAACCCTCTATAAACGAACTGTAATTATACATAAGAAATCATAATATACAGTGCATCCCTAATCTTGGATTAAACTCACCGAGTTTTGAATGGATAAACAGGAGTTTAATGATTGACATTGAATAAGAATCAAATAGACTCGAGGATCCTTTTGTGCTTGTGTCACCTGACGGAGTTCTACAAAACCTTGTCTATCCCCTTGATCAAAAGAGGTAGTAATTCTTACCATTTTCCTTCTTCGAGCTGAAATCTTACTTCATCAGAAAAATGGAATTGAATATCAGAATTGATAATCTTTCGTAAAACGCGCTCGATATACTTTTATCGAAGAAAATCAACTTTAATTTTAGAAACCGGTATAACTTTAAAAATTAAATTTGAATAACTGGAACACCTTATCTTAAAAGACAATAAAAAAAAACCTCTGATCACTTAAGGAAGAGTTGAAGTGTACTGGGAAACTTCAATATGTTTGGATCATTTTTCATTTTCATCAGTATATTTCCTATTTTAACCTAATTTTTTTTATAGATTGATAATCTGGAACGGAAAGTATAGACCAATTCAGTTGCTCTAGATCATAAATCCTTAAAAAAAATGTTTAATTATGCAGAATGGTGAATGCGCAAGTTAATTTTAAACAGAATAATTATTCCATTGTGTTTCATTTTGCTTTTACAATATCCTAACCGGATCTCATGTATATCCTACTTATTCGTATTTGATTGAAGGTTTTTTCCTCACGATGTGTTAGTAATATACTCCTCGTCAATTAATTCCGGACAGGCAAAATTTTTGTCAAATTCAACACCCTGAATCTTTTTTCGTGGTTTTCCGATCTTGTTGAAATTGTCACCAGGTAGAGTATTGAGTCTTGTTATATGAACCTGAAATTTACTTTGCGAAAATACCTGTAGTTCATCCATTATACAGAGTGAAACAAAACCTTGTTTTATACCCTTCATTTCTAAACACCCTGTGGTAAATTTGAGGCGGAAATTTTGATATCTTACAGTTTCAATTTGAAGTGTGACTCTTTCTTAACAAAATGTTTTTTGATTTATGTCAGTATCTGTTTTAAAAAAAACACACATTTTAAAGAAAGTGTTGCATTTTTTCAATTTTTATAACAATTTAAAACATTACAATACCTTATCGACTAGTAAACATGAACAAACATCTGCAAATTAATAGCGTGTATTTCCACCTCGCTCTCTCATCACTTCTACCATACGACGTGACATACCTTGAATGCATTTACGAATTCCTTCTGGGGGAAGCAACAATTTCTGTTGATGCAGAACAATGCTAGGCTTCAAGTTGCACGGGTTGTAACAGAATACTTT
Source organism: Hippodamia convergens (assembly GCA_038502775.1). Classification (NCBI taxonomy): domain Eukaryota; kingdom Metazoa; phylum Arthropoda; class Insecta; order Coleoptera; family Coccinellidae; genus Hippodamia; species Hippodamia convergens. The sequence goes on from CM076613.1 coordinate 10,669,107, forward strand.
GAAGAGGCGAATATTCAACGATTCATGTGGCCAGCCAGAAGTCCGGATTTAAATCCAATTGAACATGTATGGGATATGCTAGGTAGGCATGTTCGAAATTGGCAGCCCAACACCTTGCCCGATTTACGAACAGCCCTTCTTGAAGAACGGGAAAAATATTCTCCCAGAAGCAATTCGGAAATGCATTGAAAGTGTGCCACGTCGTATGGTAGAAGTGATGAGAAAGCGAGGTGGAAATACACGCTATTAATTTTCAGATGTTTGTTCATGTTACTAGTCGATAAGGTATTGTAATGTTTTAAATTGTTATAAAAATTGAAAATATGCAACACTTTCTCTGAAAATGTGTATCTTTTTTTTAAAGCAAATACTGACCTAAATCAAAAATACATTTTGTTAAGAACGGGTGACACTTCAAATTAAAACTTAATGATTTCAAATTCACCACAGGGTGTTTAGAAATGGAGGGTATAAAAGAAGGTTTTGTTTCTCCCTGTATAACGGATAAACTACAGGTATTCTTGCAAAGTAAATTTCAAGTTAATATAACAAGGCCCAATACTATAACTGGTGAAAATTTCAACAAAATCGCAGCACCACGAAAAAAGAGACATTTGACAAAAATTTTGCCTGTTCGGAATTTATTGACGAGGAGTGTATATTTTATTGGTAATTGTAGATACAAAGATTTTTCTGACGCCAGCAATCTGAATTTATGTTAAAAAATTTATGTAATATTAGGTTTTTTTTATTCGAAGCAGATAGATGGGAAAATAAACAGTTGAAACGAAATTTTCTGGTGCACTGTTCGTGTATGAACGTGGCAACGTTGTTTTTTATCAGTCAGATACAACATTAAATGATGACGAAAGGAAAAATAATACGTCGATGTTGGCGTATATCCAATAAAATATTTATGTGCCATTCTATTGATGCAAAGATTTATTTCAAGTGAATTCACTTCAACTTTCATACATAAAAAGCGTCGTTCGATCGAATAAATACCAATACACTGGGATTTTTTATTATTTCGAAGCCATATTGTGATATGCTTTCTATATTTGTAGAGTACTGAAACGTGTGGTATTTATGCGAAGCATTTCTTTTTTTATCGAAGATGTTTTTTATGATCACTCATATTTTTCCTCAGTTACGTTCTCCTCAAATTCGCATGACTCGATGCCAGACTGTCCATGTTTCGAAACTTCAATCGAATAGTTTTCTTGGATGTAAATTTGATTCGAATAAAGAAGAATTTCACACTCTCGAATTATTTCGCGCCGGTGCCCCCAAACCCTTTGGCACGTTGAATCGAATCGATTCGCATGGGGAGGGTGAGTGGTCCAATTGGGGTTGGCACTAAATCAATTCATCCGAGACATCGTAATAATATTTATAGTAACCGACATTAACATTTAATACTTTTCTACCTTCTTAGGCAAGAAAAATAATAACTTTTTTACGATTGCTATACTTTTTTACGTCATTTACATACTACAGATGCGGGTTTGGCAATAATATTTTTAACGATTGCACCCGTTTTCACGTTTTATGGTTTTATATTCTGGAAGGATATGTTTTTCGGATTGCATTGTTACATTATACAGATTGGTTGTTGTTTGTAAATTCTCATGGTGCGCTTTATTATCTGTCAGTTTTAGGAAGATTAACGATGCACGTTCACTATCGACGCGTCGCTGCACAAAAGTATTAATATCACTAAAACGTTTTATTATTTTTAACTCCTGAACAATGCAGTACGTGGCTTTGCGAGCCCATAAACGCCCGAATTGGCCAGGCCGTGATATGCAAATTATTTAACTGCCAAATCACACCTCGTTATTGCAAACAACAAACGTTTTTTGCAGAGTTGAAATCGACTCACTCCGAGCGGCCCAAATATGATAAACCGTGGATTGCCCTCTCATTTCGGGATAAGAAAACAAAAATTGATCATCGATTATTGCTTCATATTTTTCAAAATATTCTCCATGAATATTCCTTATCTAAACAATGCGTTTGAACCAATTTTCGAAATACCTTTGCCACTCTGATTGAGGTATTTCTAAAACATGAATTCTGAATGCATTAACCACCTCTTCATGTGTCGAAAAACGTTTATTTTTCACTTACGGAATTGAAAAGAAGTCATTCGGTGATATCCATATTCTTTTGATTGAGAAGAATCTCCGTATGATAAAAGAGGTTACCAAAAAAATCTTAGTAGAAAAAACCTGCCTCCCCGTGTTAGAAAAATCAAACTTACTAAAAATTTTTCATATCAGAGGATTTTGAGGGACATCTAGGTGATCTAAAAGAACATCTTCATGCAATTCTTCAATCCACCCGAAATTCTTTATCTGAATTGACAAAAGACAAAAACGAAAAAAACAAATATTTACAATAAATTAAATTTTTTAGAACATCATGCGACACATGAAGAACTAGCTTGTTTCTGTTGGATGTTTGAATAGCTCAATCTATCAATGAGAATAATTACTGGAACTATCCGATCTACACCTATCCAATAGCTACCAGTGCTATCAAATATAGTTCCTCCTCATATTCGAAGACAGTCTGCAGCTTGGAATTCTTGGAATAAATTCAATATATTTCCGGATTCCTTTCCGATACTTTCCAACGTTCCAGAAAATAAAATTCCAAGACTGAAATCCCGTAAACCTATTTGGTCGAATAACTTTCTGAATTCGAACTTCAGCTACAAAGAAATCTGGAAATCCGAATGGGATGCATGTTCTTCATCTAATGAAGATCTAATATCTGATCCATCGAATAAAGTTCCTGGTTTTAACCTTCCCAGGAGAATATGGTCCCTTCTTAATCGAATAAGAACAGGTCATGGTCGTACCAATAGCATGCTTTTCAAGTGGAATTCAGTTGATAGTCATAATTGTGAATGTGGTGAATCAGAGAAACAGTTGAACACCAAATTAATAATTGTTCGATTTATAAAGTTCAAGATGGCATTAGAGCCATACACAATGTATCAAACTCATTTTTGCAATGGGTTGCAATCGTATTCTCTTGCTGTTCTGTCTTTTTTCATTTTCAGGTAGGAGTTTGTGTTTGGAAATAATTCCTCCGAAGAGCCGTTCCGATAATCGTGATGTCCTTCAATATAAAATATTCATATACAACAATTTCATTTTATTTTTTTACGGGGAGACAGGTTTTTTTGGCTGAGGTTTCTTCCTCTGGCTCTATAGTATCGTATGATACTAGTGATGATAGTATCGTATATTACTATAGGTAATCATACGAAGAATGTTATGGTACCCCGTTCTTTTTTTTACCTCAGCTAACATACTTTTTATTTCAACATTTATTGTATTATTTTAGCTCTCTAATTCAAAAGAATATATATCCAGTCTTCAGCTTCAAATGCAGACCATCTTAATGCGCATTGAAATTTGAAAAGGAATAAAGTTTGACTAAAAGTATCACTCAATTTTCTATTTTTCTGATGATTGTTTGAATGAAAACATGAAAACTCGGTTTTATTGTCATTACTGCTCGAACACGAATGAAACAATAAAGATTTCCAAATCAGCGGAAAAAGTTACTTTCTATTGTCTGGAAATTAGAATGATGGAAAGTCGAAGCAATATCATCAGAATTAATCAATTGTTCGGAAGAAGTAGTTGGGATATCACACAAATATAAATTGAAGAGGAGAGGTGTTGAAACTGAACGTTGTATAAGACCATTGTTCAAAGTTTCGAAATTACTAGTCATTATCCACAAAAACGTGAAAATTTTCCAAGTTTAACCATTTTCCACATTTTATTTATTTAATACAAACGGCAGAGCCAATTTACATTTGACATACATTAGAACATACATCATTTGACATACATTTGACATACATCAGAAGAAAGAGAAAATAATAAATTAAATCTAAATATAATATCATGCTGTTATCTTGATATCATAGACGCGATCGTCTTTTTTGAGCATTTCTCTCGACTAATCGAAACGAGTTTTTTCTGAAAAATTGACACATTCTATGGAATCCAACATTAACATATTTTTTTTTTACACTCCAATGTTCATGCAATATTCAATGTAGGTATGTATATTTTGGACTACTTTTCCGAAATTCATCTTGGAGCGGACTAAAATATGACCCCGATTAAATTCAACATACAATCACTGATGGGGCTTCATTGCCAAGAATGGAATCAAATTCATCGATGCACTGTTGCTGAGTTGATCAACGTCGGAAGTTTTAGAAAATAATCGCACGAAAATGTTAACGATTCAATGTCATCTTTTCGCCGAGTTGAATATTTTTAGCTACACAAGTATCGCTGGAATTTCAGAACCTCAAAAATGTCAAATTTCACAAAAGAGCAGTCAGTTCGCGGATTGCAACACTAGAGTTATCCAATCCCGAATTACAATAGGAAACCTCTCGTAGATTGATGAATTGATTTGTGAGATTGAGATTCCTGTACCAAATATAGCCGTAATAATTACCCGAATGCGGCAAACGGACACCTTTCACATTTACTACCCAGAAGACAGTGATTAGTGTTTCAATATCCTCTGAAATACAACCCCCAAACAGGAAATCTGGGAAGAATCGCACTCATTTCAGCCACTAAAAATACATATGCACCCCTTCATTCCAATATAACTGTTCGACAATATTAATACGTTATTCTGAAGATTTCTATGCGCGAGGATATTACGTAATTTATTTTTTACATTGCTGACCGACTACACCCCATTTATTACCTTCATTTGGGCAGAGCAAAAAACCCGAACGACTATAATAGACCTCTGAATATTTATGCGGACACAATACGAGTCCATTTGTAACGCCAAACAAACCATTTGTCCTGTCATGGGACGACTCCGGTCAGACGAGAAGTATTTTCGACATTATTTGGCCCTTCGAGATTCCTGATGTCCCTGTCGAAATGTGCAATGGAGTTTTTATTCACGAATATAAATATTTTGAACGAATAATTCAATATTCACTCTAGTCCACTAATTTTTTTCTAATTCATATTAAAAATCACAATAATTGTCATTATTAATATTATTATTATTCTCATGTTATTTCTGAACACGAGAAAACAAAAAATCTTGAAAGAACCTAGATCCCGGTTGCTGCAGCACCTTCCAGATTCAATTTTATTTCCAAATTTTAATTTTACAAGTTTTCCATTAGACGCAATCTGGATCTACCGGAAACTAATTTTACGCAATAACGGCAAAACTACTGATTTTAAAGGCATGAAATGTTCGGAACTCTCTTTCTAGTTTTCAATCGGGCAATCGATCAGAATTACAAAATTTTATGGTTACCACTGAAAAAAAATTAGATTTAATAATTTTATTGAGGCCCACTTTGAAGCCCTGTTTCAGACAACCTGTATAATATTTCCTCATAAGTTACGCAAGAAACAGTATCATCGAACTTTCTCTTTTTCTACTTTTGCAGATAGAAGTTCTTATAATGAGATATACTTAACGTATAAACACTAATTTGTGACAATATGTCATACATCAGATCGATATAAAATTGAACGAAAAATCCAAATATTTATAAATGAACGAGATGTTACATTTTAAATATCGAAGCTTACATTCGTTTCCGGTAGTATCTTCTACTTGAAAATATTTCACAATTTAAGTTCATTATTGATTCGAAACAAAAATACAGAATATTGTATTTGTATTTCAATTCCTTCCTCGAATTGGTCAAATGAACGTTTAAAAAAATCAACCTTTGTAGACTACTATTCTAAGTATTCTTAACCCTTTACTGCATGATATATTAAACAATTGAAAAAAAAATTTTTTTTCTGGGTGAATGATTTTATTGAGGCTTCAAAATGAATAATAACTTTTTTTTTCGTAAGAAACTGCATTCATTTAATTTTTTTTTTCAGAAACCATATATGGGTTCGTATGCATCAAAACCTCAAATCCTGTGGACACATATGGTTTCGTATGCACACTGAGTACATATGATTATTTTTATCAAAACCTTATCATATTCAAATAAATTTAAATAATGGAGAATTTGATGAAATTCCGAGGCTCCACTTAAAACTCGGTATTTATAACCCCATTTATCCTGCTCTGCTGGATTTACTGTTTCAGTTTGTGCCTTTGTTAGGTATCATCTACTCATCTACCGCTAAATACTTTTCCTTTGGAATTATCAATAGGCGCTGTTGAAATTTCTCTATCAAAGGACGAACTTTGAATAGTTAATCGTGTCCTTCACTAATTGGAATATTTTGAGTTGTCGTTAAAAAGTGAGAAATATTGCTTATAAATGAATTGGAGGATATAAGAAATCAAATCATCATCGCTTAGGTCATGCTCAGATTTAGCGTTAGTATGCTCATTTTGCCCATAAAACCGCTCATCGGGGTATATTCTGTCACTAAGAAAGAAAACGGTAGCTCCGCATAAAGAACTAGAGGATATGTCACAAAACAAAATTTTTTTTTTTTGCTTGAAAAACTCATCTTTTCATTCCTAATTATTCTTGCAAAGTGGAGGGACGCACGAGCATATAATCTATCACAAACAATGTCTGGAAAAGTGAGATTATATCAAAGAGGAATATGACCATAAACAAAATAGATGCATTTTGTTTTAGTTAATGATATAACAAATGAAATCTGTTAGAGTTTATATATTAGTTTTCTATTTTTTCCAAAAAAATTAACTGGAAAAGTGTCAAACCATATAATATGGTTTCCTATGCGGTAAAGGGCTAAATAACTGAAACCACAATCTCATAATCGAATAAAACAAAATTAATTCTGATACGATTGATATCCAAATAAAATGTAATCTATACTTCAAATGAACTAACTAAAAAACGCATCCTTGCTTCAAAAGTGACACAACTCGAAATCAATTGTCAAATATATTAAAACGCTAAATAATTTTTAATCAATTTGAAAAATGAAAAAGATAACTACATGGTTTGATATGTAGGTATCTATGTGATATTTTTAGGACCCACTTAGGTGGGTGAAAAATTTTGATTATTTGATGTAGGATCGTTTACTGATCTCATACATAGCATCAACCGAAAAAAGTATATTTTGGGTTGTGCCACTTTTGAAGAAAAGGTGCCAAACGTATTTACAGCTTCTCTACTAAGCTTAAAGATTTAAAGCAGCGCGGCCACGATCCCGTTCGAGGTTATATGAGGACGTGCAATCTGCGTCCCCGTTACAATCAGGCAGCTCATTTCAGCGAGAAGATCTCCTGAAAGTATAACTCCTAAAGATGCCAGACACTGGAACTGGCGAAACGTCTAGAGTTAATCCACGACGAAGGCCGAAATATTCAAGAACACAAGTGACGTTGAACCAGCTATTAGATAAAACGCAAAATGAACATAATCGTCAACGATGTCTCCTCTACGTGAAAGTTCAACCGTTTTCTATACGTTTACGGATTGCCGAAACGTTGAAGTGGAGCTGAAATTTTCTTAATTCAGATCAATCATATATCGTGATAACTTCAAATTACTTATTCGTTCAAATTAATTTGTGTCAAATACAAAGTTCATCTAAGTCAAATACTGAAAGCGACCGGAGTCTCTATTTTGAAATTTGTTCTAACTATAAAATGTGCATTGTAATTTTTTAGACTGTTTCGTGATAAGGTTTTGTGTAAGATACATTATCTTTGTCCAATTTGAATGGTTTAGGCAGCGTACCCCTAATTAGAACAAAATCTTCATAAATTGTAGAAAATGTGTCATTCTGATAGATAAACTTTATAACTACGAAGTTTCATCTAAATCCGTTCCGTAGTTTTTTCGTGAAAGAGTAACAAACATCCACACATACTCACATCCTCATCAATTTTCGCATTTATAATATCACACACAAAAAAGAAAATTCTCAAAATGAACATTCGAATATTTTAAATCATTTCCACTTGTTTTAGGAGTTTTTATTCTCATTCTAAGAAAAATCTTTCGAATTAAAGATTCTCGAATCCTCACATGTGAATATTCATATTCTCAACATAAATTCTCACTTCTAGTGAACATTCTCCTTCTGAAATAAAAAAATGTATCCATTGAAATAACGATCATCTCTATTTAGAAATGTATGGGGTTTTCAGGATAAGAAGCGCATGTTTTCAAAATGAAGCTACGAATACTCATTTTGAGTATATTCTTTCACTCGAACTGAGATTTACAAGAATTCGATTAAAAAATATACAATATTTTAATATCAAGATGTCTACATTTCATACATGATAGAAACAAGAATGAAACTTACTACATTTTTTATTTGGCAATCTGGAATGTTAAGTAAAATGATATTCTCAACTCTAGTACATTGCTTGGCTTATTCTCCAGCCTGGTCAAGTCCAGACCTATCTTCAATCAGTTCGCTTTAGTTAACGTTCAGTTTATCATCGCGGAGAGATATCTTCAAACTTAAGTTATTCGTTTTTCACCAATTAAGTTATTAAGGAATTATGCACTACACTTCGGATACTGGTGAAGTTCTGAAGAATTGGGGTTGTTGGAATTTATAATTATTTTTGAAGGTGAGTGAATATTTTTTTAGCTCACAAACCTATTGCCATTATATTGTTGTTAGTTTATATTATAAAACACCCAGATTTGCAAAATATTCGGGCGATATGGGGCCGATCCATCGGGTGTATTTATTATTTATTTATTTATTATCAGGGTGAAATATTCTCTTACCCGTGCAACAACAAAATCTGAAGGTTCATGAGTTTTTTTATTAATGTGAATTTGAAATTTTTCCAGTGAATTGTGATAAGTAGTCTCCAAAATTGGTTATTCGGAAAGGAAATTTAAGGGAGTTAATGAGAAGATCATCGAATTCTAATTCTTATTTATTGAACTCATGTTTTTGAATTGTAATTTTTTTTAAATTTCAGTTCAGTGCTTTCTCTGAGAAGCTGGCGAGATGACAAAAAATTACGAAAGAATCGAGAAAAATGTATGTGTGACGAGAGAAAGAACTGGAGTATTGTACTTAATGATCAGAAGTATTGTGTATACAACAATGTAACAACTATAATTTGGATAAACCTGAGCGGTGTCATAAAGAATTGATTTCAATGTTATAAATTCTGAATTTAAGATTGCTTTGTAACTTTTCAACATATATTTCTCACTTATGTTCGAAATATTCAGAATTATTTTTCAACATGAGTCTGCTGACAGGAACAGAAGAGAGAATGTGATGACAAAGTTCTAGGACTTCTGAATGAAAATCCCTATTATATCTGTGATGATTATGAATATTGATAAATATATTTTTTATAAATTATAGTGGCTCATTATTATTTCAGATTGAACCTCATTCAAATAGCAATCAAAATATCGAACGATTGACGTTGAGAGATCATATTTTCAATTCAAGCGTCATAGAAAACGCTGAGAGAATCCACAACAAAATATACATGGAGAAATTCTCAGACCAAAAAAATGAGGAAAGAATGTTAATAAAAAACACATATTTATTGAAAAAAGTTTATTTTTTGGACGTTTTATTTTCAAGATACAATAATGAAGTGAATATATACATGGGTGAATTGGAATTATATTCATCAATGTTAAAAAATCAATTCAATTTAAATTTATTTGTTTACATTCAAGAAAGTTTCGATTCAAAATTCTCTTCGGCAATAGCATTTCAATAAAAATATCTCCTCTCAGTGACAAAATATGATATAATTTCTCCAACCTCATGATAACAGATCTGTGAGCCTTAGAAGTTCAAAATGGTATTTATTTCGATGATAACTATTTTGAGTCATCTATAGTTCAAAAATGGTTTATTTATGTATATTCCTTGAAACAAAAAAAACTCACATTTATGTATATTGATTCGATATATGAAAATTCAATAGAGAAAAATCGATTAATCTTTTCAAGGGTTAGTAGGCAGCTGAGGTTGTAACCCGAAATTGTTTCATATAATATGAACAAGAAATCAATGACATTGAGAAGCGAACAATCGCGTTAAATCGCGATTATTGAAAAACCCAAATTCGGTTATTCTGTGGCACAGTGAAGAGTTGGAATTGTTTACAGGTCGAAGAACGAACGCCTCGAATATTACGACAAAAGAGTAATAAAAATGCAGAGCTCCGCGCTCGTTCATCTTTTTCTCGGCTGTGGTCCTTTTTTTGGTACGTGATGCGATTTATATGGAAATTCCATTATCATCGATCCAGATCTTTGTCTCGGTGCATAATATCTTTTGAATTCGATTTACACCCGTCAAAAATGTGTAATCGAAATAAAATTTGTTTTTAATGCGGGGGCCCACAACAAAACATCATCGGGCTACCGAATGAAATTCGCAAGCCTCGCTGACTGGGATAATTATGAAAGAGGTGGAAAGGAATCGACTGAATTGAAATTGAATCTCGATGGAAAAGAAAAAAATTATTTAATCGGTTATTCCCGACAATGAAGGGTTATTCTTCCGCGCAATAGATTTCTCCCCCAGTTAAAAATAATAGTTTAACATTTTGAGAGACGCATCTGTTGAAATTTCATCGAGGATCAGGCGATTATCAGGCATGACTAGGCAGCATTATGTTTATCGATGAGGTGAATCCACAAAAGGGGTTGCTAGGGGTATTCTCCACCAGGTATAGGAAGATTTGAAGATGACTTTTAAATTCTCTTTGATACATCTAGGTTTAATATAGGCTTGATCATAATACACTATCATTTAACGTCACTAACAATAGTTCCAAATTTCATTCAACGCATCCAGACTTCAGGACATTCCGAACCCTGTATATACAAGATAACGTATAATTCACTCACACAGAATTAATTTTTTCATAGAACATTAGGATGTTTCATATTCGCATGATTCGAAACTAATTTTTTTCAGCGGTATACGTAAAAGAGAACATTTGAGAAACAATTTGAAAATTTGTAAATCTGACGGTTGCTAAATTAGAAATTGAAATGACTAAAACAGCGTCATTCCAATGCTTATATTTGGTTATAGTCCAGGATCCACCATACATTTTTGCACTTGATTACTACCAAGATCATTTTACGTGAGTAGCTTCTATTTGATTCGACGCCCAACAATATCCTATACGAACCTATTGTGTTAGGTAGCTAACAGGGGAAGCAATGATGAAATATGTCGATCTGATTAAAAAAAAATTATTACTGACTGGATTATTTCTTTTTGAATTTCTATATAATTAACTGAATTATTTAAAAATATATTTGTCCTAAAAAGTTTATGGTTTCATCAAAGAGTCCCATCCTTCCATCATGTATGGATAACGAGGTCATCAAAAATAATTACTAAACAGCTTATTTTATTTTTCATACTTACTTAATATTTATGAAATTTAACAGTCATGTCGTCCTACAAATTGTGAGGTACGTTATCCCGGTCCAACGCTTAGGAATTGTTAATACCACAAGACCATTTTTCTCATTTCTAACTGTAATAGAAAAATATTACACAATAAGACATGAGATCCATTGAAAACAGTATATTTTAAAACAAGTTGCAGAATCAGCTCCTATTCCAACACGAATGCGAAGTTCGAGAACGAGCGACGAAGGAGCGAGTTTTCAATAGCCTGAGTGTTGGAATTGCCTTCTGCAACGAGTATTAGACGGTATTTTCTCTATTTCAGTCAATTTTTGTGAAATACTCTCGAAATTCAAATGAAGATTCAGATTAGTGACTTTTGCATTGTATCTTGGCAGTCGGTGTGACAGATAACGGAATTTGAATTGATTTGATTCGGAACTTGATTCGATCGGAGGTCAGTACTGACAACCATAAAACGAAAAATATAACTGAAAACAATGCTGTAATGAGTTTCATTACAGCACTACTTTTACAACTGTAATGAACTCTTTTCTGAAACATAGATGAATTCAAAATAGTAATCTTCGAAATGAATACCATTTTCAATTCCCAGGCTCAGAGATCTTTTATATCATCTCAGTGACAAAATCTAATATCATTTCTCCAACCTCATGATATAAAAGATCTCTGAGCCTGAGAATTGAAAATGGTACTCATTTCGATGATTACTATTTTGAATTCATCTATGTTTCAAATATGTTCTCGATGTGGCGTCCGTGAAGGCAAAGAATTTTTCTTTTTTTGTAATGAACTCATTAGTATACTGAAATAGAGAAAATAATTTTTGAAATTTAAGTCACTTTATTTTTCAGGAAACTAGGTACTAACCTATTATGTTTTATTTTCGTCCCACAGTTAGTACTGGGAAAATTGGTCTTGTGGTATTAACACAGGACCGGGATAACAAAAAATTAGCTGGTTACTAATCATTTTTCTTGACCTCGTTATGGATTCATGTTGAAGTGAGGAGATTCTTTTATCGAACCATAGATTTTGTAGGACGAATATATTTTCGAATAATTTAGATAATTATCATGAGATGTAACAAAAAAAATCCAGTCGGTAATAAATATTTGGGAATTATCAAATCGGTATATTCTATACTTGCTACCTCGATAAGCTACCACAATCGAGAATTTTCTCAAAGGAAATTTTTGGGCGTCTTGTCGAAACGAAGCTATTCACGAAGATTCAGCTTGATAATTATCATTTTTACATCAAAGATCTATACTACTACTTTTGAGCGTTGAACCGGTATAACGTACAAATTTGAAAGACAATTTGTCTGTTAAGTTATATAAATATGAAGTGAGTATGAAAAATAAAATGAGCTTATTAGTAATCATTTTTGATAACCCCGTTATCGATACATGTTGGAAGGAGGGGACTCTTTGATCAAACCATAAATTTTGTAAGACAAATATTTTTTCAGATGAATTAGATAATTATTTTGGGATTCAACAAAAAAAAAACATTCCTGTTAGTAATCATTTTCTAGAATCATCAGATCGACATATTTTATAATTGCTACACCTTTTAACATACCACAATGAAGAGGTTCTTATAGAATATTTTTGGGCATTTCATCAAATAGAAACTACGCACGGAAAATTAGCTTGATTTTAATTAAGTGCAAAAAAGTACGGTGATCCAGGACAACAAAGTTTTCTTTCCTCTGTATCTTTCTATGGTATAATTAATGACTTATATCGATTGGAGTTCTATTAACTGTCAAAAAAAGCCCCATCTTTCAAACCAGTCTGTATGAGATCCGAATGGATGAATCATAAATATCGTTTCTCTATTTCATTATCGTAATGGGTTCATTACAGTACTAAAAGTAGTGCTGTAATGAAACTCATTACAGCATTGTTTTCAGTTATATGTTTCGTTTTATGGTTGTCAGTACTGACCTCCGATCGCATTAAGTTCCGAATCAAAACAATTCAAATTCCGTGAACTGTCAAATTTCGTATGTCACACCAACTGCCAAGATACAAAACAAAAGTCACTAATCTGAATTTTCATTTGAATTTCGAGAATATTTCACAAAAATTGACTGAAATAGAGAAAATACCGTCCAATACTCGTTGCAGAAGGCAATTCCAACACTCATGCTATCGAAAACTCGCTCCTTCGTCGCTCGTTTTCGAACTTCCCATTCGTGTTGGAATAGGAGCTCATTCTGCAACTTGTTTTAGAATATACTATTTCAACGAAGAAAACTTCTTCAAATTGCGTGATTCAGAACCTGAACTTTTCTAGTGGTAACATGACATCTCAAATATGAGAAGATTTTTTTTTATTGAAGACAATGCTGAAGTTTCCCGCCTTGCTTACTCTGTTCACATCAAAATTATTAAGTTGGCAACAAAATAACTAATCATCATCTCCTCGTACACCTAATTTTTTTTTAATTTTTATTCATTCAGAAATAATAATTCTCAGCACACAATATACACAGTAAGTGGACATCGTTTCTCGAGAGGAATCAATCAAGATGAGTTCATTTTACTCTTGAAATAAGAAATAATCGACAAAGAATAATCTATGCGAACAAACGAAGATATCATTAATGAATAAACCAAACAAGAGAAGTCGATAAATTGACGATAAAATGAGTTGGCATTTATAGGGTGAAGAGATAAGTGCATCTAAGAAAGGCAATAGAGGAAAATGAATAATTAGACGTGTTCAATTAACAGAACGAGATGATATTCCACCCCGGTCAATGCAATTACCGAATTGGAAGAATCTTGTATATATGTTTTGATGGAACTGTTTAGGGGTGAGAGTTGACTTTAGACCAATCAATCATTTCCGGCCGTTGGACGACAGATCGCTCAAATCCTGACAAATCGTTCACGATATGGATGTTGAATACGAAATGAAATTCTGCAAAAGCTGCTCTGCCGAACACAATACATTTCTAACAGCTCTGTTCAACATCATCAGTAAGTTGAAACTTTGGATATCTAGACGATTCCTTGCATATTTTAAATATGGTGAAATATGATAAAGCCGAATATATTTCATTTGAAAGATACTGAATAAATTGAAGAAGATATGCGAGTTGTCTCACAATTATCCAGATCGAATGAATTTTTGGGTGGGTGAAGATATCGAAAGAGGGTTAGCTCTAGTCAAACCAGTTGTACATTTTGTCCATGTTGAAAACTTTCGTACACTAATGATGTTGAGAATTCTCATTCAGCCAACTGTAATTGTACAATTCAACTAGTATATTTCTTTAAATTTTTTCAAAAGGTTTCATGAGAATTATCTCAGGGTCATCAAGGTCAGGTGAATCGGAGAGGACAATTAAATTATTCGATTGTTACGAAGTTATAATTGCTTGCCAAACTCGAATCTATAGAAATGCACTTTCACGGTTGTTGATCTTATTTATTGCAGCTTTCAGATGGGGGTTGTATCGGACTGGTTTTTTTCTTATTATTGTGTGGCTCCCTTTTTCTGTTATTCAGGCGTTATCATGATTTTTGTGGTGATGCGACTCTCTGAAAACTGTATTCTAATATATTCATTTATTATTTATGGAAAATATGCTTCGTCATTCAAAAAAGGATTTCTGAAGGTTAGCCGTCGTGAAGAAATAAGGTTTAGCCTCTTCCTTCTACTGTGTTCCCGTCCATGATATACAGGGTGTTTTCAAACGTAAGTTTTTCTTCTGATAGGTAAAAGATGTGATCAGAATAGATATGAATATACTCTATGAAATACTCTATGAATTCTCATTCCATTGGTCAAAAGAGAAATATGTGAAAACTTTTAGGTACAGTCATAATCTTTTGAAAAATTGCTCCTTATGAGGAAAACTGGTAGAAGAACACTATTATAGTCGTTAATTTCATGAAAATCTTCATTTAAAATTTTTTGTATATTCCTGATTTTGCCAACTTGAGGATATCATAACCGCAAAGTTAAATGTCCTGACTCAATTGAAATTAGTAGTTTTGAATTATGCAGCTTGTACAATTTGATTATATGTTTGTTTATTTCATATTAAAACAGGAGGTGAGTCGAAAATGTGTTCCGAGTTTTCTGGGGATGATAGCACATTGAAAAATGAGTATAGTTTGATAAATAAACTCATGGTCTACAATTATGTATATAGAATGAGAAATATCCAACCAAAGATGAAAAAAAATTACCCATTACTTCAAAATATGAAAATAAAACTTAGAAATTGTTTTGAGTAGTTTCACCTGGTTGTGAAAAAATATTCAGGTAAAGTCATCTTGCATTAAAAATGAAAAACAGAAAGTCGACTCAATGTAACGAAATGTGGAAAATTATGCCCCCTACAATTTTTGTCCTAAAATTTTTTTTCAGAAACTAACATTCTCGAGATAAAAATGGCATTCAAAACACTTTTGAGTTTTTCTAGAATCGGATAAGCTTCGAGCCCTTACTTTTCCAATTGAGCTTCTTTCCGAAAAAACTGCTTTTCACATATTCGAGACTTTTCTTCATACACAAAAACCAATAATTATTATTCATACGAGCGTGATTGTCACAGGAGATACAACACTATGATCTTTCTGCTTGGGACACAACTGTTGAAGACATTGGCATTCATGGAGGGTTGATTGATATGTATGGAATGAAAGCAATATTCTCACAACCAATAACCAGAACACAAATGCTTGAACTTGTGAATTAATTTTCAATAATCCCATTTTTGTCGATGAACTGAAATATCGCAAACCTTTAGCTGCAACCCTACCCAACTTCACCCACCATACTCTAATTTTCGTTTTAGTTATATACAGTTATTAGAAAAATCAATGAGTAAAAGCGGTCGGTATGTGGTATTCGTTTTATATGAATGAAAAATAAATAAGCGAAATAATATCTGGTTTGTTATTCGAAAAATCGAAAAAACGATATTGCATTCTTGGAGCTTGAAGAAGAATGTTCCAATTTCAAAATCAAACGAAACAAATAATCGTACTAACAAGAATTAGGACGAGAAAACCTTTAGGTCCTAGATATAGTTTTGCTGGTTTTTTCTTCATGGATATAAAACAAAATATCTTTCAGAAATTGCGTTATGATCACATAAATTAAGAACAAGTTATATTTGTATACAATCGAAATTAGTTAGGATTACACCATTAATTATTTCTTTTAATCGCCAAGTTATTGGTTTAAAAAATATTCCCTTTGTTCAAGACCAACGCCCAACCCTGTATATTATGCGAGCTCCCATTCAAAATTCTGATATCTCGGAGAAGACATAAAACATGATATTTCTGATACTTAAAACAGACTATGAAAGCACCATTCATTACTCTCGTCAATGCGTGCCTTTTTATAAAATTGCCACATTTTATTGAGGACCGCTTTTTGTTCCAGATAGAATTGCGGTAGTAATGTTGCTTTATTCTTTTCGATATAACTTTTTTTATAGTTGAATTAATGTTCAACGAAACTGAATAAAAGATTACTCGGCTCTCAAGCTAAGAAGATTACGTTTTGTAGAGGGGACATATTAGCATTTATAAATAGTTATGGTAATTTTGCACTAAACATTTCATACGAATCTAACGGTCTCATCCCTATGGCAACTAAACTAATTAATCGCAAAGAATCAACGGAAGAGACATATCACTCCCATAATGTTCCCTGAAACTTTTATGCGGGGTGAGGACACTACACATTACAGCTCAGCAGTGTGCACAGATTTTTCGGTTGGCCTGTAAAAGTTTTACGATCTAATGTCCCTTGATGGAGTGATCTGCATGAGGGAGCAGTTCAGAGAGAGTTCCTTCTCGGATGAAGAAGGTCCAAGTAGATACGATTACAGGCTTCAGTGAATATTGATGCTTGTGTATTATTTTCAATTGTTAAGTTATAACAGTGTGAAAAATTTAGATGAAAAAGTAACTTTCTTGATCAGTGTACATATTTATAGAAATCTGGAAACACGTCAAATTAAAATTTTGAATTGTCTCTCTATTTCGCAAAAATGCGAATCCTACCTTCAACCCTCCTCGAAAGACAAGTACAGGGTGATTCACTCATCTTGGTAACCCGAATTTTCTCGAAATCATCCAGTATTTTCTCATTCTCTGAATGGCGTTTTGAACATGTCAATGTTGTTTTGAAATGCTTGTAGAATGTTGCGAAAAAAACGCCAGGCGTCGTGGCGTTATCAATTTTTTTTCTAAGATCATACCTTCTTAAAGTGTCAGTCGAAAGGTAACTTCACTCTAAATTTTTTCCGAATACAATTTTTTTTTCCATTTCTAACTGTCAGTATTCAGTAGGTGTTTCATGTTAATTGTATTCCATTTATTTTTTTCTGTATTTTGATAGTATTCCTTTATTTGAAGAGAAAGATATGATTTTGTGTCTTGAATTAAGATGGCAAGTTTTCTACCAAATAAGACAAAATATGTCACTTAGTTAGATGGGGCTCCATGCGACAACGCAGCCATTTTGAAGAGATATTCAGTACAAAGAATTCGAAAATAGATGGATAGAAACCAATGGACTCATTAAATATCGCCAGACCTGACGCCCATCGATTACTTTCTGAGAGGTACCCTGGTAAATATGGTATACCAATCTTACTAATAACTTGAACCATTTGAAAATAAAGATAAGAAACGCAATGTGCCGAAGTAGGACCCCTATATTTTTCATCAGAGTAATTTATAATGAAATAGGAAACTTTTGTTTCGTAAAATAAAGTACGCTCTGAAACAAACTATTTCTCTTTTATTATATTCATTAAATGAAATTTTTATAACAATAAACATTTTTTTTTCAATAACAAACGAAACATTTTGAATCAAATGTTTTATGTATCGGCCATTATGATCCATACATAATTTATATATCTTTATTTTCAGATGATCCAAACTATTAGAATCAGTTTGGTTTACCATATTCGTCAGGCTACTTCTTAGAAAGTAATCCATAGGCGTTAGGTCTTGCTATATCTGATGGGTCCATTGGTTCCTATCCATTTATTGTCGAATTCTTCCTCCCAATGGCACAATGGCAGTGCTGTGGCATGGGCCACATCTCACTGTAGCCCCATATTTCGTCTTATTCGAAGAACTAGCCTTCTTGAATTCAAGAACCAAATCATATCTATGTTTTCAAATGAAAGCATACTGTTACAATGCAGAAAAAAAAAATTAATGGAATTAACATGAAACACGCTGCAGATCGCTGACGGTTAGAAATGGAAAGAAATTGTATCTGGAAAAAAATTCAGAATGAAATTATCTTGACAAAATAAAAAAGGTGTGTTCCTGAAAAAAAAATTTTAATAGCGCCCCTACGCCTGGCGTCTTCATTTTTCAAGGGGATTTTTAGGCGCATCTCAAGACAGCATTGACTTGTTCAAAAGGCTTTTACAGAATGACAAAATATTTGGACGTTTTCGAGAAAATTATTGTTACCAAGATAAGTGAATCACCCTGTACAATCCGAAATTGCAAAATCACACCAGAAAAAGTTAAATCAAGTGATGAGCGCCAATAAGGACAATATCGAAAACTAAATTTTTAAACAAAATGTAGTAGGAAAATGATGAAAGTTATATAAAGTAAATGATCGAAGTGTTCACCGCGAATGCCTTTGCCTATTTTTCCTTTTCATTCTGAATGGAACACCCTGTTTCGTTTCAGACTTTTTTGAGATCCTCAACAACCTGATTTCAACGTACAATATCACGAATTCAAGTGGGTTCAGTTTTTTGATCAATTATAAATACTTTCGAATTTCCTTAATAGACCACACATAATATAGTTCGTGGAATTTCGGTTGTTGAGAAGCCTTCAAAAATATAAAAATATTCAGGCTTTTTCGGTAACGAGATGTGAACATTCTAGCACAAAATTTGCAGAGGATATCATTTGGATGCTTGACATCTCAATTAATCAACCTGTTAGTTGGAGACAATAGTCAACTGATACTATATTCTCAACTTTCTTTAAAAATTAAATTCCGTTGCTTAACCTAATTTTAGGGCCGATTAAACATTCAGAAAAATGATTCTTGCATTCCTGGATAAGGTTCCTTCTTAATAACATGCGTAGAATATCTTGCTATGATTTTTTTCTTATACGTAAACCGTTCTAATACAGCATTGATTACAGGGCTATAATAGTCAGTCAATGAGCCCTTTGATCATGAAATCCATTGATGCCACATCACGTAATTGTGTGTTACGGGAATCTTCCCACGGTGTTCGAGTATTCCCTTTAGAGTGCAAATCTGCTGCTATCTGGTCAAAGTTAATCAATAATTCTAATGTATGCTGATGGTTAGGTAAAATGTCACGGAACGGCCATCTGATTATATACGCGTTACCATCATTTCCCACGTTCACCTTTTTTTAGGCGTACGTTTAATTAATGGAAATTTTGTTGGACGTAACGCAGATGAGATTGAGAGGAATGATATGAATTAAATGCCTAAAAAACATCGCAGATCCATCCTGATTATTCAATTAGTCATAAGTTTATAGAGTAACGAACCGTAAGGTACACTGCACGCCATATACGTTTGCCAGATTGATTTTCTTCGTATTTGAAAGTTTTCAAGGTGCGTCTCCATTTTCAACTGGTTGTGGAACTCGTAAAAATAAACCATATAACTGAAAATCATATATAGAAACCATGCCAGTTAGCAGACCAAAACGGAATGTTTTCCAACCACTTCAAATACCCCACTACAAAAATCTTTGGTATAATAATAATAATAATAACCTTTATTGATCCAGTAAGACAATTTACATTGTGTTGGACAAGTCAAGAATTAATTGTTATTGAACATTGCGAAATACAATATAACAATAACATGCAAACTTAGAACTAATTATTGATTCGAGTAAGGAATACACTTTTTAATTAATTAAACAAAACTTTGAATTTGAACATAATTATTCAACTTCTTCAAAATTCCTTTAATGTGGTGTTGAAATAATCACCCACACTGTAAAATGCTTATTTTTTAAATGAAGACAAATTAAGGAGCTGACTGTGTATAATTTAATATCGGAATTTTCCAACTCATATGAAAATAATGTGTGTACCAGCTATTTTCAAAGGTATTAATCTGGCTTTCCTTCTAGCAAACCATCTGATTTTTAAAAAAAAGATATAAAGAATGTTAAGGAAAAACTCGAAATTATGTCGATCGATACCATTGGTGGCTTTGAAGGATCTCGGTCAACAAAATATATACACCGACTAGTTGATCATTTTACAAGAAATGCAACATCCTAACCTCCAAAACACAAAATTCAGGCGATTTCATAAAACTAGTGACAAAAATCTCTGAAACCGAAGAAATTGTTACTATTCTCTCAGATCAGCATCCAGCCATCAATTCAGAAGAATTCAAAAAATTTCTAGAACAGAAAAATATCAAATTAATCTTCACTGCCGCAGATTCGCATTTCTCGAATGGACTGAATGAGAGATTGAACCGGACATTGATCAAAATTAATGAAAATGAGAAAAAAATAGCTTCGACTACTATAGCTCATATAGCTCATGTGTGTGCGAAAATACAATGATCCCGTTACAAAATATACACCATCTTATTTGATTTATGGAAAGGACGTCAAAATTTTGCCAATCGAGCTTAAAAAGATAGTTAGGAGAAGAACTGGTTTCAACAAGAGAAAGGCTCTGAAAACACCATAAAAAATCATAATTATAACAAGAAGAGTGCTCGCGTTTGTATTCCCACAACTCAGTTGGATAGTATGGAGCGCAAAAGTCCAGACGGAACAAGTTTGGCACAGACCGGTCCTTCTCAGGACCAACAACCCTGATGACGGCAGGCGAATGCTTGCCGAAACGTCGGTAAATACCAACAATATAGATAATGGAAATAGCCCAAATGATGTCTCAACAAATATTTCATTATCAAGAATATCTCGTTCACAATTTATGATAAATGTCGTATGAATTATAACTTCAGAGTGGGGGACTTGGTTTATATGGAAAATGTCAACAGATTGAATAGGAAGAAATTGGATGAACTCAAAATTGGACCATATAAAATAGAAGAAAAAATTTCCTACTCGGTATACAGAATCAATACAGGTCATAAGAAATTCGAGTCGAACTAATTTTTGGATGACAATTGTAATTAATAGCATAAAATGTCGTTTCTTTATTACAGGTAAAGTTCTGGTTATATTATGTTTTCATGTTTGAATAATAAAAAGAATCTTTCAGAATCAATACAGGTCATAAGAAATTCGAGTCGAACTAATTTTTGGATGAAAATTGTAATTAATAGCATAAAATGTCGTTTCCTTATTCCAGTAAGGTTCTGGTCAAATTATGTTTTCATGTTTGAATAATAAAAAGAATCTTTATTACAGAGAAACTCAGTAGTGTTATTGATCTACAGTTGTAATCCTAGAGAGAGTATTGTCACATTGTATGAATACAAAGAAGAAAATGTTCAACATCGGTATCTTTCTAGCTTTTTTCGGCCAGTGTGTGAGACATTTCCATGCAAACGCTGCGCACCTATCTGATGAAACCATCGTGAATTACCATAAGTTGGGAACCAGGTGAGACCAAACGGAAGTGGTCAATTACCGTGTGTGAATCATCACTGAATTACTGCAAGAGCTCGTGAACTCGTTGTTAAAAAAGGGGGCATTTAAATTGTGTCGCTTCTTTTAGACCGAATCATCAGACGAGATTTATGATATTGTGACTGCCATTCGATGCCGTTATGGATGTTCACATGCTAGGTTTCCTGGTTGAGAGCAGGAGGTGCCATGGGTGTTTTTCATTCGGATGACCGAAATATAGGAGTATGGTAATTTTTCTTTGTTATGTAGGAATGTTTTTTTATAACTTGCAATTTTGTGTTGCACTAAGGCAACCTTCACGTCAAATTCCTTGGAGGTAACCGAGTTTTCGAACTTCGACTAATAGATTTGAGATTTTCCACTGTAATAAACTCTATTCCATGAGAAAGAGCTAAGAAGATTAGAAGAACCAATTTCCACCTTCAATAAAAGGAGCGTCGGTTTTATTCGTCCTATTTGCGACGTTGAGTCCAAGCGGCAGAGAGGGATGCATTTCCCGAAATAAACCCCAAAAGTAAGTTATGATTCCTTATCTCGGTGATACCGGGTCATAAAATTATTAATATCTTTCGCTATAATTGAGCTTGGGTTGATAGGTGTAGATCAAATTATTGCGATTTAACTGTCCGCCATAATATACTTTTTGATGCGGGTTTCTTATATTTCTTCACCCAGTCATTATTATTCTCTTTGATTATTTCAGTAAACATTTTATCTCTCATATAAAGTTTATAACCTCGCTTCTGGTCCAATTGAGATCTCCACGAAATGACAAAGCAAACACTGTATTGACGTCGGACGAGCAACTGAAAGCCATGATTTCACGATGAAGGAGACAGAACTTTGCCTTTGACTGCTTTCTATACTATCTAGTAAAGTTGTACTTTTATCAAAAATGGATTAATTTTTTTTCTTCTGTTATTCATGCGTCCCCAAGGTTTTTTTGTTTATGAATGGAATAATCCCAAAACATAATATGGGAGTTAGTATAGACCAGTGCCTATGAAAATTATAAAAGTGAAAAAATAATAATAGAATAAAACCCATTGGAAAAGAAGAGAAAATAACTCTGAGGCCAGAAAGGCATGGAAGGTAATGAAACGATCTACAACTTTTGTTTCTCATATAACCTCAAAATTCCTGTGGAAAATCCAAATAGGTTTTAGTTTTTCAATTTCATCTTTACGAAACACGTTTTTATTCCACAGAATTTGGTGAAAACCCACTGTTTCATATCCCAAACACACTGTAAATATTCTCAGAAAATGCAAAGAACATTGCTGCGAAATTGGACATTCACAGTTCAAAATTTGGCGACCGAAAACCTAGACTAGAATGCACGAAATTCAGACTTTAAGTACTGAAGAAGACGTTAGATTATCATTGATGAAAAAAAATTTCAAGTCTATAAAATATGAAGATTGCAAAAATACATGAAATAATAGACAATACTTTTAAATAATAAGATTTGGAGGGTATTTCATTTGCATTTTATGAGAACATTTTCCATTGTAATGCATATTTTTTTAAACCATCAAACAGTAGAGATTCCAAGGAATTAAAAAATCACTGATTATTCTGAAAAAGACAATATTTTGACGTTGGATGTTTCGATCGAAAATTAGGCAAATTTTTTCGAAATGCAGTGTGTTTGGGACATGCGGAGGTATGTTTTCACCAAATTTCGAGAAGAAAATATTTTTCCTGAAGAATAAAAAAAATGAAAAAACCAAAAACTAGATAATTTGAATTCTTCACATAAATTTGGAGGATATGGGAAAAAAGTTGTGAATCTTTGAAATACCTACAACTTTGTCGTTCAACTTTTTCCATAGGACTTGTAGTTTTCCTGGAAATCGAAATGAATATAAACTGTTTTTTCTCTAAAGAGCTCACCCCCTTCTTAACCTCATATCGCCCGTAATTTTTTTTGTATTTGTCATATTCTCTACTTCGACAATTATGTACTACAATTTTTTTGTTTAAAAAATTTTCCGCCTTTATTCAGTAGTGAGTGATGATTCTTATTTTAGAACCGAGAATTTATCTGTACGGCTCTCATCTCATATCTCAATTTTTTCTGCTTGTTTTGAAAGAAGTGAACCTCTTCGTTTTACCATGTTCTTGTTCTCAGTTTTAATGTGTACTTTGAGCCATATACTATAGCGTGTCGGTCATTCTGACTGTAGTATTTGCTCTGATTTTCATACCAAATTCCTTCTTCGTTACCATTTTGCTGTCTTTGTACATCACAGATGATGCTACTTCTTCCTAAACATCCGAGTGAATATGAATCATTCTGTATTCTGACATATATATATTATAAGAGATGGAACTCTGATAATTGAATATATGATGGACTACTTTGCTATTCCTGAACGACAAGAAAATATTAGCACATAATTTCCTTTCCTTTTTCAACTTTATAAACTTTTCATTATACTGTCGTCATTTATTACAAAAAAATATTTTATATTGAGCATTAAGAGTCAATGATTTTTATTTTTCTGTACATATGAAGAAACAGACAACTTGCTCCAAGATGTTTATTGAAATATTGTCTGAGAGGTCTCTGCATTTTCCTGAAAACTTAATAAGGGTTTTTTCTCCCATTCTCCGAAACAAGAAACAATTAGAAAAAATTCAAATATTAAAAGAAGAGCCCTGCGTAAAAATATGAGCACTAATTTGTCAGGAGCCAAAACTTTACAAGAAGAAATTATTGTCTAACAATGAACGAAATGAAAACATTTTGAACTCTGAAGCTTAACGTTTCGGAGTCTAAATCAGTTTCCTTCGTCAGACAATTTCTTTTTTTCATATAACTTCACAGAATCTTGACAATATTTTGATTTTTCTGCTCATGAAGTGAATATAGTCAGGACCTATGATTGCAGGAAACTTTTTATTATTTTCTTCTATTTGTCTTTCATTTCTTCACGCCTACTCTGGGTCACATATATCCACATGTAGCAATATCGTGATTAAATTATGTATTATGTTATTAGTTGATGATATAAGATGGAGGAGAATATAGTTCATTAATATTCAACGCGGTCTATGTCGTAAAGCAGGGTTTACTCATAAAATATATGATGAATCATATTATGGGTTCTATATCCGGAAGTATAGAAGTGGTTAACACTGTCCCTCCGTCCAAAAACAAATTAAATGTTTCAATTCTGGCAATCTTATTTGCGCCATTTCATCACCCGGTCCTAATAAATGTTTTATGATTTAGCCCAAGAGTTATATCCGAAACGAATCGCTTCTTACTCTGATAAGAATTACGGATAGCCGTTACCTCCGAAGCGCGTTGGAAATAACCGTTTCATTGATCGCTGAAATATAAATCCTTCATTCATTCTCTTCTTCATTCCGCTCCATCCAGAATGATAATGTACCCCAGAAGAGCGCCCCGCAATCTTTAATCTCTTATACAGTGTGGAAAACCCAAATGGAATCAATTCAATATCTCGAACCGCGATTATTGTGAATATTCATGAAATGTCGTGAAAAAACTTAGTACTTTAAGTTTCAAGTGCCATTCTTGTATGTAACATTGTGTACCCTATCTCAAACACAGTTATGAGTCCCAAATTTTTCAAATAGAAAGTATGGGCTGAAGATATGTCGTTTGAAAGTTAATTCTCTATTCATAAATGTTATCAAAATTATATTTAGTGAAAAAATCCAAATAGAAGAAATAAAATCAAATTCATATTTTCAAGAATGTTTTCTTGTATTATAAGATTTCCTTTCATTAGGGTCCCATAGCGGTCTTCAAACTCTGAAGTTCCGAAAAATCATCACTTGGATGGTCGTACCTGGTTCGAAAGAACCCTCAGGATTAGAGAGCAAGGCTGAGAATTTAAATTTGAATATTGGAGGAATTCGGAGGACAAGAGTGATTACGTGCCGAAATTAGCCATTGAACGTGGTGTTGAGAACTTCTTCGTGAAGGAAGTCAATTGAAAGTTATGTACTCGTTGATTTTTCACTTAGTCCAAATTATGGTTTAGCTTGTTGTGTTATAAGTTTCCTCGTGTTTATCATTTCGAAAAGGGGAAATTGATTGGGTTTTTTAATTTCTTTCAAACATTGTGACATTTATGTCAAAACTAATTTATGAAGAAAGAATTCTGCAATGGGTGGTTAATTCAAAAACCATTTAATTGATTATAAATAGCTAGTTTTTTTCTGCTCTGGTCTTTTTTTGTTTCAGATCTAGAATTTCGGGTAGATTGGTGAAGAGTCTGTTCTTCTCTGCTGCCCATAGAAGAACTACATGTAGATGTTCTTCTGATCACGTAAATGTCCTCCAAGATCCTCTGATATGATATTTTTAGTAAAACACAGGTGAGGTCAGAGTTTTTTTTTCTCTGTGGTTTTTTCCCTTTCCTCATTTCATCATACTACAGACCTGTATGGTTTTCCTGTGTTGCACGAACCCCAGCTAGGTACTTTTTGTTTCAATATGAATTGTATTATTTCAGCTTTCTCAATCAAAAAAATATATATATTGAATTAAGCTGCTGTTGTTCTAATAGTCGATATTCCTAAAAAATAGTTTTATTATTTCCAAATTTCTTCTACGGAATACAACCATTTCAAATCTTCTACAAATTTTCAATCGCTTTGACACACTTGTAACGTTCTTAAAATTTCACATAGTACTCGATACGATCTTCAGAACTAGTTATCGCAACACCCGTCATTTCTATTCGAAAGCAAGGGTTAGGAGGTTTTGGCTACTTGTCTTTCGAAGGGTATTGAAGGAAAGCTTTGCATTTGGAAATTTAAAATTCACATTTGACGTGTTTTGGGATTATTCACAAATATGAACAATAACCAAGATAATGAATTTATCCTATAAGACTGCACGTTTTTTTCGAAAAACACGACATGAGGGCCGAGAAAAGTCGAATTCGTATATCTATCGAAATATTGTCTGGGAGGTCTTTGCAAATTTCTGAAAACTTAATTTGGGTTTTCTCTCCCAGTCTCTGAAACAAGAAGAAAATTGGAAAAAAATTTTAAATAATAGAAGAAAGGCCCCTGCGAAAAATTTGAGCACAATTTGTCAAGGGCCAAAACTTTATAAGAAAAAATTGTTGCCTAACATGAACAAAAAGAAAACACTTTGAACGATAACTAGTTTTCATTCAACTTTGTAGAATCGTGATTCTACGAAGTTTAATGAAAACTAGTAATTGTCTGACGAAGAAGTCTGATTAGACTCCGAAACGTTACGCTTCAGAATTCGAAGTGTTTTTTTTTTGTTCATTGTTAGGCAACAATTTCTTCTTGTAAAATTTTGGTCCCTGACGAATTGGTGCTCAAATTTTTACTCAGGGGCCTTTCTTCTATTATTTAAAAATTTTTTCTAATTGTTTCTAGTTTCAGAGATTGGGAGAGAAAACCCACATTAAGTTTTCAGAAATATGAAAAGACCTCTCAGACAATATTTCAATATATATCTGAAAGAAAGGTATGGGCCTTTTTCTATAATTATTTTCAGAAAACTGGAAGAATCGAACAAGAAACTGTCACACACAGAAAATAGTCTTACTTTCATGTGCAGATGCAGGAACCGTAGATTAATTCCGAAATTCTTTGAAATTAAACTTCCATTTATTAGCAATGGTTTCCGGAAAATTCAAAACAGATTCGGTCATGCCCTGGTAAGAGAGCGAATATATTATTTAAGACATAATAAGGTGAGAATCCAACAAAATATAATAATACTAGAATAATTTTTCAAGAGATGATTCAGATCAAATTTTACATTGCGTGAATATTTGAATAAAAAACTCTAAATATTGTCACGATTCTATGAAGTTGGATGAAAACTAGTGATTGTCTGACGAAGAAGTCTGATTTAGACTCCGAAACGTTACGCATCAGAGTTCAGTGTTTTTTTTTTGTTCATTGTTAGGCAACAATTTCTTCTTATAAAGTTTCAGCCCCTGACAAATTAGTGCTCAAATTTTTACGCAGGGGCCTTTCTTCTATTATTTAAAAAATGTTTCTAATTGTTTCTTGTTTCAGAGACTAGGAGAGAAAACCCAAATTAAGTTTTCAGAAATAAGTCGAATTCGTATATAAAACAACGCTAATAACCTCATTGTCGCGATAATGTGATCGGTGTTTCCTGATGGTTCATCATACTGCCATGAAAAATGTCCCTTCGATTCGACAGCAGCGCCTCATTGTCTTCACTCGGTTGTCGGGCTAATGGAGAAAGGGTGAGTGAATATATTACACCAGGTGGATAATATGTCATACGGCTCAAATCTACTTGCAACGTAACTGATTTACACCGTAGCCCGCGGTTAGTCATGGTGTAAAACAAAGAGCGGCTATATTAAATAAATTTACAGGTTGCGCACATGTCACTTTTCCCAAGAACTCGGTATTTATCGCCACAAAGCGATTTACGTGTGAAGTAACAATTTGTACCTTAATAATGGAGAATACTTGGTAGAATTCGTCGAATCTACCCGGCCATCGAGGCTTATAAAAATGTTCAACTTATCTACGATCTTACGGAATGATTCTCATGACAGCCGATTGCATATTCAACTAAATATTTCATGAAATCGGTGATTCATCAAATTCTTTTCATTGTAGGAATGGAACATTTATTGATCATTTCTAGTTGCCTGGAGGGTAGAAGAACGGTTGGTCGTCCAAGAAAACGGTGGAAAGACGCAGTGACCAGTGATTTGCAGAGACTGGGAATAACACAATGGGAGCTAGCAGTACAAAATCGACTAGAGTGGAGAAGAATAGTAAATGCGGCCAAGACTCACCTTGAGTTGTAGAGCATTGATGATGATGATGATGATGATGATGATGATGGATTTCAAATTCGTGCTCGCGTTGAATGTGAAAATTTGGAAATTTTCATCAGTTTTCTTTATCATGAGGACCGAAATTTTTTCCAAGAGCCTGTCGTCTCATTTTCTCTATTTTTTCTACTTGTTTCCAGAGTAGTACATCGCTCTCTTTCTTAGTTGTTCAGTTTTAGAGTGTACTTTGAGTTATATTTTGAGCTCATAGTTGTGGATGGGTTACTCCACAATTTAACATAGGTAGGCTTCGTTTGTTTAGGCTATGCTGACGACATAGTTGAAGTTTAAGAAGGGTTACACTCCACTGCGACCTTAATTGTGCCCCCTAACCAAGCTGTTTCACCACACCGTTCACTAGCTCGCCTTTAAGTTTCAGAGATCCAGCGGAATCCAATAGTAAGTTAATAGTTAATAGTTTAGAAGGGGTTACAGTCCATTGCGACCAGATGGTCTATTGTGCCCCCTGACAAAGCTTTACAGCTCGCCTTCCAGTCCCAGATGTCTTATGGAATCCATATCTCGGATGGCTTCAGTGAGGCAAATTCCTCACTCCTACAGGTCTCTTGACCATAGCATTGTTTCCTTTGGCTTACAATGCCAAAGCATTCTGTGACTAGGTGAATAGGAGTTTCTTCCTCTTCCCCACAGAATCTACACTCGTCAGTGTCCGATACACCCATTCTCAGCAAGTGCTTTCTGAGGCGACAACTCCCTGTGAGAAAGCCTGCAGTTTCAAAATTTCGAAGGAACTTTTTCGAGTGATCCAACCCTGGGAGATTCTGCCAGAGTGTTTCTCTTTCAGTTTTCTCCTACTCCAGAAACTCCTTCTTAAATGTATATTTTCCTATACCACAGAAAGGTTTTCTGCCAGCGAATGGTTTCCGAGCACCCTCTCTGGCAAGTTTATTCGCCTCATTAAGTTTGCTCCGGCATTCCCATGTCGACTTTGGGTCGATGACATAGCAGTTCAGTGCTTTAATAGCAGCTTGACTATCTGAGTGAATACCTATGTCGCAATTCTGATAGTTCCTCTCTAGATTAATATCTAGACATCTTTCGATTGCTGATATTTCTGCTTGTAGAACACTCTCAACAGGAGCCTAACGATAGTGCAATCTTGGCTTTGGTCCTGTGAACCCCAGCGCCAGCTCCCGTGTTGGTTTCAGAACCATCTGTATACTATTTGACAGTATTTTCTCTGAAATTTTGGTTGGTGTATTCCCGCTCAAATTTCTCTTTTTTGCATAGCATCGTACTGAAGTTTTTCTCAGTACTTACTTTCTTGACCATTACATCACTTCAGGAAGGTTCGCAGATGACATGTAGTTACTCAGACAGCATCACACTCTCTGACACCTAATTCTCTCATTACCTGCGCCTTCTCTAGATATTCTGAGGATGACCTCATGGGCCATCCTCTCAATCACCAGATATAAGGGTGTGAGATCTGTTACGATCTCAAGTGCTCTGGTTGGGCACGTTCTCATGGCCCCCGTGATGCACACACAGCAAGCCGCTGTTCTTTATCGAGCATTTTCCTAGTACTTGTCTGACTTGCTTTAGCAAACCAGACTACTGCCACGTATGTGATTACATATTTTCAAGTTTCAGAGATCTAGCGAAATCCAATATCTGGGAAGGATTCAGAGGGGCTAATTCTTCACTTCTACAATTTTCTGGATCAAGGCATTGTTTCCGTTGGCTTACAAAGGCAAAGCATTGCGTGACCAGGTGAGTAGGAGTTTCTTCCTCCTCCAAATAGAATCTACACTTGTCAGTGTCCGATAAGCCCATTTTCAACACATGCTTTCTGAGGCGACAATACCCCTTAATCCAGGATCCAGATACCTATCGAATCTTGTAGTTTCGTAGCTCTCGCAATTCAAATGAAAATTCAGATTACTGACATTTGTAATGTAGCTTGGCAGTCAGTTGGCGTGCTTACGAAGTTTGACAGATCACGGAATTAGAATTGATTTGATTCGAAAATTGATTGGATCGGAGGTCAGTACTGACAACCACAAAACGAAAAATATAACTGAAAACAATGCTGTAATGAGTTTCATTACAGCACTACTTTCAGTACCGTAATGAACGCATTACGATACTGAAATAGAGAAAAACTTTTACGGCATTTTCAATCACATCGATACAGAAAAACAAATTAGCGCCGTTCTGTTTGCAATATGGACTATGGAGCGTAGTAGGGGTACCTCTTCTCTCCATAGTTTACGGATCGAACATACTCACTCTGTTACATTCAGATACGACTGCGATATTCGGTCCTTTATTATTACACTTTATACTTACCTCAGACCTCTCTGTCGCTCATTTCCTGACGCCTTGAAATTTCAATCTTTAGAACTTGCAAACCTCTATTAGTACCAAATATTTTTGCAGACAACATAACACAAAAAATAAACAGCGCTTATGCTGATATAATTCCTTTTACTTACCTGTTTAAACCTGGCAACCCAGTAGTTCATCCAGGTGAATATTAGACAACCCTATGTCTGCATATTCTATATGTTTCATACTTTAAGTCCAGCAGAAAATTCTCTTTTCATCATGATGTTGCAAAATTTCATGAAAAATCATTTTTCAAAAAATAGTTAAAAACATTCTGTCCAGAATCTTTTAGGGCAACTTATTTTTAATATATTTTCTAACATGGGAAGTTTATTATAAAATAGTTTTTATTTTTTTATCAGCTCGGTGAAGGTGGTCTATGTAGGTTCGGAACTTAAACTAAGTCAAAAACTCGCCATTTACATTTAGTTACTTTTATCAAGGATTGTCTGAAGAACATTATCGAATTAACGATTTCACCGATATAATGACCTAGAAAGCATGGTTCAGATAGTATTCAGTAATGATTTACACGGATGAATATCTGCTTTGAACCTAGACCCCATAACTCTAACCATCGAATTTCAGGAATAAAGCCAAACGCAGTAATCAGTATCGCGTTAATTACAGAGAAGATATAAAGCAGTTTACTACTGTCTCTTTAATGTGATTGCCAATCGCCCATAAGTTTATAACGTAATAATTTGTCATCCACGTAGAGCATTAATTGAAGCAGGAAGATGGCAGAAGAATTCTATCCAATAGAATGGCTGCTAGGTATATTCAATTAATTTGTCAGAACCTATTAACGTTCCCTGGTGGTTTATTGAGGCATTCTATGGAATAAACGATTATTTCGCTGCCACGTTCGGACAAAAACATTTTCTAATCGAGAAATAAAGCTTTTGCTGTCAGGGGTATCACGTCGATAACCACCAGACATATCTTGTGTTCTTGACGTTTTATCTGGAAATCTATCTATTAGCGAGGATTCGTCATGTGATATGTTCCCATATTTTTCTATTTTAGTAACAGCATCATAAAAACTAGTTGAATACTAATATTTCAGTTTATTTCCAACAGCAATCAATAATCAATAATTAACAATTCTCAATAAAGTGTAAAAAAAAAACATGAAAACTTAGTATATGACATATAAAGATTCAGCATGTTGCCACAAAATAAACAACTGCCAAGTAATTCCATGATTCAAACAAACTCAAAGAACAAAACGAAGTTCCTTGTGTATGGGAATAACAAAACCCAAGAAGAAAAACCTACAGAAGAGCAGAGTACCGCAATAAAAAACAAAGACCAATGATAGGCTTCAACGTTTTTTTTTTTCTTCACACAAATATCATGGAAACAAAGAAAAGAATCATATTGAGTATGCTAATGAAAAGAATATCGATAGAGCTATTTTAATAAATCTTTCAAAGATCGAATTGAGGAAATCACTTCTGAATTAACCTTCAGTCCAGAAATGCTTTGAAAGTATTGGTACAAATATGGGAAATAATATACCTATGAGGGTAAAATTGTTATTCGTTGTTGGGGTCCAATAAAGATTTTCTTCCATAGAAATTTCATTTGTAGATCTTAAAGTCTGAGTATTTTTCTGAATAAAGTTATAACCTACGGTAGGTACCAATTTTAGACACCATCATTCACTGAGGTATAGACCAGCAAAAAAGGTACTCATCAAGTAAATTATGACGCACCTGTGGATTTTCAATTTCAAAAGCAATTTATCGAATGTTGTTGTGAATTTGCTGATGAATATTGTTGCCAAATTTGGCTCAACAGTGTTTGCGAAAAAAATGATGAATAAATGAACTTTTCTATACGGATTTTAACTATCGGATCTTCACCTACCCAAAAAGGTTTCTCCATTTGAAATAAAGATAAAGAAGTATTCAAACACTTTATGATAGAGCTCAATTAATTTAATCGAGAACTGAAATACGAAATGATGAAATTAAATTCATTAAAAAGATTCTTAAGGATGATCAATATCCAACGAATTTCATAGAAAAAACTATTTCGAATCTAGAGAGAACAATTTTGCGTCGATACAGATAACATCAATCAGGAACCAACAACAAACCGTCAAGAACAACCAATTTTAATAAATTTGATTCCTTATGTTCATGGACTTTCAGAACAAATTAAAAGAATTGATTCTAAATTCAACATAAGAACTGTTTTCAAAACGAAAAATGATTTACGATCTATATTAACAAAAACTAAAGCTTTGTATGAGAACCAAAATTCAAGAAATTGTATTTAAAATATTCCCTGTATTTGTGGAAAATCTTATACAGGAGAAACATCAAGACCCTCAGAAATTAGAAAGCTTCAACATAAAAATAACATGAAAAGTAGAGATATTGGTAGATAGCAGATCATGTGTGTTCCAATACTGGATATCACATGATGGATTGGAATGGCACAAAAATTCTAATGACGGAACCTGATAATTATAAAAGAAAAATTTAGGAGTCAGTTTGTATTTTGTTGGATGAAGCTAATGATCTCGCCAATTGTTCAGTAGGAACAGATCGAATTTGGATGGATTCAGTGAAAAAAAATTGGTTTCATGGAATTTTGAAATAAAATAACGATATCAACATCTAGTAATCAATATTAATCTATGTTTATCATTTATTGACATATGGCTATTAAAAAATCAAAATATTGTCATGATTCTGCGAAGTTATATGAAAAATAGAAGTTGTCTGACGAACGAGTCTGATTAAGACTCCGAAACGTTACGCTTCAGAGTTCAAAGTGTTTGTTCATTGTTAGGCAACAATTTCGACTTGAAGTTTTTGCCCCTGACAACTTATATTGCCAGACAATATTTCAATAGATATCCAAAATACAATCGGTTGTGAATTGTATAAAAAAAAGGTCATAGACGTTGTATTGACATGATTCTCAATTGGAATTCACTTGAGACCTCTAGTTGTATTTGCGACGAAGCAGAGCGGACAATTGAACATCTCATGAATAATTGTCTAGCATATAGATTGCAGGATGGTTTAAAGGCGTTATATGTAGGGGTCGATTTTAAATCGATTTGATATAAATGTTTGCTTGCTCAAATATATGTTCCGAGTTCTGAACGATATCAATATTCTTGCTTTTGCATTTTTCTGTTCCTAGATTTTGAGTTTTGGGTCTGTTAGGAGAGCCAACGTCAACAGGATATCGTTGCGGAAGGATATGAGTTTCGGTAGCCTTGAAAAAGCCTTATTGTACTCGTGCGATCCGTTATCGAGATCCTTGGGGGGGTTCACTTCGCTGTGTATACTTGTGTATGCCAATAGTTGGATTGAACATTACATTCATCTGAAAATTCCCATGCTTAATTCAGATAGTCTCAGGATGGAATGATAACATGTCGATCACTTAAAATAGAATCGCCCCCTACTTGTTGTCTTCGGAGCGATGAGTACAAAGATATCTCACAAGGAATAATTTCAACAAGAACAATAATGAGAAGCAGTGTCATTAAATATTTGTTAAGCGATTCAATCCTTCATCTGATAGACCCGCTGTTTATTTTCGTAGACGCAGTTGAACAAGCGCGTAGGGAACAAGAAATGAAATGAACAACATGTTGACATATATTTATCACACGTTAAGCCGTGAACGTTCCTATCATCGTCACATATTACAAAGCCAGACTTCAGTTCTAAGCTTTAAATATGGACCCGGGCCCTCCTAAATTCCACTGCTCCTCCGAAGATTACAGATAGGACACGCATTATTTCAGTTTAATTCAGTTCCCACCCTATCTTTCTATCTTCAGATTCCGACGCCTTTTCTCTTTGCTGTTATGAATTATGGACAGATTGTTGAGTTCAGATTATTTATGTGATCTTTCGAGCCACTTTTTCTGCACATACCTCGGGCCCTAGGAAGAAATGGGCAGAAAAAATTGTTGGCTGTGAGATTTCGGCACAAGAGCTCTATAAATTAGATTCCGAGAGAATTCTTGATGACAAAAATTTCTGATGTTGTTTTCTTCATGAAATATGAAGGGTTTATAAATATGAATGGTACTTTTAACGTGCTTTATGTTTACGAGCTGTTACAATATTATTGTTGTCCGTATTTGACCGAAGACTAAATTCTCGCACATTCTATGTGTCAATGGTCAACGTTTTTGGCACATACACATTCTTCATTGTTCAACATAAATCGATTTCCTGTATGTTTCTCAGAAATGCATATTTCGATGAGTTCCTCTTCAATCTGCTTTTCTTTTAAACAAGATCATAAGTTTCAAGTCGACAACTCATTATGTCAAGACTTTCTACCGAGGACGATGTCAAGGCCAAGAAGTGGTAGACCACGTGCCACAACGTCAACAGAAGAGGGTTTTTAAACTATTGCGGGATAAAATTTAGAGGAGGCAAAGGGGCAAAGTAATAATCAAGTGAACACAATATTTATTCATTCATTCATTTATTTATTACAATAACATCAATGTTACATTAAAGCCTTATATCTGCTGACTGTTACTTTTCATGCACTTTGGAAACCATCCATGGAATACATCGGGTGAGTCGCGCAACACTAGCACAGTTTGTTCTCTCTATTTTGAATGGAACATCCTGTAAAGTGTTGTATTTCAGCAAAGCTCATGAAAAACTATATTTAAACGCACTTATGAAACATATAAGGTGAATTGATATTATTAATTATATTATTTTTGTTATGCGTTAAATGATTGTACTCATATTATCTAATTACAATTTCCAGACTGACTGTCTACAGCTAAAACTGAATAACTAGATCGTCAGACCTTAGGCCATTGGATTTTTTTCTGTTGGATTATCTCGAAGACAAAATTTATGTAGCACAGCTGACGAGCATTACAGACCTGAGAGAAAAGATAACTACAGAAATGTAGAATATTTCAGCTTCAAATTTGAAGAAAGTTAGAAACGAGTTTTATATAAGATTGTTCTATTGCAGAAGAAAAAGGTGAAGAACATTTATTTGAATGTATTGATATCAATTATATTTATGTAGGTTAAGTTTAAGCTGTGCTGTACTTCATCTTGTCATCACGGATCACATGAGAATATACCTAGTGTTTCAGAAGATAATAGAAAGGAGAAAATCAAATATCCTAATATTTCGAAGATCAGTATAATTGTTAATTTTATACAGTGTCGAAGGGCTGAATGAAATGAAAAATATAGTTTGTATGTGAAATTTGAATTATTGATTATTGAGTAGGCTGAATCACAGAATAATATGTCATCATGGTGTCATTATTATTTTGCGATTGAATACTTGATTCAATTCTCCGTGGTTTGATCTCTGTTTGGAACAAATGTCAATTCGAAGTCATTATTGCCGCTAAAATAAAACATTTTAAATATCATATTTCTCGTAGTTTTCGAACATTTCCATATTGCCGGCAATAATGACTTCGAATTCTAATATTTGACACTTGTTCAGTACAGATACCAAACTACGACGAATTGAATCAATAATTTAATAGCAAAATCTTAATGACGTAGAGATGCGTAGAGATATATTATTCTGTGATTCAGCCTACTTAATACTCAATAATTCAAATTTCACATACAAACTATATTTCCCATGATATCTGAATGAATCTGGGAGCAATGTATGATGTTTGATATATTTTTTGAAACGGGAAAATATGGCGATTCTTTCTGAGCCAATTCAAACTATTGTTTCCATAAGAAAAAACACAAGCTTATGTTATAGCTCAGCAAGAAAACCTCTTGGGAAAAAACAAAGTACGCTACTGGATTGCTATAAAAAAGTGCCTGTATAATGCTTTCATTTCAACATCCTAGCACAAACAGAAACGAAGATAATGGCCAAAGCTGAAATCGCTCGAATATCAAATGTGGCCTATAACTCGAAAACAAAAGAAGATAGAGGAATGCAGTTGAATGGCATTATCAGTTTCTCTGAAAAAACCACCGTAACGTGTCATTTATTTTCCTCTATGACTCACGGTTAAAAAGTTGTAGTTCAAGTATCACCAAATTTGCCCACCCTGTACATATTTATAGAAAATCCCGAAACATAGGAGATTCAAATTTTAAATTGTCATTCTTCCTCGTGAAAATGAGAACCCTACCTTCAAGACAGATACAAGTCCAATTTTTCAAATATGAAGTGTGTCCTTGTAGTTTAAAGTTTGAAAGGTTGTGTCATCCTTTATTCAGAAATGTTATTATTGTCAAATTCCCTGCAAAATCGAAAGTGGAAATAATAAAATCAAGTGATTAGGCTAATTTGGTGTGATACCAAAAAATAAAGTGCTGTACAAAATGTAGTAAAAAAATTATTAAGGTTTATGAAGTAGTTGTTCCAAGTGTTTCGGGCAAAACTCTAATCTGAAATAAAAAAAATTTCCAACACTACCCAATATCTCATATCTCAGTAGTGATCGACTCAATCGCAAGCTTTATTCGGTTTATCAGGTCATTCAAATCAAAGAGAATTCTAATGAGATGAAATCAGGGATTCGCGCTGGCCATTCGATCGTTTCTCGCCTTCTGATCCAACGATTTGGAGAGGTGCTGCCAATGTATGGCTGTAACTTACGTTGGTAATGTGGTGTTCCACCTGTTGAAACCATATCGTATTACTGGGACTTTACGATTTTTTATCAGGATATAAATTATCCAATAATCTTGAACTAGTGCTTAATAATTATCTCATTCAAATTGCCCTCAACGAAAAAACGGGCTTTCATGAAAAGTGCAACTCTTTTTTTATGATCGGGTGTTATCTCCGCAAAAAATCATTCGTAAATTTGTTATTTAGTGCATTTCCATCAATCGAAACATCAAACAAAATTTAAATAAGTGTTATTCTAATACCAACTATACTAGAATTAATCATAAACTCCAACTTATCAGCCCAAATTATTTTGCGAAGGAGTCCTAAAGAAACTAACATCACCAGAGAATGTCTTTCATGTTGTTTCTAACTGGAAATCACAATTTTATGTCTTTTTTCCCATAGCATCTTGAAGATAAATAGATTTAGTTTTTTTGTGGTAAAATGATGATAAGATGATGATTTTTATAAACAAAAATTTGGTATGGCTATGGGTTCTCCTTTATCACCAATAATGAGCAACATTTTCATGGAATTTTTTGAAGAAAACCATATTGAAAAATATTCAATGAAATCAAAGACTTGGTGGCGATATGTAAATGATATTTATGTAATTTAGCAAAATTGGAAAGAAGAATTGGTGAAATTTTTCAATCATATGAAGAATAAAGAAACTACAATAAAATTCACAATGGAGTTGGAACAAAATAAGGCATTTTCCTTCTTAGATGTTTCGATAAGAAAATTTCCAAATCATTTTGAAACAAGTGTGTTCAGAAACAAGATACACCCAAATGGATATCTATCTAAATTTTTATTCTAATCATCAAATGAGTGTTAAAAGAAGTATTATAAAAACACTTTATGATAGAGCGCAATTAATTTCATCGTCAACTGAAATACGGAATAACGAAATTAATTTCATTAAAGATATTCTTGAGGATGAAAACTAGTTTTTATCTGAAGAAGGAGTCTAATTTAGAGTCCGAAACGTTACGCTCAAAGGTTCAAAGTGTTTTCATTTTGTGTATTGTTAGGCCACAATTTCTTCTCGTAAAGTTTTGGCCCCTGACAAATTATTGCTCAAAGTTTGACGCAGGGGTCTTTCTTATATTATTAAAAAAAATTTCTAAGTGTTTCTTGTTTCAGAGACTGGAAGAGAAAACCCAAATCAAGTTTTCACGAAAATGCAGAGACCTCCCAGACAATATTTCAATAGATATTAGGAATATCCGATGGAATATGATAAAGAATTCTGTCAATCACATAATTCAAGCTTTATTTACTACTTTTCAACACAAAACAAGCAGAACTAACACTGCGAAAATGTTTTACGTAGTTTTTATGGTACCATCTGGAAAACACAATGTTATGATTTTTTTTTTCATTTTCGTCAATCAAATCTCCCTTTTTGAAGAATTTGAGATTGTACCTCTCTTTCGAAGGGGGTCGAAGCTTAAAGGTAGGGTTCGCATACTTACGTAGAAAGATGACACAATCAAGATCGACGTGTTTCCAAATATTTTATTAATTTTAGCAATAATCGAGATAGTACATTTATTTCATTTGGCTTTTCCACACTGTATAGTTTCTAGAGATCCCAGATGAAATGGAAAAGTTTTTCTTTCCTCGAAGGTTAGTAGATATCGGAATTTTTATCCAAAATCTTAAATTCTCCAGCGAGTATCTTTTACCGATGAGATGTTATAAGTGTGGCGATTCTTTCAGAATCCATTCCAAGATGTTCATCGTTCAACAACCTGATGAAAGGACCGCATTGGAGTGGTTTGTTGCGGCATCATTACATCGTAGTTAAACAACTGAAATAAATTTTACATTCCACTTCGCTTTGTACGACGATTCAAGTATAAAGCCACAACTTGTTCACAGGGAGTGGAAAGATGAAAAAAATGATTCATGTTTCGTTGTAGAAAAATGTCGGGAAGTCATTGGTCAGTCTAGTTGGTGCACTTAAACTCTAGACCTCTAGAGAGCGAAACCGGC
Organism: Hippodamia convergens; assembly: GCA_038502775.1. Lineage (NCBI taxonomy): Eukaryota > Metazoa > Arthropoda > Insecta > Coleoptera > Coccinellidae > Hippodamia > Hippodamia convergens. Next base: position 10,708,970 of record CM076613.1, read on the forward strand.
GAGCATATTCTCAAGTGTCCTCGACTTGAGTCTCCGCGACTTTGTTCCGAATAATACAGTCCGCACCAGAATTATGCCATCAGCTGTGGGAAATCGGGGTGGTCATAATGAGGCCCTTCATACTTTTCTGACCTCCCTTCGTGATTAGAGGGAGGTGGAAATTCCTCGTTAGAGGAGGATGTGTGATAATGTTACCGAAGATTCACGCTTCGAAAGTAGACCCTAAGGCACCCTCGATCTCGAAAACCCTTTCAACCGAATATTCTAGGTTTCTTGTTTCTGCGGATAAAAAAATTGAGAACCTCCTATCAAAATTATATTTGTATGGTAGCCCCTTCCTCTGGAAAATTTGTTTACGCAAATGATATCGCCCTACCTTTACATCATGCTGATATTAAAAGCATTCAAGAAACATCGCTTTATGTAGTGATGCTAGTGTTTCAAACCACTAGACATAAAGTTTATTGGAGAATTGAATCAAGTATTCAATGGCATAATAAGAAAGACACCATGCGTAGAGAAATATTATTCTTCGATGCAGCCTACTTAATACTCAATAATTCGAATATCAAATACAAACTATATTTTTCATGACAACTCAATGAATCTGAGGACGATGTCTGATATATTTCTGAAACGAAAAAAAATGGCGATTCTTTCTAAGCCATTTCATACTATTATTTTCATAAAAAAAATCACAACTTTATGTTATATCTCAGCAAGGAAACATCTTGGGAAAAAACAAAGTACGTTACTGTATTGATATGAAAAACGTGCCTGTATAATATTCTGATTTCAACATCCTAGCACAAACAGAAACGGAGTTGAAATCTCCTAGATTTCAATTTTGGTCTATAACTCGAAAACAAATGAAATAGAGGAATGCAGTTCATAGCATCATCAGTTTCTCTGAAAAAGACCACCATATTGTGTCATTTATTTTACTCAATCTCTCACGGTAATAAAGTTGTAGTTCAGGTATCACCAATTTTGCCCATCCTGAACAGGGTATCCCAAATTGCTTGATTTTGGCTATTTCTGGTGCATCTAGACTAGATAGGTAAAAACGTTGAAATGAGTCCTGGGCTTAATTTCCGTGAAAACACCTGTAGTGAAAACAGTCACAAGATATTGATATTTTTTCGATTTCGAAAATGTCTAAAAAAGAAAAAACTTCAACATTCAACATTTAAGACATCATTTTAAATTTTTTTCATCTTCAACTTTTTTTCATGACGTAAGATGAGGAAAAAATGGGTCGTATTTAAAATAAAAAAGAGGTTTTTTTCCATGAGAAAAAAAAATTGAATATAGTTTCTTATTTCCGGCGAAAAAGCGCTTCTAGAGAATTCGTTTTTAGATATTTCGTAAATAAAAAAAGTTATTGCACATTTTCGAAATCGATAATACATCAAAGAAAAAAGATATCGTGAAACGGTTTTCACCAATGGCGTTTTCACGAAAATCGAGCCCAGGCCACCTTTCGAAGGTTTTGACTATCTAGTCCAGAAATACCTAAAACTATCAACCTTCCTTGTACAGGACAGCGTATGTCGCTTTCGCTATTATTTATATATTGAAATAGCTAATGACCTGTGCAGTCGATAACATCCAAATAAATAAAAAAACGTTTTTAATGAATTGTGCAATTGTGATGATGCAATTTGAAAATTTAAAAAACCATTTATTGAGACACGAATGTTGTGTTTCATTCGGAACATTACTTGAAGTCATTAAGTAGGTATGTATTTTCATGCATTCTGGGATTCTTTGAAACCCCTCATAAACTACTTAAAGCTTGTGCGAGTTAGAATGATGGGTGTGTTCTGTGTAGGCGAGTATTGAAAATAACTTCACTCAATTGACTTTTCCTTACCCACCAATCTTTAATTGCCCATTATTGGATTATCAGTATAACTTTATGTCTAAATATATTAAAAAATAATGAAATCACAAGGTGTTATATCACAAGACCTAGGATAATATTTAACTGGGCCTTTTTTAAGACAATTTGATCACCCAATTTATTGTCAGTAATCGAATTTGAAGGTGGCTGTGTAGCAGTAGACACCGTCTTGTTGAACGAACATATTTTGTGAATTATTATCAACAACAGCAGAAAAAAAATCATTCTACAGAATGAACATCGTTTTTCATTGATTGTTACTCTTCGACTATTTTCAAGTAATATTGACGAAATCACTTCGCCGGCATCAATTGCATACTACACATCGACTTTATCCATGATATCTTTATCGTTTGATATAGACTCAAAAAGATCCTTGTTTTATTTTTCATTCATTTGAATACGTTGTCAGAATGACAATTCTCGTAATATGTCTTAGTTTTTGGTCCTGAAAAATATTCTGTTTTTCTTGTGTTACAACATGTTTGGTTTATCTATGGGAGATGATTGCCTTTCATTGCCGTCCCGTAGCGGTCTTCAAACATCTGAAGTGCCGAAAAATCATCACCTGGAAGGTCGTATCCGGTTTGAAAAAACCCTCACAACCAGAGAGCAACAATTTGTGGAATTTGAATTTGAATATCGAAGGAATTTCGAAAGACAAGTGTGATTACGTCTCCAAATTAGTTGATGAACATGGTATCAAAGTGATTCTTCTGCAAGAAACCCACACGGCAACAGAAAAAAATCCTCGTGAAAGAGGACAGTTGAAAGGTTATGTATTAATTGATTTTTCACAAGTTTAACTTGTTATGTTGAAAAATTATCAGTTTCGTAACTTTCAACAGATCCGGAAAGGGGAAATTGATGGAGTTTTTTTTTTTCATTTCTTTCAATTTTGTGACATTTCTGTCATAAATATTTATAAACCTCCGAATATTATTTGGCCAAGAAATCTGAATGTTGATGTTTTTCAAAGTAGCAAATGCATTTCCAAAATGCATTTCATTTATTCTGAATAATCGGTTTCTTTTCTGCTTTTGTCGTTTTTTCATTTCAGATTAAGAATTACGAGTCCTTTGGAAAGAATCTGTTTATCCGAGCCCATCGATGGATAACATGAAGATGATGATGAGCACACTGATGTCTTTCAAGATTTTCCTGATATTTGATATTTCATGTTATTTTGTTTACGGGGAGGCAGGTTTTTTCGGCTGAGGTTTTTTCCCCTGGCTGTATAGTATCGTATGATACTAGTGTTGATAGTATCGTATGACTCTATAGTATCATACAAAGAATGTTATGATACCCCATTCTTTTTTTTTACCTCAGCTTAGGTACTTTTTGTTCCAACATTTATTGTAATATCTATTTGAATATTTCTAACTGAAGATTTGTCTTTGCCAAAGTAGTGAAACAAATTAAGTAGGAGCATTCCCATTTTTATTATTGTTATGTTTTTTATTAATTTGGACACATTATTTATATGAATAAAAATCAACTTCTGAATTTAATTATATCTGGCCCTCGCGTCATGTCATCTGACAGGAGTAACACACAATTGATATCTACCCTCTACTATTGATTAATTAATTATTATTATTCATAATTAAATTATAAGTTTCATTTCCTGCATTTTGTATCTTTTGCAATCGTAATCGCGCATAATGTATGAATGCCGCAGAGAAATATTTTCCAGCTTCACGAAAGATGTCGATATGATCTTTCGTTTAGAAAAAAGTTAGGGTGAGGAGTCCACTGTGGCGGATGAAACCGGGTTGTTTTTCGCAACGAACGACTGTAAAATATGTTTTTCAGGAACTGAATTATACCACATCGTAGTATTCAAATCCGTCGAAATATGAGCCAACTGCATCTTACGCCATTCCACAGCTTCCTTCGCCGTCTTCCTGGCAATATATCCCTTTCAGTTTCTTGAAATTTATGCGACATGGACTTATTCGCGCGGAACTAAATCCCGAAACTTCGAAGATGGTATGCGAGCATATTCGTAAACGTCGAACGCTGAAAATTATTCCTTCAAAATTAGTTTATTCACGGTCTGGTAGTTGACATGTAAAGAATTCGTATTCTTGAGGGAGCAAACGACCTATTTGTAGGACAGTCAATACCTTGCACCCGCTGATTCCTTATTCCTTTCTTGTCACTCCTCATTAATATTTAGGCTTGCATCTCTATCATTCTTCCGAGAGAAAGGTAGATTATACACCTAGTTGTGCAACAACTGCTCAAGTCGATTCTGAACCATTTGAATCCGTTCTAAATCAAACCTAAAAGGTGCGATTATAATTTCTTGAAATTTCCTTTTAGGCATCACATTTCTACAACTTTCCTTTCTCAATTCACGAAAAATAAGGAAATGAAAAAAATGGATAATGAAAATGCTCCTATATAAGGAAATGATTAGAATATGATTAGGCTCATTCAATATCATATACAGCTGACATAAAAAATAAAGATATAGATTTCATTAAGATTTAAAAATGAAAACAATATAAAATTGAGAAAGAAATCTGACAATAATTATAATGATAATAAGGAAATCTTCAAGAACAAACAAATGTATTGAATGTGAATTTTTTCCGAATTCAACATAATAACTAAAACTTAACTGAATAAAAAAATGCAAAAATTGTATTGAAAACAATTCCGTTTTTGTGGAAGAACTCGGGGGGACATTAAGACATTCAGAGATAAGAAAGCATGACAACAATAGTAAAAACGAAGAAATTAGTAAATTGCAGATTTTGTATACCGCTGATCACATGAGATATTGGAATAACGCAATCATTCTTATGACGGAACCTGACGAAAAAAAAAATTTAAGAGTATTTTGTTGACTGAGGATAAAAGTCTAGCCTATTTTATTCTGCATTTCCTGGAACTTTTTTTAGGTTTTTCTCTCTCAGTCTCTAGAACAAAGCCAATCGAAACTTTTTTCCAAATAATTGAAGACAGACCCCTGCATAAACTCGTGCACTAATTTGTCAGTGAAATTCATGAGAATCTTCAATATCGTGAAATTTTTTCACCAATCGACATTTGTCAATACATGGATGAACCAATTTTCCTATTTTCTCAAGTTTTTTTCTGTTCACGCTTTTTTTTTTTTAAAGACTTGTAAGTATAGATCATCAGTTTGTTGTCTGAAAACAGTTACATATGTTGAATTTCGAACCAACATGGTTGTTCCTGTCAATTTCTTGTTGGTTCCTGATTACCATTATAATTTCGTTAAAAAATTCCTGTGTCTGTTATAAAATTTGATTATCCAATTTTTAATTTAATTATTTATTATTTCGGTTGTAGATTCAATCAAATGATCCCTGTTTTCATGAAACCTATTTCAACACTGATTTGATGGTTAGAATGAAAATTCAGATATCGATTAGTATGTCTCTTATCTATAGATACTTGTTGAAGAATGACCCGAATTTTTTTTTTATCGAAACTTCTAAGAAGGGAAGTATCTGATTCTGTTTCACCGTGTTGCCAGAAAAACAATAATAGTAAATAATTTTTGATTAATATAGTGAAAAAGATGTTAATTCGGACAACTCGAAAACTGAATGAATCAATGTTTCTCTGTAGGCGAATGTCAAATGATGAATTGACTATTCTGAAGATTTCACGATTTGGTCTGATGAAGGAGGCTGATATACAGGGCGATCCAACTTTTTGCTCTTTAAAAACCTTCTTTCATTTCTTCAGAGGAACATATGTCTTCACATGTTCGAGAAAAATGTCAGGTTTTTACTTCTTCTTCCAGAAAATTATTAAGTTTTTACTAAATTCAGTTTTTTTGAAGAACGCACCGTTTTCGAGATATTCGAGTTCAAAGCAAAAACACTTCTTGTGGATCATATTTGGTTTGTACTCATCTCAAAAACGATGCATTCTTTGAAGAAATCAAGAAACTTCTTTCAGTGAATACTAATTTCCCCGAAAAAAACATTGGAATCATAGATGAGAAACTGATTCTTTTTCAAACCTCAACCAACAGAATCTTGTTAGCGAAGCATGCTAGGACATGTATTTAATTGAAGTTTCCTTCCTGAAAAAGTTGTTTCATCCTACGCCGAAATCATAGAGCCAAAATCCTGAAAAACTTAATTTGGGTTTTCTCTCCCAGTCTCAGAGACAAGAAAAAATTAAAAAATTTTTTTTAATACTAGAAGAAAGGTCGCTGCGTTAGAATTTGAGCACTTATTTGTCATTGACCAAAACTTTACAAGAAGAAATTGTTGCCTAACAATGAACAAAAAGAAAACACTTCGAACTCAAATTAAGGTTTTCAGGAATATGCGAAAACCTCCTAGACAATATTTCAATAGATACATAGCCCTTACACTCCTGAAACTTTTTGAATGGAGACATAATATAATCCATACATTTTTTGGCCATGGATATGAACGAAATAGCGTGTCTAATTTTTTCAGATTTTAATTCTGTCAATTTGACAGGTTTTCATGATACTCACAATTGTGTGGTACGGGAGTATACCAGGTACATACACGATTGTGACAGTGTCACAATTGTGAGGACTGGGAGTGTATAGGTAGTGCAAGTAATTGAAAAAATTGATGAGATACGAACATTTAATAAAAAAATAGGAAAAATACACCTGAAATAATAACATACTGAACTTAAAAATGACAAAAATCTCGTATGAAAAGCTTTGAAGCAATTCTGATTTTTATTAAGGCACAGATAGACTTCACATTTACTGCAAGACATTCTTGACCTACTTTTACACGATTCCCACCGCCATCACAGAGGATTTTTTATCTCCTCGTAGATAGGCCAGTGATTGAAACCTCATACCGTTTATCCTCACAAGGTTTGGGTGTAAGTTTCGATAGTTTTGGCAGTGATTCACCATCAAATTCTTCCTGATCTAGATTCTCAGTGGCTGCATTTTTTGAACCACATAGCAGATATTCTGCTAATTCAGCACAAAGTTCCTAAAAAGATTCTACCAAATATTTTTTGAAATAACACCATGGTGTTAGAACTTCGGTTGGTTCCTCAAGTTCTTCTGCAGGTTATTCCAAACTTCTAAAAGAACTTTTCTTCCATGAAAACGTTGCTATACTTCGGGAGCTAGTAGATGCGGGTATTTCCTGTTGTTCTATACTTTCTTCAATCTCGCTTTCCTCATCTTCATCAGAGGAAGATTTTTCCTACCTGGTATTGGGCTACCAATCAACATCATCTTCATCTTCTTCAAATTCAAAATCTGACCCAACCTCGTCCACAAGTTCGAATATTGCATCCGAGTTATTTGCAAGCCTATTCAGATCGATTTTTCTAGTTTGTTCTGAAATAACGAAAGCAGTGTTTTGTATTATCACTTTCCTAAACTTCTCAATACCTGACTAACTTTTTCATCAGTTCACTCCCGACACTCACAAATGTGATACTCTTTCAAAACCCTGTTGTTGAAGAAAAACGTTGCCTTCAAATTTCAAATTTATGCAAGAAAAACAAAATTTGATGTTTTCTCGTGAATTATGAGTGAAGTTGAAACTAAAAAATGAACGTAAACATGTACTTACTTCTAAATGTAATGATGACCACACTGTCACGACAAATCACAATTTTTTACTGGATGCCATTAGGATAAAACAACGTCTGTCCGGAGAAAGGCATACGCAGCGCTCTTCATATATACGCTCACAATCATATCGTTCAGGAGCAAGCGATGTATAATAATATTTTCTACCTTATGTTCACTCAAAATAAGACGCTCACAATTGTGAGTATATGGAGCGTAAGGGATAGAGCCAAAATCTGGACGATCTTGTAGTCTTTGAAACATTACGTTTTGAAAGTTCGAGGTTTTTTTTATTGTTCGTTCATAGTCAGTCGAGGCCTACACCTGACAAATTTTCAGAATTTTTGTAGCAGCATTCCTCGTGAGACTGGCAGTGAAAACCTGAAAGTGTTTCAGAAAATGCGGAATTATCCCAGAAGAAATTCCATGTATATTATTCATTTTATTTATCACTGCGACTGCGAGCATCGTTATGGGGTTGGGTTAAATAGCTTACTAGACTCGGCCTTGAATGTTACAATTACCAGGTGTGTTTCATTTTTTATAATAACGATATTTATTCATTTATTTCGTACAACATAAAGCATGGTGTTCTTTTCGCCTACACGACTTGCGAGGATAATTCATTCGGAAACAAGGTATCCTTTTGGAAATCCATAATCGCGATTTTTTTGTGTTCCAACTGAATGATTCATTAGAGAAATTCCCGAAAAGAAATATTTCGATGAACCCTGTCGTACTGTGGGGTGTAATTGAGAAGGAAACCTAAGTTAACATCCATTCTCTCGTCCTGTTTCCATCTCCGAAAGAAATAATTGCACCTTCTTCATTTTTCCCCTGAATGCCTGTCGATGTTCGCTAGAGAGTCATCCTCAGAAACTCCAATTACCTTTTTGTCTCGATTCCTTTCATTGAAGAGCACTTCAAGAAAGACCTAGTCGGGTCACATTTTTGGCATTCTTGTTTGTTACCGAAGAACATCTCCCCGTCCCTTAACAACGCCGAAAATCCGTCGTGGAAAATGCACCGTTGGTGGAAAATTGCACGGATAAATTACAGAGTGCAGTCTTCTCATTCAACTCGCCCGTCTGATTTTTTGCATCTCTGATGGACTTGCCCGATTCTTGGCGCGATTATGATAGAAAATAAAATGAAAAATCTCTGATCCCTCTCGAGAAGCTGTTTCGCTGGATGCTCCCGACTGATATTTAAACGCACTTGCCTTTGTGGCGACTTATGGTACTTTTTTTCCTCCAGGAAGCCGTTGTGTTCTCTTTTGTGGGAACTAGAATGGGAGGAAAATTTCTGAGAGGATCCAGGCCTGCTTATGTCTGAAAAATCTGTCATTTTTTTCCTTTCATTTCAGGCAAAAACTCCAAACAACAGGAAGTTTGTAGTCATCTTAAATCGAAGAATTCGAGTAGAAATTTCACAAATTAGGGACATCGGACCCAGCCTTAGATGTCATCTACAGGGTAAGTCAATAGTCAATCGGAAAACCATTTAAATTTTGACAGAATCAAAATATTGGAATTACTAGAGAAGTGTAGACAGCTGAGCAGATCCTATTTATGAGCGGAAATATTCATGATTCATGGACTTTTCTAGGTAAAAATATGCAGCCATTTTGACCTCCGTAAGAGAATTAAGATTACGTGTCTGATTCTTCACGTGGTCTACATTCAATTTTGTCGAAATGTTTCCAAATAATTAGATGATTACAACAACCTATCAATGGATTTAAACACTCCCCGTCAATAAATTCCGGATAGGCAGAATTTTTGTCAAATTCAACACCCTGCATCTTTTTTCGTTGTTCACCGATTTTATTGAAACCCAGGTATAGTATTGCGTCTTGTTATATTTACCTGAAATTTACTCTGCGAAAATACCTGTAGTTCATCCGATATACAGGGTGAAACAAAACCTTGTGTTATACCCTTCATTTCTAAACACCCTGTGGTCAATTTGAGGCGAAAATTTGTATATCATTCAGTTTTGATTTGAAGTGTGACCCTTTCTTAACAAAAGGTTTTTTGATTTACGTCAGTATCTTTTAAAAAAAAGATACACATTTTCAAAGAAAGCGTTGCATTTTTTCAATTTTTGTTACAATTTAAAACATTACAATACCTTATCGACTAGTTAACATAAACAAACATCTGAAAATTAATAGCGTGTATTTCCACCTCGCTTTCTCATCACTTCTACCATACGACGTGGCATACTTTCAATGCATTTCCGAATTGCTTCTGGGGTATTATTTTCTCGTTCTTCAGGAAGGGCTGTTCGTAAATCGGGCAAGGTGTTGGGCTGCTAATTTCGAACATGTCTATCTAGCATATCGCATACATGTTCAATTGGATGTAAATCCGGCCTCCTGGCTGGCCACACGAATCGTTGAATATTCGCCTCTTCAAAGTATTCTGTTACAACCCGTGCAAAGTGAGGCCTAGCATTGTTCTGCATCAACAGAAATTGTTGCTTCCCCCAGAAGCAATTCGTAAATGCATTGAAAGTATGTTAGAAGTGATGAGAAAGCGAGGTGGAAATACGCGCTATTAATTTTCAGATGTTTGTTTATGTTTAATAGTCGATAAGGCATTGCAATGTTGTAAATTGTTATAAAAATTGAAGAATTGCAACACTTTCTTTGAAGATATGTATCTGTTTTTTTAAAGCAGATACTGGCGTAAATCAAAAAACATTTCGTTAAGAAAGAGTCTCATTTCAAATTCTCTGAATGATATCAAATTTTCCGCCTCAAATTCACCACAGGGTGTTTAGAAATGAAGGGTATGAAACAAGGTTTTGTTTCACCCTGTATAACGGATGAACTACAGGTATTTTCGCGAAGTAAATTTCAGGTTGACATTACAAGACCCAATACTATATCTGGTGAAAATTTCAACAAAATCGGAGAACCACGAAAAAAGATACAGGGTGTTGAATTTGACAAAAATTTTTGCCTGTCCGGAATTTATTGACGAGGAGTATAGTTATGCTTAAAAAGGGTACAATTGAAGTTGACCTGTCTCAGTGATTTCCATAATTTTTCAATAGAAGGATACAAAATATTTTATTTCATAACGAGAAATTCGTATTTTCAATAATGAAATCTCTTCGTCCAGGATCTATTTCATTTCATTGCTAAGCTGGACTCACGACAATACTAAAGTTCCCATAATATTGATTTGGAGCCAACTGTGAACGGCAAATGGATGAAATGAATAAGCCACCACGTGGGTCGGTAATAATTTACGGAATTATTATGAATCCGTACGAGACGTTCGTTCAGTAAATATAAAACACGACATCTACATATCACGAAATTGGTTGTAAAAGATGAAGCAGAAATAAAACTCGTCACGCAGATAATTAGAGTGAAATAATAAAAATCATATTTTACAGTTCCCTTCTCTGTATGCATAAAAGTTATGATACATACTCCTTAGTAATCCTTTCACAAATTTCTATTTCAGAGCCGAATCGGTAAAAATGGTAAAGATAAAATGTGTTTATTTCGACCTCAGGAAAGACTTCCTTTCGCTATTTACCCTTACTTAGAGCTGAGAATTATAAATATTCAACTTCAAATATTATGAATATTCAATATCGAAATGTTGGATGGGTTTTGTCCTAACAAATCATGTTAATAAGGTGGCAGAGGCTCTCACAAATCATCCTCTGGTTTCACCTTCTTACTGTTTTGTCATTACCAAATGAGCCAAGATAAATCACACGTTAATTACTGTTAATAGTAGAGCGGATAATTGATGAATCAATATTCAATCCGAAGGAATATTCCCTTGCTTGAGCAATTCTCTGTTCGACTACATCATCATACTGAAAGTATTTTTGAAGCGTGTAACTAGCTCGTAAATTTTTTCTACGAGAAATGTATCTGTTTGAAGACGCACTGCTAAAAGTAGTTAACGGCATCTCTTATTGGGCTCAGAAAATTTATAGTGACACATGTAACTGCCATCTGTGAGGTAAATTGGTGATCAGTGCAGTTCCTCCTTTTAAGCGCCTGAATGCTCTCCACGGGCATATTGGCCCGAGAATCCTCGGAATTTCTCAACAGAATTTACAGCCTTCTGCAGATGACGTCACTGGACTATTTCCCCTTAATGATTATAAATTACCGTCGGTCCGGCGATATATATTGTCAATGTGACAATTAGGGAGTCGGTCACGAAATTTCAGCGTGAAAATTTTCATCAATCAGATTTTGAAACACCTATTGGTTCAACTATGGGTGATAATTTTTTTTTATTTGAATTCACCCTTTGACAACCACCATTATACCACGTTAAAATTTGTATAACTCGAAAAGTTGTAGATATTGCGTGCGAGGAAATCGCCATCATATTTGATATCGATATCATTGACGAATTTCGGGTTATTCAGCAACGAAGGATTGTTTATATTGATGAGAAATCATTGATTAACACAATATTTACATGGAATTTTCGAAATGGTTTCCTCTGTGAGTTTGATTTTGCTTCAAGGTATAAAATTTTTTCAATTAGATGTTCTTTACTTCTAATTTCAACTTTGAAAACTTTTGTTTTTAAATGTCTCACCCAAGATAATCTAAAGGATAGAAATTAGGGGATCTTAGTGGCCAAACAACAGGGCCTTCACGACCAATCCATCTCTTCGGATAATTTCGGGTGATTTCACACTTTGAATGCGAAGTGGTGTGATGTTTTGTCATACTGTAAGTAAATAGAAGGGATATTTACAGTTACGAATAGTTTCCAAAAAGTTGAGGTTAATTTCACCATTCGATATTTCCGCAGAAATGTGAGGGCCAACTGGAATTGACAGAAAATCTGTGATTTTTAGAAGGTCAATTGAAAATTTAATAAAAATGTCGCGAATATGTATTCGAAAATTCTACGTGAATTTTAATTTCATGCTTTTAGTTTAGACTTCCATGTGTTTCGAATATATTAGTTTGGACTGGAGTAAATTTTTTTGCTTACGTACATCTGGGAAAAGTAGCGAACGATGTTAAACGGAATGTACAGGGTGGGCAAAATTGGTGATACTTAAACTACAACCGTGAGAGATAGAGGAAAATGAATAACACATTACGGTGGTCTTTTTTGGAGAAACTGATAATGCCATCACCTTAATTTCTCTATCTTTTTTTGTTTTCGAGTTATGGGCCAAAATTGAAATTTGGGCTATTTCAACTTTGGCCAACTGTTTGTGCTATTATGTTGATATGAAAACACTTTTTTATAGCAATCCAGTAGCGTACTTTGTTTTTCCCAAGGTTTCCTTGCTGAGATATAACATGAACTTGTGTTTTTTTCTTATGGAAACAATAGTTTGAAATGGCTTAAAAAGAATCGGCATTTTTATCCTGTTCAGATATCATGCAAAATATAGTTTGTATGTGAAATTTGAATTATTGATAATAATCAATAATTCAAATTTCAACCTACTTAATATAGTAGGCTGAATCACAGAATGGTGAATGGTGTCATTATTATTTCGCCATTGAATATTTGATTCAATTCTCCGTGGTTTGATCTCTGTTCAAAACAACTGTCAATGATTAGAATTTGGAGTCATTATTGCCGGCAATATGGAAATGTTCGGAAACTACGAGAAATGTGATATGTTAAATTGTTTTATTTTAGTAGCAATAATGACTTCAAATTGACAGTTGTTCTGCACAGAGATCAAACTACGGAGAATTGAATCAAGTATTCAATCGCAAAATAATAATGACACCACGCGTAGAGACATATTATTCTGTGATTCATCCTACTTAATACTCAATAATTCAAATTTCAAATACAAACTATATTTTTCATGATATCTGAATAAATCTGAAGGAGATGTATGATGTATGATATATTTCTGAAACGGGAAAAAATGGCGATTCTTTCTAAGTCATTTCAAACTATTGTTGCCATGAGAAAAAACACAAGTTTATGTCAGCTCAGCAAGGAAATCTCTCGGGATAAACAAAGTACGCTACTGGATTGCTATAAAAAAAGCCTATATTATTTCATCTCAACATCCTAGCAAAAACAGAAACGGAGATAATGGCCGAAGTTGAAATCGCCCAAATTTCAATTTTGGCCTATAACTCGAAAACAAAAGAAGAAAGACGAATGCAGATGATCGCATTATCAGTTTCTCCAAAAAAGATCAACGTAAAGTGTCGTTCATTTTCCTCTATCTCTCACGGTTAAAAAGTTGTTGTTCAGGCATCAACAATTTTGCCCACCCTGTACAGGGTATTCTTTTAAACCTGCCAAATTAATCTGATATTAACACAATTACCACACTGTATGTGTTAACTTCAGCTAACACACAATCCAAGAAATGATTTTATAATACATCGTCAGTGATTAATTTTCATTATTTCCATCCGTTGCAACAATCAATTATCAAGTGTCATGTAGGCTGGTCCACAATTTTGTATTATTACATTGGCATCGAATAGAATATTTTATTTGGTGTAAAAAACATATCTCCTAACAGGATGTTAAAGTTTGTGAATACAAATCAGTTTCTTACTTATAATCTTCACCACTGTCGGCTTCAGGAATTTTTTTTTCTGGAATGAAAAGTTTTTATTCAAAAAAGATATATTGAGCGAGATAACATACAGAGCAAGCACAAAAATGAATTAATTTTCGTAGATTTTTTGTGGATTGTGTTCGGTTTGTTCTAGATTATCTCGAAAACGACGCATTCTATGAAAATACAACAAGAAACTTTTTCTCAGTGAAATCTCTGTAGGTTTCAGAAGTGGAATAGCTTTCCAGGGAAAAAAAGTGGAGTAGAATAAGGTATAAAGATATGTGAGGACATATCGTCGGTCCAAAGCCAAAGTCACGAATGTGCTTTTTTGGTGTCCCGAAAATAACGTGTTTTTAAAATTGAAGACAATGCTATATTTTGTGGTACTAGGCTAGAAGTAGGAGAGGGGGATAAGCAAACTGTTTCGCGATTTTAACATCGATACCATGACTAATATCGCGATATAGGCGCATATAGGCTAGAATCACATTAATGTCTTTGGCATTGTACCGAATACATATTTATTGGTAGTTTTTTTCATGAACAAAGATGTACTATCCGATGCTGAAGTTATGGATTACAAATCTTTGTCCTTGTGAAGTTTGTTGGCATTTATGGAATTAGTTGACATCTCCTGTAATATTCGGGGAAAACAAAGATTTGAAAGTGATTTTATTAAATCGTTCTGAAGCAACTGGAGAATTCCCTAACCCAAACTAATATACCTGATTAATAATTACATAATGGAGATTCCATCGCGAGGTTGATTCAACGAATAAAAAAAGTATTTAATCAGACCGTTAACCGCGTTCCGAAACAATACGCTTCCCAATTCTCCATTTTCCTGAAACTTTTATCGGGCTGATATAGTGATAATTTTTATCATTTGATAGATCAGGAAGAAATTTATCAGCATGCAGGTTTTTTATTCCATAATGAATGGGTAGAGCACAAAAGCGAGTGCAAGTCACGATATGCGATATAGTCAACGTTTCACAGACACGCTGACATTCGAGGGATATAATGTACACTCTCTGTAGGGTATCTGATAACAGGTGATATAATAGTCATTGTATTTCGACAAAAACTGAAGCCAATTCAAGATCTATTTACTTTCGAGGAAATAACGTGAAAAATCAATCACTTGTAGAGCTTTCAGGCGTGTCGGGTGGGAAAGCGTGTTCACTCTTTTTCACGACATCAAAAGCACATGTCAGATGAATAGAAATTCCCACTGGAAATTGGGAAATTACATCATAATTGGTTCTAGACTAGCGATTGCGTTGTTCGGCTAATTGTGGCGGAGAAATGTCTGAATTCCCTCATGAATAAATAAATCATTTACGATTACTGAATTCTGGATTCATATATGAAATCTCCCCCAATAATACCACCACAAGTTTTCTGAATTTGAAAACTTTGACCCACTTCGGGAGACTTTCAAACTCAGGATCGTTTCCAAACTCTGCATTCGATAATAATATCTAAGTTATAATTATTGAAGACCTGAAATATCTACATGACAAGGACTTCGTTTGTTCGTTATTAATGGAAATTCAATATTAGATGAGACCATTTTGAGTTCGCGTCACATAATCTACATTTAATTTGTTCGAGTACACCGAATTTTAAACTCCTGCAATTAGAATCATTTCAAACACAAAATTCATACAGAGTGATTCACGAAGACTGTTCGTTAGAATAGTTAAAATAAAAACTCGAGATACACTTGACATTTTATAATTAAGCTTTGTTGGGAAAGATGAATTCTTAGAAGAAATTCAAGATTTTTACCAATTTTCATTTTTCAAATTTAATATTTTATTATTGATAATCTGATTACTCATTGAATTCTACATGTTCTCATATGTCACTGACATATTATTCTCAGGAAATTTGTGTGAAATCTGAAGAAAACATTGAAATTTTCTTCAGTCCAATGTCAATAACTTGTAGATTTTCTCATGCAAATTCCTTTTTTTCTACCTTCTATCAGAATACGATCCCACTGCTCCTCCTGCGTCAATTGAAAATTCAATTCAACCTACAGGGTGTTTCTATTTCAATGTCAGAGTCCAGTCATGACAAAAACCTCGAAATTGTTTTTCTTCGAAAGAGAATCCATTGTTTTATTAATCAGCTGAGATCTACGTTTGAAGAGTAGTCGATAAGTGTAATACCTTCTACCACCTTAAAATACTCACTGTCCAAGATATTGGGTAAAATCTCATAATCTCATTCTCGTTCACATTATTTCTTCATCCATTCTTCAGAATTAGTGATGAAGAAAAAACAAGAATTAAATGATAGATATTAATTGTTCAATCTTACGTTTCACGCCAAGGTATTATTTTCGATCACTGAAAATTCTCAACATATTGGATATCAACTTATTATTACTATTATTTTGAACAGGGGTCGTTTTGGCTAGGTCCAGCCTTCTGGGAACTTCGACCAAAGGAATCTTTTGTTTTTCAAGAACTTGTTCATTCAAATCATATCAAATGGCGTTCATAAATCCAACGACATCCTTAGAAGCTTCAGCTGTTACCTCATGAGGATCCAGAACCACTTCCTCATGTGAATAGGACTTAGTTCTGCCAGCTCTGAACACTTGCATACCATGTGTTCAGCCGTTCCTCTTCTGATCCAAATGGTCGGTAAGTTTCATCAACTGATATCCACTTCATCTTTTACCATTCTTGGCTAGAGCTGTTAAATTTTTACTATCGTTAAGAATCTAAAAATTATTTTTCGTCATGGAACGTTATTTCAATGATATTATCTTCGATCTAATTGTGATGCATGGGGAAAACGGCAAATTACCCAGAGCATTCGAAGCAAAATATCCACAGCTACCCCAAATGACGAAAGGAAAATTTTATAATTTGAAGAGAAATTTTCTGGATCATGCAGACGTATTGGGACCTTGTTAAAGCAAATCCGATTTCTGAAAATGAAATTAATACTCTAGGTTATTCCCAAGCTTATCCTCGTACGTCCTTCAGATCGGCTTCTGCTGATCTAGGAATTTCTTACGCTTCCATACAGAGAATTCGTTGTAACCACAAACTACATCCTTTTGAATTCATTAGGGTACAGAAACTGCAACAAGGCGATTATGCACGCAGAATTGCATTTTGTGAGGGATTTATAATGAGGCTCCAAGAAGATCTTAATTTTTTACGAAAAATCATCTGAACAGATGAGACAATATTTTGCCAATAGGGAATTTTCAACAGAAAAAATCGGCATTTTGGGCTCAAGAGAATTCTCGAGCAGTAAAGAAAGTTGAGAATCAATTCCAATTCAGAATTAATGTGTTCTGTTCAATAATGAACAATCAGACTCATTATTACATAAAAAACGAAAACTTTAATAGTATAGCTGTTTCGTGATTTCTAATAGAAGTATTAGAAAAATTCCTGGATGATTTGCAGATCCATTGTAATAATGATGGTTGCTTTCAAATAGCTGGAGTGCCAGCTCATTCCAAAATATAAGAAGATGCAGTGGCGTAGCAGAGGGCCCCGCTGACCCCGCAGTGCGGGGGCCCCGACACTAAGGGGGCCCCCAAGACAAACGAAAAGCTCTAAATGGGGCCCCAATAACTATTGAACTTGCCGATTCGCGACATTTTTCCCATGAAATAATAAACAAAACCTAAACAATGAAGGTACAGTTATTATTCTCGAAAAATAGAGAAATATTACTGAATTATGTTCAAAACATATATAACGTTTACAGTAATTCGATTCGATATATTACTGAATCACATCCTGTGCTACCCTATTTTTAGGAGTTTTTCATATAGCGTCAAGTTTTTCGGTATTTCTCTTTGAACATCGCCACATGAACCTTTTATTGAGGGCTCGGCGGCTTATTTGACGTGTTGTTCTTCGGGCGGCTTGCGGCTTATTTGATATTGCAGAAATTATTGTCAGTTCTCCAATCAGGATATTTTTATGAAGAATGGGAAAGTATTATGATATCTTTTGATTTGCATTTCCATTCTAGTGGTGAGAGAAGCAAGCACAACAAGTGTTTGAATACGAAACCACGTTGTGAGTTTGTTTAGAATCAAAGACAAAGTTTTCAATATTCTGACTTTTTAAGTACCTTCAGGATTAAAATTTCATTGTAGTTCTAGAATTAATTGCGTAGTTTATTTATCCGTTAAGAAACGTCTCTCGTATTTTTTCATTCCTAATATTGAAAAAAAGAAAGTTGAATGCACAAATTAGAATCGGCAATTTGAATATATTATTATTTTTCAGATATTATAAAAAATGTGAAAGCGGAAAAGAAAATATTTGAGTTTTTAAAATTGCAAAAAGCCAATGCCAGAGTCACAATCAATTATTCAGCACAGTGGTGTATCAGAGGGCCCCGGCACTAAAGGGACACCCAAGCCAAACAAAAAGCTTCAAAAGGGACCCGAATAATTACATTCTATAGAACTTGCCGATTCCCTATATTGTTCATATGATATAATGAACAAAACTTAAAAAATTGTATAAAAAAAACATATAAGGTTTCCAATAATTCCATTCAAAATTCGAATTATCACTCAATTACTCCCTGTGCTACCCTGTTTTCAACAGTTTTTCAATATAACACTCGATATAACGTCAAACTTTTCGGGACTCTCTTTGAACATCGCCAAATGATCGTTTTATTGGGCTCGAGATAATCAAGAATTATTTTAGGAATTCATTGGGGTAAACACGTCTATCAAACTTTTGAGCCTACACCAGTTTTGAACAAGAAGTAGGTAGCCTGAGGCTTGGAAATCGACAAGATGATGAATACATATGTTTGAACAAAAAAATTAAAGAAGATTAATGCATTATTGTAAAATAATTCATCAAGTTTTGTATCACATTGATTTCTTTCTTAGTTATTTTTATATCAGAGTTTATATTATTTTGTTTAGGAATTCTATTTATTCAATATATTTTCTTCTTCTTCTTTCATTTTCTTCAATATTTTTCTTTAAAAAACGTCAGGGGAAATTTGTCATAAATATCATAGATCTAAAGGGGCCCCGACTGAAATCTTGCGGGGGGGCCCCCGAATTTTGCGCTACGCCACTGAGAACATGCCAAGCTAACACATTTATTCGAAGATCGTTGGTGGGGAAATAGATATCATTTCTTTGGGCTGCTTGATCACAGGATTTCACTCCTCTAGATACTTCTTCAAGGTTTTGTAAATTTGAATTATTTCGCAATGTCATCCCGAAAAATAAATTGGTTCATTTTGGTTTGTATTTAAAATTCTTGACCATCGGCTATCATAATCGAGGTTTATGAATGTTAATGACAAAAATGTCACAAAATTCGAAAGAAATTAATAAAATTCCTTCAATCGCACTGTTCTGAATTAACTCAATATTATCTCTCGAATGAATCTCCTGAAGGAGAATCACCTCTCCATCATGCTGGTTATCTAATATCTTTAGACCTAGAGAGTTTTTTCAAATCAGGTTCGGCCATCCAAGCGATGATTTTTCGGATATTTGAAGACCGCTACGTGTCCCTGATAAAGGGGAATCATCTTCCATAGATAAATTTTCATTATGGAACGTACAAAAAGAACTCGGAAAGAATTCACCGTAGGAAAACGCAGAATTCCTCCTGAGTGCTGGAAGATCTTCTTAAATATTTCATCAATCCTGAAAGCGACTTGCACAAACAGGAGAGCTACAATAAATCGGGTCCCCTTCAAATATAATTAAGTGTATCTAGTACACATCTCGCGTTTTCCTGAATGGAAAATGTTTGAAGTGGGTGGTTTTCTCTTTTTCGAAGGTTGAAGGTGTGCTTATCTGGCTAATTTAATCAATTTCCAAGATTTGCCTTGTAATTCAGTTATGCTAATTCGGACTGCATTTCAGCGATTTGCATGTCATTTAAGATTATCTGAAATGCGAAGCTATCAGGTTTCGTTTAATATTTATATATTCATTTTGGGTTCACGTGGCAAGGAATGAAATTACTATAATATCGATATGGCGCTTTGATACATTCAATTTTAGTCAATGAACGTTTAGATGAGGGCGTCGTTTTGAATATACTCGTAGTTTCATATCCTTAACGATGATTCAGGTGTGATTTTGAACTGGATTAACCTATTTGCTTCAGATACTGATTGAAATATATTCTGGGATGATTATGCATTTTCTGAAACTATTCAACTTCTTAGGTATCCGGGGTTTTCAGTACCAGTGCCTGTATCAACTTCAATAAAAAAACTTTCAAATGATGGAAATGCTCTTTCCTAGATTCTTTCACGAATTTATCAGGTGCCGATCAGTTGGGATAAGTGGTTGGCTGAAAAAGAATGAGCAAAAAATCTTTAACCTATTAAAACACGTAGGTAGCACTTCTATTTCAGACTCGTTCATCAGACAAAATCGTGAAAATTCAGAAAAGTTAGTTTGTCATTTGTCTTTTAGCAACACATAGGAACATTAATTAATTTAATTTTGAAATTTCTTCGTGTTAGTTCTTTTCTCAAAGAAATTGAGACGAATTCGATTGAGTCCTACTTAACCCATATCATCAACTTAATTGAAAAAATAAAAATACACGTTTGCATTTTTCTTTTAAAATATTGAAATTCCATCAGAAGAATTCATCATGTAATCTCCTGTATTGCAACACACATGATTTGTTTTCTTGAATCTATTTACTTTTCTATTTTCAAGGTTATTTCTACATTCATGCCTACTTATCCCTAAATTTCTTGATGTCTCTCTTGTGAGAATTTTTCCAGAAATACAGGGACTATTGTGAACAGATTTTTTTTATTTTTGTCTCTCATTCGATGGTTTAGTTTTCTTGGTAGACAGCTTAAATCAAATTATGTTTTGCAAACAGTTCTTATGTTTAGGAACAACCCATTCCTCTAATTTTGACTGGAATGTCATGAATATGAGGAATCAAAAATAAGTAGGTACATAATTCCGAAAGCTTGATTTTCACCAAATAGATACGACATCACAAATTGAAATAAGTACAGAAGAACTCGCGAAAGGGATAGAACAAATACCTATCCTATATAATATTGATACTAATGCAGGGTTATTCACGAATATGGCTCTATAAAATATTTTTAGGAAAGACGCAAGATTCAGGATTGAAATTCTGAAGGTGATCTTCAAGTAAGAAGACGGCTTCTCTTTTATTTTTTGAAGGTTCTAGGACTTCCGGTTTTTCCGGAAGTGACATCAACTTTCGTTTTTCAAATGGACCCATTTTTTTATTACATGAATAGATTCTACATCTCCTCCAAATGAGGATATACGAAAAAAAAATTCTCATTTTTGAGAATCTCCGAAAAGAAAGGCTGATGCTTCTTTTCCGAGAGCGTGATTTTCAGAATATGATAGAGGAGGTCACAAATTCTTTGTCAAAGTTAGAAGTGACGAAACATCAAAAAATCGTTTTTTATTTCAAATTGGAACCCCATTTTTTCGAAATCTTCTTCAAAAAATAAGAGGAGCAGACGTCCAAAACTTTTATCCCAAAATGAATGTTTTTCGAGATATTCAGGGAAAATGATTTTGTCTACAATTTTCAATCTCATTCCGAATGTGTTTTTTTTTTACTGGAAAATAATCAGCGGTCAATTGAAATTTTTGGAGATCTCTGTTATCGAGAAAATATTTTCTTATAGTTCAGACCATAAGATGGTATGCAAGATCTCGAGATCACACACCGCTGGAGATCTTCTTTTGAAGGGATTTGAAAGATCGTGTGTATCAGATTCCTCCTATTGATTTGGAAGATATAATAAACAAAATAAGGAATGAATGTAATGCTCTTAATGCTGAGGTGTTGGGAAGTGTTACTCCGCGTGAACTACTGAAAGATGTGTAGAAGCAGGTGGACAATACTTCGAACGTATGCGTCAGTTATGATATTCTTGTGCTCCCTCCTTTCGTAATGTTTTACTTCTTTTACTATTCATCGTTTTTTTTACGTTCGGTAAAATACATAGTTGATTTCGAGTTAGGTTTTTCTTATTTTTCAACGTTCATGCGAAATACAAAACTTTTTTTTATAGCACTGATTGCAATGAAGATTAAATAAAGTATATTTGTTCATAAATTATTATCAATTATTATTGGAGTCAGAGCCAAGATTACACAGAATATCGTTGCCCACTGCAATTCTTTCAATTCTTAATATCAAGTGACTTTCAATTTATTTTCTCCTTAGTTGGAACAAGTATACTGGGTGAGAAATGCCCCTGTGTGGGGCATTTCTCACTCAGAAACTAATGGAATGTATTTCAACAATTTTTTCAATTATTTTTACTTTTAATCAATGTTATTTTATTTCTTCTTTCTTTCCAAAATTTTTCCCTGATATAAAAACCCGAGAAAATTTCTATATTGAAACAGAGAGTTGGTTATTATCTATCTTATCATCCGTAGCCTTGTCAACAACATCTCGAACAACAAATAAGTTAAGAGAGCCTTTAAAGTGATTGATCCTGAGAAATTGGCGATACATATTGTGAATTGTCGGTTGTATGGAAATCTCAGCAGACGTAAAATTGTTCCGACAGAAACGAAGACGGGTGTAGCGAATGATTTTGTTCCCCTGTTACATTATCAGGGCCTAATATCATATCCTATTCCTATTTTTCAATCTGAGTGGTGCCGCAAGCCACCAGAAAGTTATCAATGCATTAGTGATGGTGCCAGTGTTGCGATGGGGTTGCGTCGCATTGTCGAAAGATGTAACCAAATTGAATTCCGCCCGCGCTTGTCAGCCCATTCTACTGTAAACAAATCGCATTCAAATACTTAAAATTTTTAAATTTGAGGGGGTTAGGGTGGCACGCACTCTATGCAATTTTAGACTCGGTTTCACGGAAATGTCATCTGATGAGCATTGTTAAGATTGTCACGACATCTGCCAGGAAATCCGTCAACTGCGTTCTTTTCAATTTAATTAATGGTTTAATTCTGATTTGAAAGCATCGACTGTCATGCAGTTTAAACTCCCTAACATTATGGTATCACTTGTTCACTTCAAATACACGATGAGTAGCCAACCGCGAACGATATTTACTCCATTATTGCACGCATTAATGCGTCTGGAAATTATGTACTATTCGCATTTAATCATTTGTTCCGTTCGATGTGAATTTTGAAGGCATTCGCGCGAATTAATCTCTTCTTAGAAATCATCTCAACATGACACACCCTTGAAATAGTCCAAGATATAAAGTGTAGTGTGTGTTCATAATTTGACAAATTTATGAACGGCATGAGAGAGGAGTTTTTCGTCTTTTTGTGATACATAAATGAATATAAAAACTCAGAAGAAGAACAAATGAAATGTCATATTTCATGAAAAAAGGATTAGTCACTACATGTCTCAACGTAACTGAAAAAAAAATTGAATAAAAAAAGCGACATGAAATCAAAACTTCAACACAGAGTCAAAGATACAAGAAAGTACTGCAGCTCAATGCAGAAACTTTGAAAAATTAAACTGTTCAATACATACTTTGGAGATGCAATCAGCAGAATAACTGTATTTGGTTTCATTTTCCAGAGGCCATTAATTTTCTGGTTTTTCGAAAGAAGTTCTTTAAAGTTGACCTTTTATTTTCAAAAATAATTTTTTTTTTCACTTCTTCCTCAATCTTGAATGTTTTGGAGAAAAAAATTTTTTTTTAAATCTCGAATATTTGAAAATGCCTTTCTTACGATTGGAAAAACTTTCGAATTATTTTCGAAGAAAAATAGAAATTCTCACTGAAGAAAAATTTTTTTCTTAACTGGATTCAAAGTTCATATTTCTAAGCTGCTCACAGTACTCGTGCAAAATTCTGAGCGATAAAATTTTTCCGTTCTCCGTTAATTTTTTTTTTCAGTGATAATCTTAATTTTTTTCTCGATGTTTTCAGAACTTAATTTAATGGTTTTTTTTTCAATCCTGAAAAAATTTTAA
This sequence comes from Hippodamia convergens, assembly GCA_038502775.1. Classification (NCBI taxonomy): domain Eukaryota; kingdom Metazoa; phylum Arthropoda; class Insecta; order Coleoptera; family Coccinellidae; genus Hippodamia; species Hippodamia convergens. The sequence continues at coordinate 10,732,986 of CM076613.1, forward strand.
ATATTCGAGATTTTTGAAAAAATTTTTTAAAATTTTTTTGTAATCTCTAGAACATTCAAAATCGAGAGAAAAGTGAAGAAAAATGAATAATGTATTTTTGAAAAGAACAGGTAAACTTTAAGGAACGAAAACCTTGTTCCCTTAATTTTTTCAGAATTTCGGATTTACCGATTTGAATAGGCCTTCGGGGTACATTAGGCTGTAAAATTTTCTCATAACCTTAGCTTTTCCCTAATACAGGCCGTTAACCAACAAATGGCAAAATGGCATTTTCTTGGTCTTTTTTCACATTACCGTTACAGGTGAAAAAAATTTGTTTTCAATCAGACATGAACAATTTTTGTAGAAGTTTCTGCAGAAAAAGAAACCGGCTGTCGGTTTGCTAGGCTTTCAGTAGTTCAGGAAATATCGGCAGTTGAGTGAAAAAGGGTCCTTTTGCATTCAAAATTGGATATCTCGAGGACAAATGGTCAATTCCTAGGGTAAACAAAAACAAATTAGGGCTGACTAATGAGGCCATTCATAAATTTGAAAAAAATTTTTTTCGTGCTTTATCCGAAGATTGCATGGCTACCGGTACTCTGAAAAATTGTTGTCTAATAAATTCAGAAACAAGAGTCTTCAATCTTCAAAAGTTGTTTTTTCCAATACACATACTACCATTTTTTACTGGAACACAGCCTGTTGAAAAACACCAGGAAATTTGGAAGATTTTTATGTTCCTTTAATTGTTGCGAGAAGTATATTTCATAAGGTGCTCAAATTGTTTCAATACAGCCAAACAATTGATCCTCAAATGAGTTTCGAATATTATGCAACATTTCTGAGGTTGTCACCTGTTCTTTCGAGCAATTCGGCCGTCGTCGTGGATTAGTTCTGGGTTAGTTTCTGAGGTTATTTGTCGACATTCTTGAATAATTCACTGAAGTTAATCATCTATAGATATTGGCTGAGTGGCTTAATTGTCTTATGTCTAAATTTTCACTTATGCTATTATACACTTTTGTTATTTTCTTGCAGAAGTGAATCCAAAATGCAATAATCTTCAGGGTCTGCCATTTGAAAAATTAAGAGGGGGGCCCATGGAAGGGAGAGTTTTTAAAGTTTTAACGTCTTCATATGAGAAAAAAAGACCTCACTTTATATGATTTTTGATGTGTTTTTTCAGCTTGATGAAAATTTCATCCAGCCAGACTGTAAAATATATTAACTGACAAAGAAATTGCAACATCCAGAGGAAGCTGTTTAAATTTAAATTTTTTTCAGTAGACCATAGATAATATAGCAAGGAGTAAATGATTAAAATGTGGAGTAAAAAAACAAAGAGTATTATTATAGTATATTAGTCCACCAGTTCCCAAAACGTCTTGGCATTGATGAAAGAAGTGGGGGTTAATTTCTAAGCATTCTGCCCATGATGTCCGATGTCCCAAACATGTTCTATGGGCGAAAGATCCGAGGGATCTGGGCGGCTATAGCAAAAGATGCACTTGGTTCGCTTCAAGAACGTTTAAATTTATTCTGGCTGCTGAAATATTGGATTTTCGAGCCAGTTAAGGTAAGGGATAACATATCGTCGGTCCAATGCCAAATGCATATTTGATGTTTGACAAAAACTCGATTTACAAATTCAAGAAATTGCCAAGAATCGAGATTTTAATTTGTTGAACTTAATCACTACTGTACAAAAAAATTAAATCTTTATTTTCAGCAATGTATTGAATTTTTAAACGCGTTTTTCTCAAACATCAATTATGCTCGTTCGTGACTTTGGCATTGGACCGATGATACTGCTCCACTATTTCATGAAGATAACGGAGTGCTCCTCGAACAGCTAGCTTGTTGTAAAATTTTCAAGAAACTACCTCAATATTTAGGTAACAAAGAATGTTTACATGAAGAAAAAACCTTCACTATTTTTTTCTCCAAATTTTAAACATTTACTCCCTGCTATACTATCTGTTTTCCATAAAAAAATTTTAAATTTGAACAGCTCCTTCAGGGTGTGGCAGTTTCTTTATCAGTTAGTTCAATTCAAGATCAACGAAGCACTTCGAAATCATTATTGCACCGATGGTTCATACAACTACAAAACAAAGTTATGAAAATATTGCAGGTGAACTCATCTACGTTGAAAAATACTCTAACTGTGTAGGTAACATCATAGCTATCAAATTCATATTTTCTGAGATATCAGGAAATAGTATATTCTAATACAAGTTGCAGAATGAGCTCCTATTCCAACACGAATGCGAAATTCGAAAACGAGCGACGAAGGAGAGAGTTTTCGAAAGCATGAGTGTTGGAATTGCCTTCTGCAACGAGTATTAGACGACATTTTCTCTATTTCAGTCAAGTTTTGTGGAAAACTCTCGAAATTCAAATGAAAATTCAGATTAGTGACTTTTGTATTGTATCTTGGCAGTTGGTGTCACTAACGAAAATTTGACAGATTGCGGATTTGATTCGAAAATTGAGTGGATCGGAGGTCAGTACTGGCAACCACAAAACGAAAAATATAACTGAAAACAATGCTGTAATGAGTTTCATTACAGCACTACTTTTAGTACTGTAATGAACTCATTACGATACTGAAATAGAGAAAAACTATTTACGTGATCACGTTTCGAATTTTATTCTTTTCAAAAAAAAAGTCTATATAATTCAAAATATTCACTTCTACCAATAACATGATCGAGTAAGTTGTTTTCCCGAATATCTCAGAAACAATAATATCAGGTTATTGGTATAATTACTATGCTCACATTATTTTGCAACGCAAATTTTATATGGGTATATAAAAATAATGTTATAATTTCAAAAAATTTTGTTTTCACGTCTCAAAATCGTCAAATTCGACAACCCTTTTCTTGTCTCCTGTATCCTGATTTTTAGTTCTAGCTACTGTGGAAGAAGTATTAGTTTCACTTCTCTCGGAGCCTAAATGAAAAACCTTGAAGATATCCATGTTTCAGCAAATCTCCATTTTCAATTCGGTTGAAAAAAATTTTCGGATGGACATTCGAAAATTCGACATTGGAACAACTCATATTTCATAAGGAATCTATTTTTATCATAAAATATGGGGCTACCATAATTGAACCAGCATTTCTAAATAATGACAAAATTTATTAAATACCTCCTACTGCAATTCTCGTGATTGATTTCTCAATGGGTGCAGTAATAATTGAAACTATATTGGAAGTAATACGAACGAATAAAAAGAATATATGATAAATTTGAAGAACTAAGCAAGAAACCAATAAAATCCGTATCAGAAAGAATGTAAAAGGGCCTGAATGAGCTCAAGGTCCATAATGAAACTGGCAAAAAGAAGCATTAGGAAGATGTTGAATGAATAAATAACAGGAAAACTGATATGAGAGGCGTACACAAAATAAAAATCGTGTACCAACGATCGAACGCTAGCCAACAGTTCCCTCACTTCATCATCGAATTAGTGGAGCAGCTTCTGTATGGATTAATTGGCCGTTGACGATGTGTGAGCGTTATAAATGACCTATACCCTCCAAGTTTTTCAATGGAAGCCAACAATTTGGGACGAGGAAATCGGGGGCAATCCGCAAGCAGCATCAACAAATGAATAGCGCGTGTCAGAGTAGGCACAGAGAAGCTTTGCCACCGTAACTCAATCTCTTTTGCCATTAATCCTGTGATAAGAAAGGGCGTTATCAGGCAATTGTTGCTACGCTACAAAACTGTTCATTAATTATTATGTCTTCGCGAAATACTGTTAATTTCGTTTAACGAGATTTCTCTTATCGCTAACTTATGCCTCCAGTTTTCCATTTGTCAGGGCTGCGTTGGATGAATATTGTTCGTTAATGATCGATGGGGCCTTTGTGATGGTGATGACGTTCTTGATGTCTCTACAGAATCCCTTTCTAAACTAGCAACAATTTTACGATCACTTGAAAATTTTCAATTACCTCCCCATCGAAATTTTCTTGAGCATCTTTAACATGAGATTAAATTAAAATGATTATCTTGAATTGAACGAAATCATCATAAGGTGAGAAACGAGAGGTCTGTTTATTTATATGTACATCTGTTTATCTCCTTCAACCCATCTCTCGACACGGATATAAAATCAACTCTTTGAAACCTCGCTTTTTTTAGTAACATATTTACACATAACAAAAGAGGGGTTCTGCATACCTAAATGAAACCCGATGCCACAATTCTCGCTTCATTGAAGTCACGTGTTGAAATTCGAAAATTACGTCATCCGAACAGAATTAATGAGACCGAACCAGAAAGAACACCAGATACATTAGTGCAGTGACACATTCAAAATATGTCACGCATGCCTCTGTCAATGTAGAACGGTACTGTTTTTTTAGGGCTATATTTAAAATAATCAACATCGGTTAATTTATCACTCTAGCATGATAGATCAGCTGAGCGGTGAAATGTTCGATATTATTATGTTTGGCAGTGCCTCTCATTATATTTTATTAATTCAGGGATCCTCTGAAGGCATACAGAAAGATGCTCAATAGTTTGTTTTCAGAGAAATAAAAACTTTTGTAGCAGGCAGCTTCATTTGACAGATGAGTTCAGGGAACATTTCTCGTCTGTATTGCATCGTTAAGAATCGATAAATTTTCTTGCAATAATTATGCAACTTTATATCTGGTTTTTGAGCTTTTTACAAAAGTGATTCCTCATGTTCATGTATTTTCAGAAGAAATACCAAGTACTGGTTCTAAATTCAACATAAGAACGGTTATCAAATAACGCAATATTTCAAGATTATTACTGACGAAAACAAAACCTTTGAATGAGAAAAAAATTCAAATAATTATACAGGGTGAGTCGGGAGGAACGGACCAAACTTCAGGTGTGTATTCTATAGCTCGAAATAATATAAAAAAACTCATATGTTGTTATCCGATTTTCATTTGTTATGAAACTATAGCGTCATTATAAGAAACAACATTTTCTATATTAAAATGGTTTCATTTATAGCATTATTCTAATGAATGCACGAAAATCCTGCCATTAACCTCGAAACACATTCGTCTGCGAAGGGCTCTCGATGCTTTTCTGATTGATGCGTGCTTTTCTTTAAAAAGCAATGCTGTATTTCTAATGCGTCGAATTAGAGCATCCCGAGTGCCAACTTTAACTTTGTATACCTCGTTCTTGAACCAGCCCCACAAACAATGGTGTTAGGTTTGGAGATCTTGGAGGCCAACTAATACGACCACAGCGACCAATCCAAAGTCCGAGAAACTCTTGATCTGAATATTGGTTGACCTTATTTAAATATTTTAATTACCCTATAGTTTGAAAACAAATGAGCATCGGATAACAACATATGAGTTTTTTGGAATTATTTCGACCTGCAGAATAAACACCTGAAGTTTGGTCCGTTCCTCCCGACTCACCCTGTATATACATTCCCTGCATTTGTGGAAAAACTTTTACATGAGATACATCAAGACCTTCAGAAATGAGACAGCATGAACATGATAATAACATAAACAAAGAGATTCTGGTATATCGCAGATTGCAGACCTATACGTTCCAATACCGGCGATCGCGCATGATTGATTGAAACAACACGAAAATACTAATAGCGGAACCTGATAATTATAAAATAAAAATTCCGTAGGATTGAATCAAATTTAGATTGATTTGTTAAGGAAAGAACTAATATCAGGGAATTTTGAAATGAATGAGAGCAATGTCACAATCATAATTTTCCTGAAAACTCAATTTGGATTTTCTGTCCCAGTCTCTGAAACAATAAGAACAAATTTTTGAATAATATAAGAAAGGCCCCTGCGTGAAAAGTTGAGCACTAATTTGTCTAGGGCCGAAACTTTACGAGAAGAAATTGTTGCCTAAAAATGAACAAAAAGAAAACACTTTGAACTCTAGCTTTCATTCAACTTCGTAGAATCGCGACAATATTTGTATTTTTGATTAATATTTGTCAATACATGATGAACATAGATTAATATTGATTACTAGATGTTGATATCGTTATTTTATTTCAAAATTCCCTGAAACCAGTTCTTTTTTCAATAAACGCATCCAAATTCGATCTATTTCTACTGAACAATTGGCGAGATTATTAGCCTCATCCAACAAAATACAAGCTGACTCCATGATTTTTCTTTTATAACCATTAAGTTCCGTCATTAGAATTTCTGTTACATTCCAATCCATCATGTGATTGCCGGTATTGGAACACACTTGATCTGCTATCTGCGATCTAGCAATATCTCTATTTTTTATGTTATTCTTATGTTTACTTTTTCGGATTTCTGATGGTCTTGATGTTTCTCGTGTATTTATACCCCGAAACGTTACGCTAAAGAGTTCAAAGTATTTTCTTTCTGTTCATTGTTAGGCAACAATTTCTTCTCATAATGTTTTGTCCCCTGACAAATAAGTGCTCAAATTTTTACGAATGAGCCTTTCTTATATTATTCAAAAAATTTTTTAAATTGTTTCTTGTTTTAGAGACTGGTAGAGAAAACCCAAATTAAGTTTTCAGGAAAATGCAAAGGCCTCCCAGACAATATTTCAATAGATATCATAATCATAATGAATGATATTAGTCTATGTACACGATCTTTCGACAAAAATAATTTGAAAAATCAAAAATTCTCACGATCCTGAAAAGTTTCATGAATTCAAGAGTTTGTCTGACTGATCTTTTTTCAATGTAAGGTAACAAATTTTTGAAAAGAATTGGCTCCGCGCAAATTAGTTCACAAGTTTCACGTAGGGTCCTTTTTTTTATCATTCAAAAACTCTTCTGATTGAATTAGGAGAGAAAACTCTGAAAAAAAATTTGGAAAATGCAAAGTTCTCCCAGAAAATATTTCAATAGATATCTGAAAGACTCAGTAACTTCCAGATTTCTAATTCAGTGTCATTAGTCAATTGCAGCGTAGTAATGAATGAAAATGTCACCTCATCAACAATTTATTTGTTGTATTTACATCTGATATCATTTTTAGGCAGGAGCTGGAAGGCTTCATCTTATCGGTGTCCGTATCGGAGTTGTAACTCAACGATTTAACGACTAACGAGGGATTCCTAAAATCCCTTAAATTCGATCACTATCTGTTAATCCTTCTGCCTCCTGATCTCCGGAACTCGGGTTACCTCTCTTGTCTGCAGCATTCTCACCTCATCTATAACTCCTATCGACTGTCAGCCAGATAATCGACTATGAATAGACAGCAATTCTCACACGGGGTCGACCACAATGCTATTTTGACGTAGAAGAAAATAATTCCCTTCTGGAGCGCTCAGAATGTCGATGTCGCCACTTGGTATCCACGTCGTTGCGTTCATTCAAAACCCGACACCTTGAACATCGAACATTTACCCCGAATATCTTGGTTTGATTTGTGGCACAATCGAATTTCAACACTTAGGGGTGACACTTGTAATAAAAAGTGGCAGTTGGGACGAGTCAACCCTTATGCTGTATTCGCGTCATTGTGTTTCGCGCAATTAAATGTGATGTTAAATGAAATCGTCGCTTAACACGGTTTGCTTCGAATTGCACTGAGATGTCGTTTAGGGTTGCGTTCATAAACTTACTCAGAGTAAGCTCTTCTTACTCTGAAGCTTTCACAAACTTACTTTGTCTTCCTCGGAGTATGCTCTGTGAGCGTTCATAAACTTCCTCTGAGTAAGCTCTGCATACTCTGCTATTTGGGAGTAAACACATACTCAGACAGCTGTGACGTACGATTTTCATTCTGTCTTGATCCCACAGACTTTTTGAAACTTGAATATTATTCGAATAAGAATTTATTTATCGTTTTGTTTTGTTCCAATAACGAAATACGAAACAATTAATTTTCCACGTGAAACAACTATTCTGTGAAATAAAGAAATATAGGAAAGAATTACTTTGATGATTAATAAATTTGATAAAATTGCTAGCAGTGAATGAACGAAGCTCAAAGTAAACTTCACCAGACAATGGAGTTTCGAAAAGAGTTTCCCAATGTATTGCAGAACCTAGAGTGGTCCGGTCCGTTCAAGTTCAAATAAATCGAGACATAAAAAGTCCCACAATAACTGTTTTTTGTACCTGATTAGAAATCCTTGTTGATATTTTGTTATATTCAAGAGTTTAGATCTGTCAAGGTTCATTCATATTTTGCCTCTTCTTTCATACAATATTTTTTAACTTCTTTTTGTGAGCTTCCTTAAATGAAACTATTTCTTGTTATGAAGTATTTAATTCTTTCTGGCGTAGAGTCAATAAAACAACAAAACATGTTATAACATTTTTAATTTTCTTCTTGCAAGAAAAAATTACAGACAATAATATTCTTTTTCATTGTTTCTGTCTCATCAAAAGTATTTCAACGTCCTGAGAATCATCAAAAAAACACAATTGTTCTCTGCTTTTAAAATAAAAGAAAAATAGACTATACTTCGAAGACACATCTAAAAATGTACGACTAGAGAGAATTCTTTTCTTAAACTTCTATTATTCATTCATGATAGCAAATATTCAATATTAAAATGATATATAAATAATGTATATACAAAAGTATTATTCATAACCTATACCTTTGTTTACTTGTTTGAATGACATTTGTCTGGGTAAGTTTGTGAACGCAGCCTAGATGTGTTTTTATTCGTATAGAATTCTAGTAGGACCAACCTTATTTACTGAACCTTTTCAGGTTTTCAATATCATCAAATTCAATAAGAGAATTTCAAATAATAGAAATACTAATTTGTCATGAACATCGATTGAGAGAAATTGTCGTCCAATATTTTTCTGATCATGTCATTCTCAGAAAACCTACATGAAATTCACCATTAAATCAGAACATAATAATCAACATTTTTACTGAGATGTTTCAATGGAAAAACTCAGATCCTTTTGTCCCTCAGAATACCTCGTACTTCAGGAAAACCATGATACGACCAAAATATTGCAGCTTCAAAGTATTTATTTCTATGATTAAAGTTGGCCATTTTGATTCCTGTCCTCGCTCAGTGAACGACGGTGTTTTTGAATCTCCGAACTATTTATTTTTGGAATGACAAAACCCTTGTAATAGTGGAAAAAAAATTGGCTAAGCCCTAACACGTCGCTCTTTTCAAAAGCTCAGTAAGAGTTTTTTACATTTGCCTGTAGTCGAACGTGAAGTCAATGTAATGAGAGGACGATTAAAAAAATGCATTTTATGACAGAAAAAGTACTTGAACTGTGAAATCAGTCATCTGTTGGGTAGAGTCCAAAAATGTTCTTCTGCCTCCTCTTCACAATCAACTTGAGTTGATGAAAACTGTGTGAAGGCGTGAAGGCTATGAATAAAGATGGTAATGGTTTTAAATTTTGATTACGAGAGCTAAAATGATACAATTCATATTGAAACAAAAAGGTACCTAGCTGAGGTTGGAGCAACACAGACTATACAGGTCTGCAGTATGATTAATTGAGGAAAGGAAAAAACCTCAGCTGAAAAAAAAACCCTTACCCCGCCCGTGAAAAAAATAATTTGAAATATTTAATATCAGGAAAATCTCATCCGTCGATGGGCTCAGATAAACAGATTCCTCCCAAAACGGCTCGCAGTTCTTAATCTGAAATGAAAAATGACAGAAGCAGAAAAGAAACCAATGATTCAGAATAAATCAAATTATTTTGAAATTAACCACCCATTTCAGAAATGCATTCATTACTTTATGTATAGCCTCGAAACCATCTTGAAATGTATAAATGGGACAACTATTTATAAGATGTTCAATAGTCTCCTCATTTTCCTCACTCTCACAACTAGGACACTCAACCGAATTCCATCGGAAGAGCATGCTATTACATCGTCCATGGCCTGTTCTAATGCGATTTAGAACAGACCATATTCTCCTGGGAAAATCAAAATCAGGAACTCTAATGGAAGGATCAGAAATAAGATCTTTATTGAAAAAATTTGATACATTCCATTCAGATTGCCACATTTCTTTGTCGCTTCTATTCATATCAATCAGAAAATTTGACCAAAAACGTTTACGCGACTTCAATCTGGGGAACCTATTATCTGGAATATAGGTGAGTATGGGAAATGAATTTGGAAAGGAATTGAATTTGTTTCAAAATTTCAAAGCTGTTGTCTCTCTGTGAATATGGAGAGATACAATATTTGAGAGGACTGGTAACCAAGAAGTAGGTGTAGACTTGATAGTACCAGTAATAATCCTCATAGAAAAATTTAGTTGGGCATCAATTTTTTTTTACATGAACACTATTCAACCAAACAGGGCAACAATATTTAGCAGCAGAAAAAACCAAAGCAAGCGCAGCCGTTCGGAGTATTGTTGCATCAGCGCCCCATGAGGAACCAGCTAGTTTCTGAAGAATATTGTTTCGAGTTTTAAGCTCCAAACGCAGATCATCTGAATGGGCGTTGAAATTTAGAGAGGAATCAAGTTATATTCCCAGGTCTCTAGGATTGAAATTATGTTTGAATAATAAATTAATAATAATAATTATTATTATTTGTTGGTAGTTATCTGAATTTTCATTCTGATCCTCAATTGATTGTCAGAACTCTCATTGAAACAACACCCTATGATGATGATCATTTGGATCTACAACTACACCCAGAATCAGAAAAAATGAACTTATATATATATATATATATATATCGGGTTTTAAACAGATTAAATCTGCATTCCCACGCCTAAACGCCATCTCCTTCTGTCTTGGGCATCCTCCTCGTTCAAATGCCGTTCTTCCATGGACTGACGGACCCCTTCAATCCAGGATCGACGTGGCCGACCTCTCTTTCTTTTTCCAGGTGGTTGCCAGTGATACATTCGATGCGGCCATCTCTCTGGGTTCATTCTTAAAACGTGTCCAAACCACCTAAGTCTTCGTTTTTCTACTCTTTCCACCACAGTCTCATGTGCGTCCATAATACTTCTGATCTCCTCATTCCTCACCCTTTCTCTTCTAGATCTTCGAGCACCTCTCCTTAGATAGTCCATTTCGATGGCATTGAGCTTCCTTTTAACCGCAGCACTCATAGTCCACACCTCGCTACCATAAGTCAGAACCGATTCCACCAGTGTCTTACCAATTCTCACTTTTGTGCTCTTGCTAATATTCTTGTCCCACCAGATGGAATTGAGGCATGCTAGACTTTCTGCTCTTTTCCATTCTGCTCCTGATTTCTCTATCCGATGTTCCTTCCGTACCAATTATTGCTCCTAGATATTTAGTTTGATTCACCTGTTTGATGGATGAGTTATCATCTATCATGACTTGAAAGTTGGCCATAGAGTTCACCACCAGATATTCGGTTTTTTTCTTTCTAATAAAAACTTTCTGGGAGATTATTTTCTTCAGGGGCATAATATTTCATAATTTGAATTTTTTTTAGCAGACCAGGGATAGTTGGATGAAACGCAATGCAAAATTAAGAAAATATTGGAAAAATGAACGGAAAATTGAATAATGAGCGTTCTGAGGTCGGGAAGTGGAAGGGGGTGAGACTGAGTTTTAAGGTAGAAAATGGCTTATCTTGATTTCCGGCAAAACTATATAAGTAAATGATAAAATGGTGAAAATGGCAAAATTTTAGATGATAAGAAGATCAACAACTGTCCCAATACAATTCTTCACATAACTTGAAAATTTATGTGAAAATTTCAAATAATCTAGCTTTTATTTTTTTTATCATTATCCTTTCGAAAAAAATTGTTCTCGAAATTTTGTGAAGACTTTGTTGTTATGTCCCGAAAACACACTCATTTTTTTTGATTAGAACTATAAATTTTTTCACCTTATTTTGATTTGATATCCAAAAAGCAGCTCAATATCAAATTCTCACGTCTAAATATTTCCTTTTTTAATAAAGCTGGAGGGCTCTTTATTCGTTGAAATCTCTACTATCTATATATAGAAAAAATACATTACTGTGATAAATATTTTCCCTTTTTATCAATTCACGGAAATCATGACGAAACTTTTGTTTGGAGAATTAAAATATTTATTTATTTATTAATCTTTATTGCATCACTCCAATTGGCCAACGATCGAAGTCTTTCAGCCTGTTTCAAACAATGCTTATAATGATAACTAAATTCTATAATAAAAATGAGAATTAAAATATTATTTTCAGCCTTTTCACATTGTATGAGATATATTTCGTTTATCAATTTCCAGAAATCATGACGAAACTTTTGTTTGGAGAATTAGAATTTTCCTCCTAATTTTATATGAGTTCTCCAAACATATCATGCATTATGATGGAATGATGATGACAGATTCGACGTATATACGTGAAATCCGACATCAAAATTTCCATATAACCCCCAAATTGTCACATTGGAAACCATTCACCGATTCACATCCACCATAACGTGGCAGGTCGCATTTTTGCTTGCTGTACCGAATATATTTTATTTATGTCTTCAATTTGTGTGAATAGGAACACAAATGGACGAAAGCAGATAAATGTGTAACGTACAATACATTTCATTTTACCCTCCCATTTCGAAAGCTCGTAGTGGTACGCTTTAAATCTGTAATCTGTTCAATGATGCACGCGTATACCAATTTTTAATGATTTCACAGTTATTACGTAGCGATGGGGTTTTGCTGTCAAAAATTCAGAACGATATCAATGAAATTTTATCAGATGGAAGAAGCGTCAATTCAACTAGGAGAATGTTTCCTCAAATAGATAGTGAGTAAAATATAACGCATCAAACGTTTGTTATTCACGAATTCTACAGAAGTGCTTGAATATGTCAATTGGTTTCATAAACCACGAAACTTTTTATGCATAATTGGGGATTTTTTTATGCAACCTTTGTATTGGCAAATGACAAATTAAAAAATCCACCTTTCTCAATATTTATTGTTTTTCATTGTTACATTTTTTCTAACCGATTTGGTTTTGATACATCAGTGAAAGAATTCACTTGAAAGCATTTACATCATTGAAAATAATTTAGTTTTTTATACTGCGAGTGAATAGCCAAGAGAATTTCAGAGAATGCTTGATTCCCCCCAGCATAAACTTCTATCGATATAAATTTTTTTGAAACATGGATAAATTGAATACAGTTTTCATCCAAATGAATACCACATTTATAGGCTCACAGAACGCTCAGAGACAACATCCTGATACAGGAATCTTTGATCTTTTTCTCAGTTTTCTTTTTCTTCTGAATTTAGCTGATGAGACTTCTCTTCTTTTCTATCTTCGGTAATTTTCATGTTCTTTCATTGGTTTCCCTTTTTTCTTCGATTTCCGAATTTTTTTAGTTGTGATCAATGATTTTTCGATTTGATTTGCTCATGACGAATTAGTGCAAGAACTTAGGTATGTTTTTATTTCAGGAGCTGGGAGAAAAAAGCCTGAAGAGTTCAAGAAAATGCAGAATCCTCCCCAGAATTAATTTCAAGCGATACCTTACTTCTGCCAGAATTTGAGATATAGTCCTTGATGGTCAACCATTTTTTATGGTAAAGAGTTAAACTTATTGAATTCAAACTTTCATGTATTTTAAGATCAATGGCATATACATTGAGAGTAATTGATGTTTTTAAAGTGAGCGCTTTTTTGTAGTTAGTAACTGATTAATTCTCTGAAATGAAAATCCAAATCAATCAACATGTAATAGATACATTTTCAAATACATACAGAGTGTTCCTAAATTTATGGAGGTGAAATTGAGGAGGTGAAATTAAGATTGGTCTTTCCTATTACAAGATCTCCTTAGCACACTACTTTCCGAGATATCCTCTTGCAGTGCTGGGACTTAAATTCAATTTTAATTTTTTTCTGAAATTCCAATGAAGCTAGAAACTCGAAATTAATGATTGGGCACTAACCACGGGTATTTTTTCAATATCCTTCTACGCAAAGCAAACCTTGCTTTATTTCATATTAAAACTTTTATTCGAGATTAAGTTTCATAAAATAAAACTATTAATTGAAATCCGTGTTTTGTTCACAATTTTTTTAATTATTCTGATGAATTGAATGGAAAAGAGTGAAGATTTAAAATGTGGAAGGATTCATAATAAATGCTGGAAATGACCACCCCAGCCAAATTACACGAACGTAGTTTACGTTTCATGGATTGAAGTACACGTTCAAAGATTTGAGGTGTATTTCTTATGGTATCACGCTATTTAAATACGATTCACATTTTAAAAGTGATATGTCGGAAAGGAAATTTTGTCATAGAAAAGAATGATGAATGATTCAAGAACACCATATATATTCCAGCAACCAGCTCGTTCGAATGTGGGACTACTAATTGCTGCACCCTGTATAAAATAGAACAGCTATAAAATATAAATTCATATTAAGCATACGCCATTATTGAAGAGGGTACACCAAAACACAGTTATTTTGTTTTCCGAGAGAATACCTTGGATATCAATCCATATTCCAATTCTTTTAAAAATTCTCGAAATAGAAGCAAAAATAGATTAGTACCTATACCTAGGTCTTGAAAAATCCGTCTGCGACTAGTCAGGGTTTTAGCTTAGATAATTCAATGATTCTTCCGAAAATGTTGGAGTGTTAATCTCCCTTAGGACTTCCTTATGGGTGTCATTTTCGATAATGTCAGATTTAGGAAAAAGGAGGGGGTATTCTATCACGTTCTAATAGCGAAGTGTATGTGCATAGAAGCTTCTTGTTATTGTTCTATCCAGTTAGGCAGGCGACCAAGTAGAACAAATGGGTTTAGTCGAATGCGCTATTATCAAAAAGATTCCCTAGGACTACCGCTGATTGCCTCCCAGTGGCAGCGTGAAATTTTCTACAACACGCTTTTATTCAATAAACAGTGTTTCTTCAGAGATGGGGTATCAACACCTTAATACTTCTCTGAACTCCATCTCTCTTATCATTAGACAATAATTCGGTTTTTTTCAGAATGTTTTACCCTCGGCTGTTTTCCAATCTGCTTTAAGCACTAGAATTTTTCGCAAATTTGTATCATTATTCTTTTACGATTGCTGATTTAGAAAGAAGTTCACAATTTTACCTATAAAATCGATCTGAATTGTTCACATAAAATAAGTCGAAATGGTCACCGTTCGATTGAAGTTTTTACTCACTTTCGATGCGTTGTCTTAGTTCTTCCATGCCATTCACCCCAGCACCAATTAAAATCATATCAACAAATCCAGTATTTGAATAATTATGCGGCATTTTTCAACAACATGTGAAATTCAGAAAAATCACAAAATTCGTTCATTATCTTGGATAGTCTTCACTACAATGATATTTGCGGGTAATTTTGATTTCGAATATATATGAAACACTTCATATATTATATAAAGGATTTTTGGTAAGACTTATTTTGATGGGTTCCATCAACCTCACTTTTGAAAACACCCCATATTGGTAGTGATTATGTGTGATGCATAACATACATAAGATATTTACATCGAAAACATAGGAAAAAAAGTTATACGAATTAACTGGATGAAGTTACTATTATTATATTATTATAATTATTATTATATATTATAGTTATATCTTCATATATTCCTATGCAGATAACCCGTTTTGTGTTTGCTTATTTTGTCGCAGTTCTTCAATATCACAGTGGACCATAAGGTCGCAGTGGGCTGTAACTCCTTTTTAAACTGAACTAAAATAAATGATCACACTGTTATTAATTCTTCTTCTTTTTCAGAAAAAAAACACTCAATAACCTCAAACCAAAGTAGAATTCTTTTCCATACGTTTTATTAAAATTTTCCTGCACCAAAAATGAAGATATGTCATAGATTCGGTCAAGAATGAAAAAGCCTCGTGTCAAATAGTCCCTATTTATAACAAATAATAAGAGATTGACTATAATGTGTCATTGTTATTTGTGTCACTATGACATCTGTAATCTCTGATCGACTTTCGAAAATCATTGAAGTTTATCATCAGTGCCCTATTTGGAGAAGTGAAGTCATTGAATGAGAACCAAAAATCAAGAAATTGTATTTACAATATTCCTTGTATTTGTCGGAAATCTTATACAGGAGAAACATCAAGACCATTAGAAAACGTGAACATAAGAATAACATGAAAAAATGAGATATTGGTAGATCGCAGATAGCAGATCATATGTGTTCCACTATCGGCAATCACATGATTGGAATGGAACAAAAATTCTAATGACGAAACCTGATGATTATAAAAGAAAAATCAAGGAGTCAGCTTGTATTTTGTTGGATGAGGCTAATAATCTCGCCAGTTGTTCATTAGGAATAGATCGAATTTGGATGGATTTATTGAAAAAAAAACTGGTTTCAGGGAATTTTGAAATAAAATAACGATATCAACATCTAGTAATCAATATTAATCTATGCTGATCATATATTGACAAATGTCAATCCAAAATCAAAATACTGTCACGATTCTACGAAGTTGAATGAAAACTAGTAATTGTCTGAGTTCAAAGCGTTTTTTTTTTTTGTTAATTGTTAGGCAACAATTTATTGTCGTAAAGTTTTGGCCCCTAAAAAACTATTGCTCAAATTTTTACGCAGGGGCCTTTCTTATATTATTCAAAAATTTTTTCTAATTGTTTCTTGTTGTAGAGACTGGGAGAGAAAAACCAAATTAAGTTTTCAGTAGAAAGTCATTGTTCGGTTATATTGCTTTCTTTTATATGTTTTTCTATTGACGGTGAAGTATAGTTCTCGTGTTTTGTTAATTTTCGATCATATTATTTTATAGATTCAATATATTTCGTCTTTTTCTGCATTTTCCATTCATCAATTTTTCCGATTATGACGCCTCATTTTTTATATGCTTTCCAATAATGATTCAATATATATCCTCCCTCCAGTCTTTCATAACTTATGAATACACAGTGATCGGTGGAAAATTTATGTTGAAATTCAACAGAGATTAGTTGATCGAAACTTCGAGCTAGAAGGTGTATAAACCAAATATATTCAAATTCAATAGAGTCAACATTTGACATTTTTGGACAGCCCACATACGATTATGTAGAAAGAGAATCACCTCCCGCCAATATTCGGAGGACAATATTTTCGGGAACGATAAGAGAAAATGAAGTGGGAAGAAAGGAACAAAGCAGAATCTCTTCATCTACACCACTGAAATATTGCCAGACGTATTCGGCTAGATGTTCGTATGGTTTATGTGGGTGCCAGAATGGCGAAAACCATTATAAGTAATGCCCGTGAATTCTTAATATTAACTCCAAGACGTTCCTGCTAGTTTTCTTATTGTTATTACGAGTGCTGTTCTGCGACAACGCGGAATTAATGGTACGTCTCCTAAAATGACTCGCAGATGCTGGATCCTTTTCTCCTAACATAAATTCCTGAATAACGATTATCGGAATCTATTTGAGCTGAACTTTATCCTTCGGAAAAATTTTCTTGCTTTTTTATTGACGGAAATGCGGGGATAAATGTGTTTATACCGGCATCGGATAAGATTGGAACGGATGCCGACATATCGACTACGAAATCATTATTATTTACTACTACGAGTTACTTACTCTTAATCGGATCGTTCGCATTCAGTATCTGTTACCGAAAATACCTTTTTGATGTTCTTTTATCTTGTTATATCGATTTATATACAAATTCTCTCGAGCGCAGTTTTCGATTCAGGTTCTTTTATGCCGATTTAAAGTAACGTAGCAGCTGAGTATTTTGAAATTAATGTAATAAAGTAGTCTGAGAAACATTTTTGGAATTTCATCCTTACATTTTCAATAGGTACATTAAAAAAATAATTCTTTCTAAATTTCACAGACATATCCAAAAAAAAGACGAAACATTTTAAGCAGGTATCAACTTGAAGCTGAACCGAGTGAGTAACTCAAAATTCATGATGATACGCTCTGAGGAAAAAAAAATTGGGGACGAAACTTCGTTGGGGAGGAAATGGAAAAATAACGAGGTTGCCATACTTTCTGGCGAAAGTTTCAACATGTGTGGTCGGCTTTTTGATATCTCGGAAGTTTTTCAGAATTAATTTATCTCGGGAATGGTGTTTCGTTCTCGGATAAATTTGTATGAACAAAACTATTGGAGACATCATTTCCTATAGCTTTTCTCATTCAGTCGCTGTGCTGCTTCGAAAAGCCCAGATATAGATGGTGCCTAAGTGCCCGAAGAGTTTTTCCGCTTTCTGGACCAGAAATCTTTTAGAATTTCTTCTGTACTCTGATAGCAGTAATTTTCTGTGCTGCGCCGGTAATTTGCATCTTCAATATGAATCAAACAGAATCTTTTTCAATTTAATCGAATAGAACAAGCTACATAATCTGGTGATAATAATTTCAAGGTAATAATAAAAAAAAATTTCAAGTCTGAATTAACAGGTGATGACAGTTCATTTTACTGTAATGGTATCCACATGAAAGAGATGAGCTCAACAAGTTGACAAAACAAGGATAAATGAAAGTGCAAAACATTTTAAATGTAGATTTTCATGAAAACAATGACTTTCGTCAACGAGCATTCTTTTCCATTATAAATATCTGTGCATTAAATTATTTCTACATATCATCTTTATCGACCAATTAAATGATTATTCATAGAATATTTTCTTCAATATTCATATAAAATTTGTCATTTTCGTTTCAACATGATTTTTTTCTCTTATTCTCAATATGGAAGAACATTTCAAAACAGTTCGAGTGAAAAAGAACTTGGTTTCATCATACAAAATTCAATAGTCATGATTGTACATGCTATAACTGATAAACCGTTGCATTAGGCAAGAAAATTTTTTAGATAAATTGTATTGTTGTAGTTTTTTCAGGACGAATTTTCTTGTCCAAAAAGCGAAGGAACACTTTTTGTGGTACTTCTGCATCATCTACTTATTGTACATTTTATCGCAGCAAATCGACTTAATGAGAAAAGTTGTAGAAAATTATGTCTCCAACAATTGTTGTCCCTGAAAATTTTCTCAGAAAACTTTCGAGATTTTTCATGCAAGAAATGTACAACGTCATCTAGAGGAGAGCAAGCTGGGAGAAAACGGGTGATTTGATAGAATCACCTCGAACTCAGTAGGAAAATATTAAAAATTGGAAAGTATCATCCTCATGAAATACAATCAATTCAAATATTGTCAGAGATAATTCTGATATTCTTAATGAAAGAAATGAATAAAAAAAGTTGAAGACTATTATAAAAGTTTTATTCGTGTTATATGTGTGGATATATTTATGATTCATGTGTTTCTTTTGGAATGCATTACAAGCTTTGCTCAGATTGTGTACCTCCAGATAATCTTCTCTTGTACCATTGTGATTGTATTGTATACTTCGAGCAACAATCAAAGGAACAGAAAAATTTTTAGTGATTTTCAACAGGTATCTCAGTGACAAATGGTCGTATAAATAATTTAAGAGACTAATTTTTGAAGCTTGAAGAACCTAGTTTCTGAATACATTGGTTAACAATTTTTTGGAGTACTGGTAGCAATGCAATCCTTGGATACAGTACCTACGAAGAGAAAGTTTTCAAAATTTTTCAAATTATTTTTTTTTGCTCTACACGCATGGACATTTTTGTCTGAGCTAAACCGATGCAAAGGTCGCATAGCCTATTTTATTCAGCTCTAATTTGATTTTTACGACCCTCGGATATGACCATTTGTCTTCGAGATATCTAATTTTGAATGCAAATGGGTCCTTTTTCACTCATCTGCCGATATTTCCGGATCTACTGATCGCCTAACTTACCGACAGGCGTTTTTTTTCTGTAGAAAATTTCCAAAAAAAATCTGTCATGTTTATTAAAAAAAAGTGCAAAAAAATGACATTTTGCCATTTTTTAGTTAATGGACTATATCATCGTCAATATTGGGGGGAAAGCTCAGTTTATAAGAAAATTTCAAAGCCTGATGTTCCCCAAAGTTCCCCCTAAGTCGGTAGATCGATCGGTTCAGCGGTTTTCTTGGACCGATTGATTGAAATTTTGAAAAAATTGGGGGAACAAGGTTTTTGTTCCTAAAACTTGACCTTATCTTTCTAATCAATCAATAATTACATTATTTCTTCACTTTCCACTCAAATCA
The DNA here is from genome assembly GCA_038502775.1 of Hippodamia convergens. Taxonomy (NCBI): domain Eukaryota; kingdom Metazoa; phylum Arthropoda; class Insecta; order Coleoptera; family Coccinellidae; genus Hippodamia; species Hippodamia convergens. The sequence goes on from CM076613.1 coordinate 10,753,055, forward strand.
GTTTTTTTTCAAGATAAATTATCAAAAAAAAAAATTGAAAATTTTCTGAAACTTAAGAAAATTTACTTTTCGAAGAATTTCGTTAAATTATGTTCTGAAGGACTTTGGGGAACATCAGAAAATTTTCTTATGACCTGATCTTTTCCCCCAATATTGACGATGTACAATAATCCATTAACCAAAAGAATGGCAAAATTTTTTTCTGCTTTTTTTTACGTTGACGGTCTAGGTCAATAGAAATTTTTTTTTAATAAACATGACAGATTTTTTGTTGGAAATTTCTTGGAAAAGAAGAAACTGCTTGTCCGCTAGCTAGGCAATCAGTTGTTCTGGAGATATCGACTGAAAAAGGATCCATTTGCATTCAATATTAGATATCTCAAAGAAAAATGGTCATATCCGAGAGTCGTGAAAAGCAAATCAGAGCTGAATAAATAGGCTATGCGACCTTTGCATCAGTTTAGCTCAGAAAAAAATGTCCATGCGCGTAGAGCAAAAAAAAATAATTTGAAAAATTTTGAAAATTTTTTCTTCGTGCCTTATCCGAAGCTTGCATCGCTTCCGGTACTCCAAACAATTATTAACTAATAAATTCAGAAACTAGAGTCTACAAGCTTCAAAAGTTAGTTTTTGATTTCCTATACGACTATTTTTCACTGAGATGCAGCCTGTTGAAAATCACCAAAATATTTTGAAAATTTTTCTGTTTCGTTAATTGTTGCGCGAATGTAGTTGAAGAAGAATAAAGATTGATCGATTTGTAATGGCAACGAATATTTCACAGCTTCACACTTTTTTTTTCGAAGATGTAACTCTCATTTTCAACGGAGCAATTAACTGCCATAACTCAAGATATTGGTCGAATGAGAATCTTCATTGAATTTATACCCATCATACATGAAAATATATGCTTATTTTTCTATAGACGAAACCTGCTCGATGATGTTCAGATTTAGATTCACTGAATTTGATTATTCTCTTGAACTTCAACAGAATGAGCCGTTACCACAAAATTTTTGGTTTCAACAAAGTTTTGGATTGCAACGAATTTGAAACTAACGAACATAGTTCCTAAAGTTTTCGAGCGTCCGTTGTATCTCTTACTCAGGGGAATATTTCCAATTTCCGGCTAGCTTCTTACGAGTTGCAAATATGAATTTCGCGAGAGGCTGTAAGTTTATGCTAACCCAAAATTAGACTGCTTCACCTTCTCGTGTTTACTGCCCCATTTTTCGCTGAGAAGCATTTACATTCAATAAAGATGTAAATCCGGTTGGAGATCCAACAATAACAAGATCAAAAATGCATTGCCCTGGAAATTTTATATCTGTATTTGAATTTTATTTAAGCTGAGGTTATCGCAACCCAACATTACAATGCTGCCTTAACATAAAAGTGCAGAATTCTTTATGCATGCAGACGAAATAACAAAAGGTATACGCTTCTTATTTCCGGGTTATTAATATTGACATCAAAGAAACCCCGCGAATCCGGGAACTCATTTCTTTCCGAATATATTGTTATTACTGTCAATCCACATGTAAAATTTAATCCCTGGAGAGGTATTTTCGACGTTCGCGAATGACTTTCAATAACCAACGTTGTTTAGCTTGGAACAAACGAAGACTGGCTCAAAGGTAAACAGGAGGAATGCTAAAATAGGAACCGATGTAATGAACCGAGGAAAAGTCATCCGGATGTGCCTTTTATTGAAGATCACAAAGTACCCACTGCGACGGCATTAATGGAATGATATTTTTATTTGGTTTTACTTTGACAAATTACCTCTACTCTTCTCCATTTCCCCCTTACCTCCTGTATTTTCAATTTACCTTCTTTAACTTTTCTGTTCTGAGATACAGATCCACCAAATAGCAGGGTGAGCCTTTTTGAATTGCCTGTTTCTTGTTCAAGAAATGCCAAACCACAATCTTTTGCTAATTCCGTCAATGCTTGTGAAAAAAAAAATTAACAGGGGTCTGGTTCCAAAAAATAGAGTGTCTATCATATATTTTTTTAAGCGGCCTCTACTTAGATAGAAGTAGCGTCAGAAAGGAAAACAAAATTATTACCAACACAAAAATGATTATAACTGAAATAAGCTCATTCATAACTGATTTGTCATCATAACAAATGACATCTGCAATCTAGGTCAAGATTATTGTCTATACAGGTGAGTTCTCTGGTTCTCAACTCCTATAGGGTGTCAGATTTCGATGATTTAGTACTACATATCCTAAATTAAAAGAGATTAAAGGAAAGTAATAGACATGTTATGTTTTCTCTTTTCGAGAAACATGAATTGCTGTCTAGTTTCCATGCTGCAGGGTGATATTGGAATTTGAATAATTATTAAAGTTTATTATAACTTCCGCAGTATTGCAACTACGCTCGCGGAATAAAAACTTCATTACGTCAGTTCTTTCAGTATTTTTTACAGGTGCTTTCGAAATTTCGTGCGCATTCAAATTTTGGAGCAATCTGAAAAACTTTATTTCTAAATGGAAACCATAGTATGCTAGGTTATTTTCCAATTGACTTTTCTCATGAAATTTCAAAAATATATATGAGGATATTCCTCATATATGGGAAATTTTCCAATAAACAATTGCGAGCAGGCTCCCATTCACTTCCTTGAAAACTGTGATTTAAGATTAAAAAGTTCTATTTTCAAATATGGTTCATTTTCTAATTAAGTAGAGAAATCATAGTGGAAACATTAATTTTCGAGAAACACTCTTGAAGTCTGTATTATATCATAGCTATAATTGATTTTTTCTGAATTCTGAATGGATTTGACAGCTTACAATTGTGGAATATCAAGTGCCATTACCTCCTAAGTTAAAAAGATATAAATCTATGAATAAAACCGAAAGTTTATCACGATATAATTTTTTTAAAATTGTCTAAGAATAATCTGTTTATGGTTTCCATTTGAATACATTTTTTTTAATTGCTCTGAACTTTGAAGCAGCACTGAAATTTCGATAACACCCGTCAAAAGAATTGAAAAAACTGCCCCAAAGTTGTCTTTATTTGGAACATGATCACAATACTGACGAAATTATAGCGAATTATAAAAATTAGTTCCTATCTCATTTAATTGAGGAGATGTAGTACTATACTAAATCATAGAAATCTGACCATATTTTCCTGGGATTATTGAATGCAGGCACTTGATCTAAAGGAATAATAATAATAAGACCTTGGTTGAAAAACTATATATATTTTTTTATTAAGAAGAGGTAAACAAAAAGGTACCTAGCTGAGTTTGGTGAAACAGAGGAAAACCATACAGGTCTGCAGTATGATTAAATAAGAAAAGGGAAAAAACCTCAGCTGAAAAAAAACCCTCAATGCACCCGTGAAAAAAAAATTACTTAATATTGAATATCCAGAAAATCTTGAAAGACATCAGTGTGATCATCTTGATTTTATCCGTCGATGGGCACAGATAAACAGATTCTCCACAAAACGACTTCTTAATCTGAAATGAAAAAAGACAAAAGCAGAGAAGAAACCAATCATTTAAGAATAAATCAAATTATTTTGAAATTAACCACACATTTTAGAAATGCATTTGTAAATTCATGTATAGACTCGAAACCATCTTCAAATGTATAAATGAGACAACTATCTATAAGATGAATTGGTTGAGGCTTTCGCGGCCATCGTTCAATGTGACATGTTCTTTCGAGCATTTAGGCCGTCGTCGTAGATTTAGTTCTCGTGTGTTCTAAATCGCATCAGAACAGGCCATGGACGATGCAATAGCATGCTCTTCTGATGGAATTCGGTTGAGAGATCTAGTTGTGAGTGTGGGGAAAATGAGGAGCATATAGAACATGTCATATCTATAAGATGTTCTATATGCTCCTCATTTTCCCCACACTCACAACTAGATCTCTCAACCGAATTCCATCAGAAGAGCATGCTATTGCATCGTCCATGGCCTGTTCTGATGCGATTTAGAACACACCATATTCTCCTGGGGAAGGTGAAAAACAAGAAACTCTGATGGAAGGATCAGAAATAAGATCTTTATTGAACAAGAAAATGAGGAATTCCATTCAGATATCCGAATTTTCTGGTCGCCTATATCAACTACAAATAAAAAAAAGAAAAAATAATGGTCTACGCGATTTCAATATGGAAATCTTCTTGTCTGGAGGTATTTGGAAAGTGTGTGAATTTGTTTTAGTGATTGTCATAACACTCTGAACAGAGTGACGTAAAAACACTGAACAATCAAGAACTATTTCATCGACTTATGTTCGATCAAAACGAAAAAACGGTTCTGACGGGCTATTTCTGGATACTTCATATGTTAACAAGCTAACAAAATCTCATAAAATATTAGATATCGTCTCCTATTTGTTGCAGGTGCAATATTATTGGCCTCTCCTGAAATAGAACGAATGGTTGAGACCTTTGTCATATGATACGTAATCTGAATTTCCAATCACACACGAGCACAGCTATTCTTGGTTTGACATCTACTCGTTCCGTATTTATCACTATTACTCAGGCTATTTTCACCAAATATCGTTTTCGTTTCCCTGTTCTACTTATGCAAACGAGAATTTGATTTACAAGTTTGTATAATAACATCATATACGAATATTTATTTGCCGTAGCAGACTTCTCTCACATGAAAACGTAATTCGAACTCTTTGAAAGTTCATTGAGTTCATGTTGTAGAAACAACAGTAAGAAAAATAATTTCTATATGCTTTCTGGAGAATTGGAAATGATATGAAGTTGGAATCTAACAAAAGCATCAGATGTACGTTATAAAGCTCTACTCAAATTGCAGTGTAATATTGTAAACATCCTATTCGATATGAAACTCTCATATTCATCCTGCTGTATAAAAGGTTTCATATCTCAATAGTACTTCATAATTGTTGACGGCTACTTTCAGTGACTATCATCCTTATCGTTGTAATTTGCCACATGCATTAGGTGTTGTTTAGTGCAGTAATTAGCGATTTTTAAATTAAATAATGAGAATGAGCTAGCGAGTATTCGCTGCTTGTAAAAACGGTAATCTTTTTCACATTACGAAACGTTAAAAGCTAAAATCCTTGAGCAAAATGAAGTAAGTTCTGGTCAGTGTTATGATTGAATGAGTCAGTTAGTTTGAATTATGGTTCATTCAATTCAATATACGTACTCTGGACAATCGGTACCGTATTTGCAATAGGTCATTTTTTCATCTGAAGTCTGATAGTAGTTATGGATATATTTTAACTTTTACTCGAGTATTTAATGTATTTACTTTTATTTTTTTTTTCAAGAAATCACTTTTGATTTATTCAAGATTAAAAAATTCTGATATCTCTGGAGCAAATCAGAATACTGCGAACTAGTGAAAATAGAAACTAAAGGGTCTACAGTAGTCTGCAGGGTGTTTTATTGCAATACATACATGTCATTTCAAGGTAGGGCTGTACCCTAGACTACTCCAAAAATCTATATATCTAAACGAATTCATAGCCTATGCAACTTTTGAACAACCCAAGATTATCGATATTTGGGACTTAAAACACATTTCCAGGGGTGAGTCGATTCATATTCGAATTGTTCAAAATATTTAGGTCAGTATTAGAAAAATACTTTGCAACTGAGATTCATGATTAAAATATTCGGGAAAAAGCAAAAATTTTTTCATTAGGATCAGTAGATTTCAGTATCCTGCACGACATTTGACCAATGAAATTTTTTTGTCGAAAGATTTAATTCGATAGTGCATCACACTTGCTTCTCAAGAATGTCGTACTACATTGAGAATATTTGAGAATTTTCCAGAGGATAATTTGAATAATTTATTAAAGGCTAACGTATTTTCAATCATCAATTAAACACCCTCAATCAGTCATCTGACAATCTCTACGAATTTTACATGACATATCGAGAAAATCTGCTGTTCTGATAATTCTTAAAATTTGGCCTGATATTTTTTTTCTAAAAATTAAATGTTCCGATAATGACAAATTATCATTCTTCAATTGGAATTATGGAATTGATGGTGAGGTGGCATTCTGTTTGTCTTTTCTTCGACATTTGTAAATAGAGAAACATTGACCTACAAATGTCAGATTGCAAATTGGGAGAATCTACGATTCTGATAATTCTCAAGATTTGGTGGGACGAGAAGTGATGAGAGATCTGCAATGAATCGTGCTTCTCAACACGTGGTTATGGTTAACCCTTTCCAGCCCAGTGATGCCATTTGCATCATCAGAAATAAGTGCTTTTTCTAATCCCTAGATGTTACTGAAAACCTTCTTGTTGATATTTCTTATTCCTAGAAAGGGCATTAGTTGTATGGACATCAAAAGTTTCTAGTATAGAGTTCTGTATTTATGTTTATGCACATTTGCAAGTTTGCATTTCCTACTGCTGACATAAATTAGTGAACAGTGAACTTTCTAGTATTACTATTTTCAAATTGCGCTATATACAGACTTGAGAAAAATCGAGGTGAGTAATCATGCTTTTAGTTTTATTCAATAATAGTTTTTTGTTTATAGAAATTAGCATCATAATTTACCCACCACCCCCAAAAAGTTATGATTCCATTTGGAATCATTGGGCTTCATACTATACAGATATTGTCTTCCGTATTGAATATATATTTGAATGAAATTCATCATAATAATAATATCATATTTTGTAGAAATAATATTGTATTGTAGAAATATTTTTTTTATCAATTCAGGTTGAAATGACGTGTGTTGGGTTGATGGAAAAAGAAGAAAAGCATCTACTTCTAATTTGGAAGGAGATATTTCAGACATTCAGTTAGAAAACTGTGATGAAGATGTAGAGGTTGATGTAGAAGACAAAGAAGACATTTCTCCCCAAGAAGAAAGTCAAATACTGATAGGAGAAGCTGCTGGTTGTATTCATTGTGAAGTGGGAGGGAATGTTGGGGACTCAGAAGATTATAGTTCGTCGGATGATATTCCACTTGCCTGATTACCTAATCTCTTGAAAAAAAGGATCTAACTTATCGATGGCGAAAGAAAGATATGCGACAACTAGATACAATTAGCAATAATTCTTTTCCAAACCCCATTCTACTGAAATTACTCCTCTACAATTCTTCTTCTTCATGTGCCATGTCAGTTTTCTCCGACGTTGGCGATCACCATTGAGAAGGCTTCTCGATCTTGAGCTAAATGCAAAAGTTGTCCTGCATTTCTTATTCCGTCCACTCTCGAATATTTTTGAGTCAGACTTGCTTCTTCCAACACCCCTTCATCCCTCTGTTTTTCCGCTGATTATCATTTGTAAAATGATATAATAGCAAATATTGCTTATCGAACAAACCTTTATTCTGTTTCAACAAACTCAAACATCTGTGAACACAACAGAAAAAGAAATGGGAATTCACATTCAGAGTAAAATTATCAAAATGCCAAGTTACCGAATGTATTTTGCGGAAGGTACAAATATCCCTCAATCGCAGATATGATGTCGCGTAATAGATTCGATAATTTCAGAAATATGATTTATTTCAATGATAATTCCCAAATGAAGCCTAGGGATAATCCAGATTATGACAAACTGTTCAAGATTAGGCCGTGATAGATGGGAAAAGTTCCAACTTGGCGAAGCTGAAACCAGAAGAGTTCAATTCAATTGAAAAACTTATGATCCCCTTCAATGGGCGATCATCTTTGGAACAATTCATGAAAAATAAACTTCATAAATGGAAATAATAATGTTTGCCAGAGCAGGAAAAATGAAAATGTAATTTTTTTTTTGTCAAATGAATGTTTATACTGTTGGAATATAAAAAAGTTTTAATTTTCTTCGATGTTTTTGTAACTCCCAATGATGCCATATGGCATCACGAGTCCTGCAAGGATCAGGACGACGCTTCTTAACATAAATTACTCATATATTTTGTGTTTTGGAGCTTATCTGAACTTATTTCGGTGGGTCATTATTTTTTTTTTCTTAAATTGATAATTCGGGCTGGAAAGGGTTAAGAATGGAATAAGAGTTTCATACATCACCTCTCCGAACAATTTGAAATTCATAATCCGCCTTTTTATCGATAAAACATATGTAATAAAATATCAATTCATCAGCAATTCCAAAAAAAGAATGATAATATTTCATTGATGGAGCTTTTTACGCCTGGGTAAGAAATCTCCAGGTTTTACATAAAAAATAAAAAACCAAGTTGAGAAATTCCCAAATTTTTCTTCTAGCAGCACTCCCTACGGAGATACGGCCTCCTAAATGACGCCACTGGAAATTCATTTTACTGGAATAACTATCAAACTACTCAATATAATTCAATGAAAATTTGATATTGATAAACAGTTGTAGTGAGGGCCCTTGAATTTAAATTAGCTTGTTTGGTTTACCAGGGGCGGACTGCTTTGAGCATTTTAATGCTTACATTTTTAACACTCTGTATGATAAGGAGTTGAAAAAAAGCAAATTTGAAACCTTGAACTTCAAGCTGAAGAAAAGGTACTCCTGCTCATTTTCGATAAAATAAACCGTTTTCGTGAAACAAAATTATGAAAGAAGTAATTTTTATTAAAAAAAAAAAAATACAAATTCAAATTTTTTGTGTGCAACAAAATCTGATACAAAAGTCATTCAAGTAACAAGAAAAGTTTAAGCTTATGTTGTCCGTAAAAGGTCCGATGATGTGGAATTTCTGCTTTTTCACTTGTTGTTTCGAGCATTCCCTGAAAGATTTCAGGAACATCTCCTGAAAGTATAACTCCTGAAGATGCCAGACAATCGAACTGGCGAAACGTCGACAACAAATCCACAACGACGGGCAACGACATTAAACGATGACCGTGAAAGCCTCAACCAATTTATTTCTGCATTGTTAAGAATGTTTGTAATTTTGTCGGATGCAATAATATAAACTAAAACTTTTTGTCCCTTGAATAACTTTCGTATCACCCTTTGTTGCAAACAAACAAAAATTAGAATTCATGGTTTTCTTTAATAGAAATGAGAACACTTCTCCTTTTATCATTTTGTTTTTCGAAAACGGTCCATTTTATCGACAATAAACATGATCAGCTTTTCTTTAGCTTAATGTTCAAGGTATACAATTTTTTTCTTCAACTCCTCAGTTTACAAGGTGTTAAAAATGTAAGTATTGAAATGCACAACCTAGTCCGCTTCTGGTAAACTAAACAAGCCAATTAAAATTTAAGGCAGTATTTCAAGAGGTCCTCACTACTTAGTAGTTTAACACTTATTCCAGGAAAATGGATTTCCAGTGGCGTCATTAAGGAGGATATAGGTATATCCGTAGGGGGGGCCGCTAGGAATAAAAATGATCTTATACTTTAAAAATATATTTGAATCCTAGAGATTTCCCACATTTTCCCGAAAACCCTGTATAACTGTTGATATTCTGAAAGAGGAAGTTGATCTTGAAATAAAGTATTTTTCAGAATCAATGTATAATAATAATAACGTTTATTTTGTCTAACAATTCAAATTTTTACATAACAAATTTTTCAAATAACTATGTAGATTGTAATCGTAATCGTACAAAAAACAACTGTATTCTCGGAACTTTCACACTCATTCGGTAGCATCCTGTAAATAAATAATAATTCAATTTATTATGGTTTCATTTCTGCTTTCGTATGTTTTTATTTCAGATTAAGAATTGCGAGTCCTTTTGTGAAGAAAATGATTATCTGAGCCTAACATGAAGATGTTCTCTTAGATCACACTGATGTCTCCCAAGATTTTCCTGATATTTAATATTTTAAGTAATTTTTTTTTCACGGGCGGGGTAAGGGTTTTTTTTTTCAGCTGAGGTTTTTTTCCCTTTCCTCATTTAATCATACTGCAGACCTGTATGATTTTCCTGTGTTGCACTAACCTCTGCTAGGTATCTTTTTGTTTTAATATGTATTGTATTATTTTAGCTCTCTGAATCAAAAGAATATATACAGGGTGAGTCTTTGACTTGTACATATTTTCTAACGGAAGATTCCTGAGAAGCATACTGTCCCCTAAATATTTTCCGATTCTGCTCGGTTGGAAAGATACAGACTGTTGAAAATGCATAATTAAATTTAATTTTCGAATATATCTCGCGATTGATTTTATCGAATGAAATGATTTTTCAAAATATAGGTTTTTATAAATGTGACAAATCTACAAACACGAAATTTCACTCACATTTTATATTTTTTTTCATTATGACTAATATATGCCACAACATTCCATAATTATACCAGAAACTCTATTGTCACAACTTTTGAAAGTAAGTTGGATGCTATTTATGGAATATTTGGCCATTTTGGAAAATAAAAGTATTCTTCATGGTATCTCGTGAAATGCTTATTCTTCGAGTTATTTATGATTTAAAGAAATAATATCAGCGAAATTAAAAGAATTAGTTACTTTGCCTAGATGCAACTCTGATAAAAAAATTCAGGGGATTAAATTTCTGATACATTTTCTCAAAGGTTTAGATGGTAGATCTAATGTTCAGAAAAGCTTTATTGTCATGTTCCAGGGAGGCATTATAAAAGTTTAAAATGGCCATATCTTTTCATGTAGGCTGAATCGGAAAAAATGGTATACAAAAGAGGTATTTCTTTTGACCTGAACAATCTATGGTTCGAATATATGTAGGTAAAAGTCGAAGACTCACCCTGTGTATATCCTGTAAATGTTATGATTTTTGGAAAAAAATTCAACCTACAATGAATCTCTCTGTAAATCTGAAAATCCGTTTTTTTATCGTAGTTATTTCTTGTCATTAGTTCTTCGTAAGAAAAGAGGTGTATCAACATAACGATCAGAACGAGGGGTACTTATAGACGGTTTATGCTGAAATTTAATCAACGTCCTGGAAATGATTCTGCTACCTGATTATCTTCGGGCATCTATTCAGTTTTCATATGACCGCGCCTGTTTCATAACTTGCACGTGTATTACATCCATTACCTTCTCATATAACAATACCTGTGGAGTCGTTAGGCCGTTTCGTATAATATATGATTAATACATTGTTGCAGTTCGAAATGGAACCCATAATGATACAGAACTAGCAGACCCAGATGTCCATTATAACTGGTCAATAATTTATAAACAAACGAGACTCGCATAAAAGTCCCACGTAACAGAAAAAAGCCCTTTCGATGGCACGTAAAAATCGGAAAGGGTTCTACCTGTCAAAATAAATTAAAAATCTGATTCACGAAATGACCATGTGAGAGTAGTCAACGGACGATCGTGAGGCACCACAAAAGAACAAAGGCAAGCCACGGTTCATTTAAACCGATATTAAGTGTGGATGACGTCCTTCCGGGTTTACATTTACAACCGTCGTGATAAGATCTTTCACAGCCCCTCGTCACCTATGCGGAACGCCATAGAGACGTTACGAGGGCTGTGCATCGAGAACCATATCCTTTTATTACTCAACTTATCTCCACTCCGCGAAACAACTACGCAACCTTATCGATCACCAGTTCTATCCGGAAAAAACAAAACATGCCAAAATCAGATATCGATTGAAATATATTCCGGGGGGTTTTCTAGTCTCTAAAACAAAATTAATTAGAGAAAGTAATGAGTGCCTACCATATTCCGAAGGAAACTACATACTTAAATATTCAATTAAACCAATTACCAAACACATTTGTCGATGATATTTTTGTAATCTGGCAACATGGAGCAGTTTTATAAACAGATCCAGGAAACTGAAAAGAACATACAACGACTGACCAACCCCCTACAACAGTGTGTTCCAAACTGTGGGGTGCGCCCCCTAGGGGGGCGCGAGACTGTTGTAGGGGGGGCACGAAGCTGATTCCAAAATATCATTTTCGAATACAGACCAAAAAAGTCGAATAGGTGTCAAAAAATTAATCAGAAAAACGGTTAAGGGGGGCACAACAAATTTTTTTCCAAAGAGGGTTGGGGCGGAGGTACAAAAAGTTTGGAAAGCACTACCCTACAACATAGACTAGCGGACAACAACTTTTGCAGACAGAATAATGAACATTCTTGTGAATAAAATCTGGACTGAAAACTTAAGAATCCTAAATTGAAATAGAACAAAAGATCGTTTTTCCTATAGATTGTAGCAACAAATACGTAAAAACTACACAAATCTTGACAAACCTGGTGAAGTGCACCCAAAACAGACTGAGACAAAAACTTATTTAGAGTACTGGTGCTGTGACGAATTGTTGGAAGAGACACGAAACAATCCAGAAAAATATATTACAGAGGTCACAAAACATCTCGAGAATGAGAAAACATAACATAAACTTCTAATCACAGACCCCACAAAGAAGATACAGGACGAAGTTAATAAGAAGAAAATGAGAAATTAATATGAGGGTGGCTGGATTAATTGATGATATCGAATATAACAATCCAAAGGAAATGCCAAAATCGTCATAGATTCAAATTCTGGATATTATAAATGATCAAGGGCGTCGCTAGAAATTTTTTCTGGGGGGGTAAAAAAACTTAGAATAGAGTTTATTGTCATGATATGTTCCTATGTAATGATTGTACTACTTATATTTCGAAAGTGAATATTTTCCTGGGGGGGGGGGGTAATTACCCCCATTACCCCCCCGTATCGACGCCAGTGTAAATGATACCGAGAAATATACCAAATTCAATGAAGATGTAACTGCCATACCAAAAAATTAAAGTTACGAAAATTATATCGAAACATTACCAAAATGTCACATATGCTCAAAAAAAATTTATAACATCATCTTATGGCAAACTTCCACCCTATATGAATTACACAAAATACTTAAACCTCTCATTCATTGAGACCAATAGTGAGTTCCATTGGATCCCCTTGTCAAAATTTGACAGTTTTTTGAAGAACATCCAACAGATTCTTGAAAAATTGAGAAATTCCAATCTGAATTCGACCTGATATTCCAGTGAGTTTTAATGTAGTAAATCTTTTTTCTGATGTTCCGGTCGATAAAACACTTGAATTAGTAAAAACAAAATTAATGGATGATAATACTTTTCATGAAAATTCGAAATTATCTGTAGATTATATTATGGAAATGTTAGATATTTGTCTGAATTCAACATATTTTCGATTAGATGATGATTTTTATAAACAAAAATTCGGTATGGCTATGGGTTCTCCTTTTATGACCAATAGTGGGCAACATTTTCATGGAGAAAAATATTTACTGAAACCAAAGACTTGGTGGCGTTATGTCGATGATATTTTGGTAATTTGGCAACATGAGAGAGAAAAATTGATAAAATTTTCAATCATGTCAATAATGAAGAACCTACAATAAAATTCACAATGGAGTTGGAACAAAATAATGTACTTTCCTTCTTAGATGTTTCGATGAAAAAATTTCCAAAACATTCTGAAACAAGTGTGTTCAGAAAAAGACACACACAAATCGATATCCAAATTTTCATTCTAATCATCAAATGTTAAAAGAGATATTATGAAAACACTTTATGATAGAGCGCAATTAATTTCATCGATAACTGAAATACAAAATGACGAAATTAATTTCATTAAAGGAAGATATTCTTGAGGATAATTAATATCCCACTAATTTCATGGAAAAAACTATTTCACATTTAGAGAGAACGATAAAAACAATCAGGGACAAACAACAAACCGTCAAGAACAACCAATTTTAATAAATTTGATTCCTTATGTTTATGGACTTTCAGAAAAAATTTGAAGAATTGGTTCTAAATTCAACATAAAAACTGTTTTCAAAACAAAAAATGATTAACGATCTTTATTAACAAAAAATAAACCTTTGAATGGGAACCAAAAATCAAGAAATTGTATTTACAATATTCCCTGCATTTTTTGATAATCTTATACAGAAGGAACATCAAGACCATTAGAAATCAGAAAACGTGACCATAAAAATATCATAAAAATTCTAATGACGGAACCTAATGGTTATAAAAGAAAAATCGAGGTGTCAGCTTGTATTTTGTTGGATGACACTAATAATCTCGCCAATTGTTCAATAGGAATAGATCGAATTTGGATGGATTTATTGAAAAAAACTGGTTTCAAAGAATTTTGAAATAAAATATCGATATCAACATCTAATAATGAATATCAATTATGTTCATCATATATTGACAAATGTCAATCCAAAAATCAAAATATTGTCACGATTCTACGAAGTTGTATGAAAACTAGTAACTGTCTGACGAAGGAGTCTGATTAGACTCGGAAACGTTACGCTTAAGAGTTCAGTGTTTTCTTTTTGTTCATTGTTAGGCAACAATTTCTTCTCGTAAAGTTTTGGCCCCTGACAAATTAGAGCTCAAATTTTTACGCAGGGCCTTTCTTATATTATTCAAAAAAATTTTTCTGTTTGTTTTTTGTTTCAGAGACTGGGAGAGAAAACCCAAATTAAGTTTTCAGGAAAATGGAAAGACCTTTCAGACAATATTTCAATATTTTACAAAAAAGCCTCGAATTTCGAGAAAAGCGGTGAAAGCAATGTTGTACACTTAATAATATGCCATGTCAGTGATAAGTTTAAGAGAAAAATATAATTAATATGATCTTCAGTAGTAGAGACTACAAAGTTTCGGTCCGATCACATCTGGACCAAAGACAAAATTCAGTTTCATTTGAAATATTTCTTCCGGTGGGAGGCTAACAATTTCGCGCGTGACAAAGCTGAGCCTGTTTCGGTATTTTCAAAAGTGGTGGAGGTGATAAGCCAAGCTCGAGGTTCATCTGAATAAAATATGACAGATAATAAGCAGAAAGTTCCAATCGTGTGTGCCTCGGGCGGATATACGGGACAACGCAATCTTCCGAAAAAGTCAGCGTGTGTTGGGAAGGAGATGATTGATGATATGGCGTCCCGCCGTCCGGCGTCGACACAGCGCCCTCTGGCGTAATCTGGTCTATTTGTCATCCCGGTTCACCTTCTTCATAAAGTGGAAAGTATTCTTCCCGACCCAATCAGCCTCAGCGGCCGACTTTTGTTCGAACTCCACAATAACTCTCCAAGATTACGGACACTTTATCTTTGTGTTATGAGGATTGATTAAGGCGCAGGGGGACGAATGAATTTCACACCAATTTCTTCGTCGTTGTTGTGTTTCGTCGGGATCAGAATTTATCGGCGACATTAGGGCCGATGCTGCTGATTTGAAATTATCGCGTTTTTTATTATAATGCCGATTTTGCTCTCTCGATCTTTTGTAGTCGTGCGGAAACGTTACAAATTGGGGCATTTGTCTGCCGGCCCTTATCGTTAGGGTTTTTGTCCTTGTAGTTGTCTTTCCGTGATGATCCGCAATTTTCTCCATCTCCTCATTCCGTCCTGGCTTCTCGATGGCTTTTCTCGTTCGCTGCTCGAAATTAATTTTGTTTGTTTCCATTTCTCATGGACGCATTTCACTTTACCCGACTCATCGTTGGCGGTTTCATTATTACTGTTCGATTGAAAAGACTCGAACGAATTGGATTTTCGGTAGCATCCGTCTGTTGTAAGCAGATGAAAATATCTGGGTAGTTTTGGACTAGTTTTTTGTACCTCATTAGTTTCTTGGTAAAGGTTTATGGAAAAACCCGAAACAAGTCAAATTTCACCTTTAGTCACCTTTCAACACCGTTAGAAAAATAGCAAAAACCCAATTTTTCCAATTAGGAATTATAGTGGTAACACACCGTTTCAAAAAGCATATGATACAGTATGCAAAGGTGGATTAATATATAAACTCTATAATCATTTAAAATGTGGAAACATTCTTAGATTATTCGACAATATGTTACCAGACAAAAGGTTCCGAGTTTCTATCGATAATAATAGTAGTAATTTCGAAACTTTGAATAGTGGTCTTCCACAAGGTTCAGTTTTAGCACCTCTTCTATTCAATTCATTTTTGTGTGATATTCCAACTACTTCTTCGGATAAATTTATTTATGCTGATGATATTGCGCTGGCTTCTCATCATTCTAATTTTCAAACAATAGAAAGTACCCTTTCCGCAGATTTGGATATAATGAAAAATTATTTTCTGAAGTGGCGTTTGTGCCCGAATGAAAATAAAACTGAGGTTTCGTATTTTCATTTGAATAATGACCAAATATAGAAAATTGAGTGTAACTTTCGGTTCTTCTCCCTTAAAACCTAATTTCAATCCTAGATACCTGGGAATCAAACCTGATTCCTCATTTAGATGATCTGCGTTTGAAGCTTAAAACTCGAAACAATATTCTTCAGAAACTAGCTGGTTCCTCATGGGGCGCTGATGCAACAATACTTCGAACGGCAGCGCTTGCTTTGGTTTTTTCTGATGCTGAATATTGTTGCCCTGTTTGGTTGAACAGTGTTCATGTAAAAAAAATTAATGCCCAACTAAATGTTACTATGAGGATTATTGCATGTACTATAAAGTCTACACCTACTCCTTGGTTACCGATCCTCTCAAATATTGTCCCTCCCCATATTCGCAGAGAGACAACAGCTTTAAATTTTTGAAACGAATTCAATTCCTTTCCAAATTCATTTCCCATACTCACCTATATTCCGGATAATAGGGTCCCCAGATTGAAGTCGCGTAAACCTTTTTGGTCAAATTTTCAGCTTGATATGAATAGAAGCGACAAAGAAATGTGGCAATCTGAATCGAATGTGTCCAATTTTTTCAATAAAGATCTTATTTCTGATCCTTCCATCAGAATTCCTGGTTTTGACCTTCCCAGGAGAATATGATAGGTTCTGAATCGCATTAAAACAGGCCATGGACGATGCAATGGCATGCTCTTCGGATGGAATTCGGTTGAGAGTCCCAGTTGTTAGTGTGGGGAAAATGAGGTGACTCTAGAACATCTTATAAGTAGTTGTCAAAAATCTAAATGATTTTCAGCATTTAAGACCTCTGTCAACTCAAAAGGTCCTATGACTTTAAAACGATACTGAGATCTATGATCTATCTTGTCTCATTAAATTCGGAATTTCTATGTTCCACTCGAAAAATTATGTAGAATCATGTCAACACCTATTTCAAATTTTCATTCATCCGGATTCCGGATTCTTAAAGAATTGGATGCACTAGAATCATTTCTACAAAGTTCGAAGAAATTTTTCGAAACTGTGTTTCACCAACGAAGACCGTTTCTCTTGACAGATCCAAGAAATAATGTAGTAAGTGTTATACCATTCTCGAATTCTTAGTAAATGAGTTAACTTTTAAAGTAATTTGCCGAATTGATATTGTAAAGTTTCTTCTTCAGTGCAGTCAGTTAAAGTTTTGTGAAATACGAATTTTGAATACTTGGTTCGGCAGAAAGTGACATTATTTTCCCAGCTGGAGCAATTGGCTTAAAATTGAAAAATAAACGTTACAAAAACACTATTCGGGATAACAAAGGAAAAATGAAACTTCAAAAAAGTAAGGAATTGTACCAACAGAAGTTCAAAAATCCTCACAAGGTGTACATTTTCTCGGACAATGAGAAATGCGACATAATTTGGAAAATACATTAACTAAAATGTTTTTTATATTTTTCTGTTGACCACTATGACTCAGCTGGTTGCCTGATACAGGCTTAACGTCGACATCTGGGATACCTGTATAGACTATTCGACATAGCATGAATTCCAAACGATTTATTTGATAGCACGGTGGTCTATAGAGAATATTTCATGAAATAAAAAAAAGTATCGTTTTCAGCAATACGTGAAAAAGTGGAAAAAAAGCAGTCATGACTTCTCTTCTTTCTCTTCTGAAAAACTACTAAACTTTTCCGTGCATATATTGATTGGAATTTATTCTGGGAGGATTATAGACTTTCTGAAATACTTATAGGTTTTCATTCACAGATTGTGAAATAAAATCGATTGAAAAATATTTTGATGATGGAAATGCTAAGAAAATTCCTCCACTGATTATTGTTCAACAACAATAAAACTTCGTTCATTCTGATTCAATCCATAGTTTAAAAACTTCTTGATTGAGACTGAAACAGAAGATTTCAGAAAATACAGGGCATGCTGAGAGAAGAATTTGTTGATTTTCGTTCCTCATTCTCACTCTTTATGAGTATAGATAGATCTCCAATCAATTCATGTTCTGAGTTTCAAATTGGAAACTGATTCTTTAAATTTTTTTCCAATTGTCATGAACATAGGGAATCCCATTCTCTCACACAAAATTATTCGAGTTTTATATTGATAAAAATACCAAGGTCTTAATGACGAACCCAATCATATAAAAGAAATTTTAAAAAGCCGAGCTGTATTTTGTTCAATGCGGAAATGAATATGTTCAATTATTCAGTAGTAATCGTATTCAGATTGGGGGGTATCAAAAGAAGCGACGACAAGTATTCCACATGACTCGAAAATTCAGAGGGATCGAGAAGCGAATCCTGTTAGGAATTTTTCGGATATGTCTCTTACCGTACATATTCCTAGAATCCATTCGTTCCTCGAGATGGCGTTTAGTGGGAAATAAGTTTCAAGGGTACAATAAAGAAGCGATAGTTCCTCGTTGAGAGAACAGATTTTTCCCCTGCATTGTCGTATTAGTGATAAAATCTCCACTTTTCAGAAATGCAATCATAGTATCAGATGAACTTTATAGAAATGACCGTAGAAAGAGCGAAAAGCACTTCAGTTCTCTGGATTTTTATTACAACGTACGAGGTTACAACGTACGGAGCGAAATTAAAAATTCAAACGATAGGGGGGGGAATGTGATCACTTTAGCTAACAGATAAAGCGGAGGGAATCAAGGTCTTCTTTCTATGCATCGTCATTTTCATTTCCATACAAGTTCGGAATTATCTTTTTTGTACGTATTCTTTCGATATCTGATTTGATGACGGAAAAAGCATGTAACCTTATCTCAGTACCGATTTTCTCGTCACGTGTGCATCAATGTTTTTATGAACGGAGAAGATGTGTCGGAAGAAAAACTTTATTCAGAAGCTCACCAACGTGAACAGAACTTTCAACGTTTTTCTTCAATACAGATGTTTTTTCCCTGCAGGAATAAAAAAAGATGATATCATTAGATGTTGAATGTATTGGCTCCATTCTGAAATCAGTTGTTCTCCATCAATTCTAGTGATCAATAGTTTTTCTTTCGTTTGACTTTCTACACTCGAATGTGCCCAAGCGGTAGTTTTGCGAGAAGAAGGGTGGACATAAACAAGAATTGCAGAAAGGTTTGGAGTTTCCCACACAAGTGTGTCCAGAATGTTGCAGCGATTCAGGGAGACAGGTATGAATGTCCGAAGACCAGGACAGGATAGACCGCGGGTAACAAATGCCATTCAAGAACGTTACTTGAGAGTTCCTTCGTTGGGGACAACGGTTTGCAACCGCTCGCCTCCTTCAAAATCAGCTTGAGCAAACTCATGGGGTGCTAACTAGCACTCAGAAAATAAGAAATCGCCTCAGAGAATATGATTTAAGGCCTCGTGTCGTGGCAAGAGGCCCAGCTCTTACCCCAGCCCATCGAAGGGAGCGTTTGGATTTTGCGAGAGAGCATATCCATTGAGAAGAGGCCGATTGCGAAAGAGTTCTCTTCACAGATGAGTCTAGATTCCGCCTCTACCATTGAATACAGACGTCCACATGAAAGATATGCTCAGTGCAATTTCTTGAATACTATTGGTTTCGGGGAAGGATCGATTATGGTATGGGGTGGAATATCTTTGACTGCTCGCACAGACCTGGTGGTCGCTAATAATGGAGCTATGAATGCTGATAAGTATAAAAGGAACATTCTTGAAGAGCATGTAGTGCCATTGGCCCCACACATTGGTGAACATTTCATTTTCATGGACGATAATGCCAGACCCCATCGTGCGCGCATCGTTCAGGAGTACCTTGAAGAGGTTGAAGTTTCTCGAATGGAATGGCCAGCAAGAAGTTCAGATCTCAATCCGATTGAGCAGGTTGGGAGAGCCTCAATAGAAGGCTGAGAAGTTCAGAAAATCATCCAGCTACTCTTAATGACTTAGGAATCCAACTCGGAGAAATTTGGGAAGGATTAGATCAGAAAATTTTCAGATCACTCATTTTGAGTATGAATTAACGCAAGGGGTGGAAATACCAAGTATTAAATCACTTATCAGCATTTCAGTATCTTGAAAATTGTTCATTCTCTTCTTTCTTCTTTCTCATAAGATTCGGTGAAATCCTGAATTTTTCTTTCATTTGATGTGTCTTGTTTCGTTCGAAACCTTGCCGAGAGAACATAAAAATAAGTTATAAAGTCAATGTAGAGTTAACTTTCATTAAAATTGAGATTTTCAGAATGTGCATTAATTTTTTTGTGCAGTGTATTTTTCAAGTTCTGCTATATTGTGAAAGTTTGGCGACACCATATACGTCTGCAGTTACTGATCGTTACCAATTTACCGGCATGCTATTTCTCGGGAATTTCCCGTCAAATCCAGTGCGAAACGAGCGACGAATTCGACTAGGTTGGACCCTAATCTAATCGATGGCCACCGGCCTAATGACATTTTTCGTTTATTTGGTATTTGTACCGGTTCCGGAGCTACATAACTCAATCGGTCTCCGGATATCGGATTACCGGAATTCGCAATATGGCCGACCGTTAAGGAATCCGTGCGTGTTTGTGTTGAGGAAGAAGAAGACCAAGGAGATTATCGCCGCTCGCCTTCGAGCTCAGATTCCTATCACGTTCTACCACCTTATGTCCGCTCCACTGTAAATATTGAAACTCACTTGATCTGTTTATCTTTGAGCGAGTATTATATCGATTACTATTATCGTCCGGCACGTGTCCACGTAACTCTTCGTCTTTCGTTACCACAGAAACCGATGGTTGCAAGAGGTAGCTGTTCATTGTGACGATTTTTCTTGCACTTTGTTCAATATGCTAAAATTGACCATATTCGTTAGCTATGCAGCTTTTTTTAAGTGTTTTTGGGTTGGCGACATTATGAGATTAATCACAATGACATTTATCGTAGTTGTCAAGGTTGCGTTCATAAACTTACTCGGAGTAAGCTCCCCTTACTCTGAAGCGTTCACAAACTTGCTTTGTCGTCCTCGGAGTATACTCTGTGAGCGTTCATAAAGTTCTTCTGAGTAAGCTCTGCATACTCTGCTATTTGGGACTCTGACAGTTGTGACGTACGATTTTCATTCTGTCCTGCTCCCGCAGACTTTTTGAAACTTGAATATTAGTCGAATAAGTATTTATTTCTGGTTTTGTTTCATTTCAATAACGAAATACGAAACAATTAATTTTTCAAGTGGAACAACTATTCTGTGAAATAAAGAAATATTGGAAAGAATTACTTTAATGATTAATAAATTTAATGAAATTGCTAGCAGTGAATTAACGAAGCTCAAAGTGAACTTTACCAAGAGATAATGGTAAAGAAAAAAAGAGTTTTTCCCTGTATTGCAGAACCTAGAGTGGTCCGTTCAAGTTCAAAAAAATCGAGACATGAAAAGTCCCACAATAACTGTTTTTTGTACCTGATTTGTAATCTACGTTGATATTTTGTTATATTCGAGAGTTTAGATCTGTCAAGATTCATTCATATTTTGCTTTATCTTTCATACAATATTTTTTTAACTTCTTTTTGTTAGTTTCCTCAAATGAAACTGTTTCTTGTTACGAAATATTTAATTTTTTCTTACGTAGAGTCAATAAAACAACAAAATATGTAATAACATTTTCAAATTTCTGCTTGCAAGAGAAGATTATAGACAATAATATTCTTTTTCATTGTTTCTGTCTCATCAAAAGTAATTCAAAGTCCTGAGAACATTCATCAGTTTCCTCACAATCATCAAAAAAACACGGTTGTGCTCTGCTTTTCAAATAAAAGAAAAATAGACTATACTTCGAAGACACAACTTAAAATGTACGACTAGAGAGAATTCTTTTCTTAAACTTCTATTATTCATCCACGATAGCAACAATTCAATTTTAAAATGATATATGAAAAATGTAAATACAAAAGTATTATTCATAACCTATACACATGTTTGAATTTTGAATGACATTTGTCAGAGTAAGTTTGTGAACGACGAGTGTGGAGTAAAGACCGAAGTATATTTCTGATCATATGGCCATACTCTTACTCTACTCTCTGAGTAAGTTTGTGAACGCAGCCCAATTGTCATTATTTATTCACTTTTTCAAAATTTGAATTTTGAAATTTTTCCAGTCATCTGTAGAAAACGGACATTTTTCAAAATATTTCATCAACCTCGTTAGGTTTCCCCCTAAATTTACTACAATTATTCAAAACAGATATCAATAATTTTTATTGATTAAACAAATACATACAATTTTAAATAAAATGGATACTAGAAGGCTCTAAGTATATCTTGTGTTCATTCATCATGTCTAAGAGTACAATATTAGGTTCATGATTTTTCTATTTTAGCAACCACAATGGTGGAGGTGGCTGGAGCACTGTCAAAGTCGTAGCTCTACCGATGATTCCAAATTAAAATTTCATAGGTTTGTTTGAGTTTCATAGGTTCAGTAAAAATAAATTACTAGCTTAGAAATGGTAACATTCTCTAGGAATGGAGCAAGATGCTCATTCTTTAATTTCCAAAGGAAGAAATAAAAATTATTGATATCTGTTTTAAATGATTGTAGTATATTCAGGGAGAAACCTGACTAGATTGATGAAATATTTTGAAAAATGTCCGTTTACTATAGATGACTGGAAACATTTCAAAATTCAAATTTTGAAAAAAGTAGATGAATAATGACAATTGACAACTACGATGAATGTCATTATGATTTATCTCACAATGTCGCCAACCCGAAAATACTTGAAAAAGCTGCAACCGATAGCTAACGAATATCGTCAATTGGATTATTTATGCCAATATCAATTTTACTGCATAGTTAAAAAAATTTGTAAGAATGAAAATCAATTCTCATTTCTGATTTCGAGAAATAGACGATTTGATGTCTTCAATCTGAAAGATTTATTTTCTTTAACAAACAAACTATGATATCTCAAAATAATAACTTACGAACCTGAAAGAAATCAAAAACAATGCAATTTCTTCGAGTTCTAAATTAACAATATTTGAAATACGTAATGACATTAATTAACAACTGACAAATCAAGGAAATAAAATATAGAACGATATTGATATCGAGAAGTACAAGTATTCGTAGCTAGAAAATATAATCAGAGATTGTTGTTTTTTCAATAAATTTCAACAACCCTTTGAGATTTTCTGAAACTGTTCAGGGTCTTTACTTCGATTCTCGGAAACGAAATCAATAAAAAAATTTCGAATCAGCATGTGTCAAATGAATGAAAAATCTCCGATTCTAAAAGTTTGGATTTTGTTTGTTGAAGGATATTTTATTGTTCGTTCATTGCCTCAAGAATGATATCGCAAAGTTTTGGCATTTCTCCATTCTTGCAGCCCAGCCGAAATGATTCGTTATAATTCGTCTCCGCTTGTTCACAAAGCTGGTCGATATAAAAGGTTTTATCGTTAATTGACCCTCCAGTTTGGAAAAACGAACACAATACTCGGAACTAATGATTGCTTCCGTCGTTCCCCTTTGAAAATTATCTGGATGAAACGTCTAGCTATGATGGTATATGTGGAAATCGCATGCATGTAGAGGTGGTGAAACTAGCCAATTACGAAAACCCGGACGATTGTTTGCAGGCGGTTGAGTTTGCACAGTTTATCTACATGAAATCTCTTGTAGGCACAAATACTACATAATTGTTGACACTTTTCAACAAACTGACGGTTTTGTACATACGCACCATTTCATTTGAACAGCAGTTGCTGAACGATAATATAATCGACGTATTTGTTGATGGTTGCAGATACACACCCCTAGTCATTCTATCTCTCTAATAAACCAACAAATATTTCAAATAAAAATTCAGGAAACATGATCTAGGTGATATCTCGCCAAGTGTGCTTCGCGAATCATTTAATTTATTACAGTAGCGGTATTATATCGCACAATCTAGGTAGTCAGTTAATTAGTACCTACCAACTTCTCTAGCTGTGTCCACACTTATAACATCTTCCCTGA
Organism: Hippodamia convergens; assembly: GCA_038502775.1. NCBI lineage: Eukaryota > Metazoa > Arthropoda > Insecta > Coleoptera > Coccinellidae > Hippodamia > Hippodamia convergens. The sequence goes on from CM076613.1 coordinate 10,777,112, forward strand.
AAATGCCTTTTTAGATGACTATGAATTTTTCAATATCGGTTAGTATATCCTATAAAGGAACTACACCCAGACGGAGCTATTTAAATTTAAAATTTTGTTGGTAAAACATAGAGTGTATAGCAAGGAGTAAATGATTGAAATTTGGAGAAAAGAAACGAAGGGTTTACAATTTTTTTTATTAAATTTGTTAGTAATATGTTTGTCCATCGCAGTTATTCATACAATCATGGGGGCCATGGTTAATTTCCAAGCTTTCTACCCAAGAGGTCCCAAACATGCTCTATGGGCGAAGGATCCGAGAATCTAGTCGGACATGTCAAAATAATCGCATGGGTCGCTTCAAAAATGTTTGAACCAACTCTAGCGACATGAGGTCAAGCACTATCTTCCTGATATCTATTGAAATATTGTCTGAGAGGTCTCTGCATTTTCCTGAAAACTTGATTCGGTTTTTCTCTCCCACTCTCTGAAACAAGAAACAATTAGAATTTTTTTTTAATAATATAATAAAGGCCCCTGCGTACAAATTTGAGCACTAATTTGTCAGGGGCCAAAACTTTACGAGAAGAACTTGTTGCCTAACAATGAACAAAAAGGAAACACTTTGATCTCTTAAGCGTAATGTTTCGTCAGACAATAACTAGTTTTCTTTCAACTTTGTAGAATCGTGACAATTTTTTTATTTTTGGATTGACATTCGTCAATATATGATGAACATATATTAATATTGATTACTAGATGTTGATATGGTTATTTTATTTCAAAATTCCCTGAAACTAGTTTTTTTTTCAATAAATCCATTCAAATTCGATCTATACGTACTGAACAATTGGCTAGATTATAAGCCTCATCCAACAAAATACAAGCTGACTCCTTGATTTTTCTTTTATAACCATCAGATTTTGTCATTAGAATTTTTGTTCCATTCCAATCCATCATGTGATTGCCGGAATTGGAACACACATGATCTGCTATCTGCGATCTACCAATATATCTATTTTTTATGTTATTCTTATGTTCACGTTTTCCAATTTCTAATGGTCTTGATCTCCTGCATAAGATTTTCCACAAATACAGGGAATATTGTGAATACAATTTCTTGATTTTCATTCAAAGGTTTAGTTTTTGTTAATAAAGATCGTAAATCATTTTTTGTTTTGAAAACAGTTCTTATGTTGAATTCAAAACCAATTCTTTCAATGTTTTTCGAAAGTCCATGAACGTTAGGAATCAAATTTATTAAAATTGGTTGTTTTTGACGGTTTCTTGTTGGTTCTTGATTGTTATTATCGTTTTGACGCAAAATTCTTCTCCTTTATCACCAATAATGAGCAACATTTTCATAGAATTTTTTCAAGAAAACCATATTGAAAAATATTCAATGAAACCAAAGACTTGGTGGCGATATGTAGATGATATTTTTGTAATTTGGCAACATGGGAGAGAAGAATTTATAAAATTTTTCAATCATATCAATAATAAAGAACCTACAATAAAATTCACAATGGAGTTGGAACAAAATGATGAACTTTCCTTCTTAGATGATTCGATAAGAAAATTTCCAGTGTGTTCAGAAAAAAGACACACACAAATCGATATCTAAATTTTTATTCTTATCATCAAATTAGTGTTAAAAGAGGTATTATAAGAACATTTTATGATAGGGCGCAATTAATTTCATCGACAACAGAAATACGGAATCACGAAATTAATTTCATTAAAGATATTCTTGAGGATAATCAATATCCAACTAATTTCATAGAAAAATCTATTTCGAATTTAGAAAGAACAATTTTGCGTCAAACAAGTAGCCAAGTGTACCTCTACAGGACAATAATGAAGGGAACTCATTTCCCACAGATAAACCAAACATCTTATAACACATGGATAAAACTGAATATTTGTCGGAATCAAAAATTACGACTGATTCCGAAAATTGTCAAGACTAATACATTCCATACATTTGCAGCATACTGTATAGCAGATAATTCAGTTGACTAAGGAAACGTCCAATGCTGGGATCAATTTCGGTGTGCTGATATAATTAATCCAATCAAAAGTTAAGAAAAAAACTTCCAGTCACTCGTGAATAAACAAAGAGCGCCATTGAAATAATATTGGGCCTTTTCTAATTTTACCAAAGTATTGAGGTACATCTGATGATGTTATACACGTGGCTTCTTGGGAGTTTTATTACGCAATTTAATGCATTACAGAAGTGTACATTAAAGGGATTCATTTCAACTGACGGCCGACGCTATTCTCTCATAAAAAACCCACAAGAATATGAGACCATATATCCTAATATTCCTAAGAACGATCGTTATTTATAAATAGAATTCATTCATAGATAAATAGCTGACAAATCGATAAAACAACGGAGCCCGCCGAAGTTTCGTATTCAGTACACGAAAAGAGATGAGATTATTTCCGCTGTTCAAATGAATGGTTGACAAAACTACCCGGACAAAATATATAGATGTACGGTACTTAAGGAGCTCCTTCTCCTTGAATCTGGAATTTCCCGAACGCCCAGAGTGGTACATGTTTATTGCGCGTCACATAAATCCAGAAAAGTAAAAAAGAGGTGGAAACAACTCCGGAATAGTTCCGAAAACATAAACAAAGGCCAATAAAAAGGATTTCCCGGGAAGGTCTCCGCTGAGAGCTTTCATTTATATCTCGTTATTAAAAATCGTTCCGGGCAAGGTCAGATCTGTAACGATATTATGCATTGGTGGAAGTCCTTGGAAACTGCAGGATCCTTGAAAAACTTTTATCGGCAACCCGGGAAGTGCACATATAAAACTCAATAAAACATGAAGTGATTTCATTGAACAAGTAACTAACTGCGGTCGGAGTAACTTGGTTATGCAATCCTCTTAATGCAGCCCTCCTAGTATGCTGCACTCATACTTTACCTTGAAATCATTTATGAGAATGCCAGACACAATGACCCATATATTCGCAACAAAGTCCAATCGATAAGGGCGGAAATGTAGTAGGGAAATAGCAATGTCGTGGCAATGAACTTGGTATAGCGGTATTCGGTCTTCTCCTCAGTTTCTTTCAACTGCCTGTCCACAATGTTGATAAAAAAAACTTTCAACATATCGATCAGGGCTGGAACCTTTGGAAATATTAAAATGTGAAATAAAATAGTAATGAGATGAAATCATCCGAAAGAGAAGAAAATATGACAAAAATGAAAAGAAGATAAATAACGGGTGATCTGAGGTCGAAATTTTGGGTGTAAAAAAAGGGTTCATCTCGAATACCAGCAAAAATACAAGTTCAATGGAAAATAATTAGATGGCAAAGTCGTAAATACCACTAATATTCTCCTAGATTATGTGGAGAATTCAAATAACCAAGTTTTTGGTTTTCCATTTTTATCTTAAAAAAATTTTTTTTCTGGTGTGAAAACTTATCTTTTTAAATCTATTGAGAAATTGTCTGGGAGGTCTTTGCATTTTCCTGAAAACTTAATTCGGGTTTTCTCCCCCAGTCTCTGAAACAAGAAACAACTAGAAAACATTTTTTTATAATATAAGAAAGACCCCTGCGTAAAAATTTGAGCACTTATTTGTCAGAGGCTAAAATTTTACCAAAAGAAGTTGTTGCCTAACAATGAACGAAGAGAAAACACTTTGAACTCTCAAGCGCAACGTTTCGGAGTCTAAATCAGACTCCATCGTCAGACAATTAGTAGTCTAATTGTCTGACGAAGGAGTCTGATTCAGACTCCGAAATTTTACGCCAAAACTTTACGAGAAGAAATTGTTGCCTAACAATGAACAAAAAAGAAACACTTTGAACTCTTAAGCGTAACGTTTCGGAGTCTGAATCAGACTCCTTCGTCAGACAATTAGACAAGTAATTGTCTGACGAAGGAGTTCAAAGTGTTTCCTTCTTGTCTATTGTTAGGCAACAGTTTCTTCTCGTAAAGTTTTGGCCCCTGGCAAAACTTTCTTCACGCAAGGGCCTTTCTTATATTATTAAAAAAAATTTCTAATTGTTTCTTGTTTCAGAGACTGGGAGAGAAAACCGAAATAAAGTTATCTTTTTATGTCTGAAACACTGTGTTATTTTTTTAATTCTATTTATATATTTTTTCATCTTGTTATGATTTTTAGTGGATAACTTTTCAGCAATAACATTTTTCAGATAAAAACCCTTCAATCCCTTCAAATCCCATCTTGAACTATTTTCCCATTTTTTTTGCAATCTTTGTGTTTTATGGATTTGTATTTTCTTTATTTATCAGTGCAACATGGAATCTCATATTGTTCGAGTAATAAAAGTGTAATTTTAGTGCATTTTAAACCATTTTTGCAGCCCATTTTCAACTGTTACATTCTGTTTCATAGATACAGCAAAGTTCTTTGCATTCTCTCAGAACATTTACCATAGCAATGTTTATTTTTTCATACCCTCAGAAAGTAGAGATTTCAACAAACAGGCTTTTTGACAAATCAAAGACATCATAATGTGTTCCCGAGATAAAAGGCTATGTTATCACCAAAATTCCTAAAAATTTTTTTCTCTGTAAACAATGAATATGAAAATGATATTTGAATGTTTCACAAAAGTTTTGAGGTTATGTGAAAAAATTGAATTACATAAGTTGTGGATCTTTTCATTACGTATAATTTCTCCCTCTAACTTTATTCGATAGGTAGTTTTGCAGCAAATCAAGGTAAACCAATTTTCACCCTTAAAAGATCACCTTTTTCAACTTCCAAACCTCAGATCGCCCATTATTTTTTTTTCTCTAATTCTCTGACAAATCCGTTCATTCTGCCATGTCTACACCATTTCCAAAAGTAATTCAGAAACCGTCAAGTGTATTTCAGATTAGTCACTTTAATTTAAGAAAGCGTCAATTGAATTTCAGAAAACATCAAATGTCGATTTCATCTGATGTTTTCTGAAATACTATTGACTAATCTGAAATACAAGTGATGTTTTCTGAATTTCAATTGAATTAGTGTAGTAGAACAAAATTGTGCGAGAATATCTCAGTTTCGCAAAGTTTTGTGTTGGTAGAGATAAATCTGGAATCTCTGTTCTTTTCCTTTTTTGACAATAGTGTGGCCATGGCCATATCAAATCGATACATAAATACATTCCAATATATAAAGGGAAAAAACATTACAATAAATATTTATGTACAAACATATAAAGTCTAGTCCATTGTATGTTATTTTTGTATCTCTAAGGACAGTGCGATCCCAATAGAGTCTTCATTACTCATTTTCCAAATGGCCTCCAATTTAATTATAAATTTTATTATTATTAACTCAAGAAAAGAAAAAGATTTCTTGGAACGATATTATTGAAGTAATTATCTAGAAACCTACAAAATACCAATCTGAGTGGAAGGAGGAACATCAAACTCCGAAAGAAATCAAACAGCTCATGGAATGACCGATTAGCAATTCGTATGAGGAAACAATCATATCTCGCATAATTAAACGGGAGTAATTATGTACGGGAAATATGATAGGGGCATCAGAAACGCAGAAGCCTTATACGAGGTGGTCAATAATATCAGGTTCTTTGGAACACACCGACCGCCACCTAGTTTCTATTAATTAATACCGGGAAAATGTTTGATGAAATATTAATATTGAACACGATACCAATCCAAAGCTCAGCGTAATATCATGTTCTGCTGAAATGCTGAAAGGCTTCTTCATTAATAAATATATTATTCCATACCAGAAGCGGCTCGTGGAGTCTATATTTGATTTCGTTACATAACTTTACAGGTTTGCTATTCATAAGATGTTGCATTTTTCGAGTCTACTGTATTCATTCCATTTGATTCTTGAAATTTTGATATTAGTCTCTTGGTTCGAATATTTTCCTGCTTTTTAAGTACACCTGCTAGATTGATATATTTTCTCTACATTTTTATCGATCTACAAAATGTATTCAGAATTAAACTTAGCACACCAGTCGAGTTCATTAATTCATATTCTGAATAACATCATAAGCAAGAAAGCACCTAAAAATATGTTGGAACTCTGCAGGATAATATTCAATTGTATCGCCAAACTAATGTGGATAAATGCTTTTTGATTTCGACTTTTCGATTGAAAACACTATTCTTTTTAAGATTATTTACAGATGAAAATGTATTATTGAAAGCGTAAACACTTTCGTATATCCCTATTATTTCTCTCAAGAAAAAACAGTTTTTTCGAAAATACTGAAACACGTTGATTTATTTCAAAAAAAATTTATAAAACAAAAATTTCTTTGCTTTAAAAAAAAAATTTTCCACAATCGCCAAAAATCGAGCGTTTTCATGACTCAAAGTTAGCTAATCTCGGGGGTGAAAAAAGATGTAAACAGTGATTTTCAGCCTTCAATCCTTTCAGTTCTCATCATTCAAATGTAGTTTTAATATGAAGAATTTGTCATTGAGAGAAATGAGACACTGAAAATGCCAAATGAGGCTAGAATCAGTCTATCTCATTTCTCGGTGACAAAGTCTGATTTCATCTTTCCACTGGTTATACATTTATGATTCGAAGTATTGTCCATCGGTGGCCACTACTCCATTTACCAGAGATAAATGAACCATTTCCAGATAGAGATGATGATTTAAGATTTCAACACTATAGAACTCAATCAATATTCAATTCAGCTCAAATAGGTGGATAAATAGGAGAAGACAGATTGAATGACCCCCAAGGTCTCCAGACTTGACTCCGTTTGACTTTATCTTATGGGGATAATTGAAAAGCAAAGTGTGCCTTGACTGTCTTTCCCATCGAATTCTTGCTGAAGGTCAACAGTTCGATAATTAATTGTAAGATTGATAACCAAGATGAATTCAAGTTCTTTTAAAAAAATATCACACTAAAGAAAATAAACATGCTTTCATTCAACCTGTATTCTACAATTATACATGACATTGAATATGAACTTGAAAGACCTTCAAATGGAGGTCACATTACATAGTTTGCCATTGAAAAAACAAATCGATGACGGCTTTAATCATGAAAAAATCTCTTTTGCATGAACGTCAAAAATTCGTTAATCAGAAATATAAATGGGAGTTTTACGGCATCTTTCAAGACGAAATGGATGTACATTTGCAACTTATTATAATATATGATGTTTGTGTATTCGCAGTGAACAGAATGACATTAAACTAGAAATAAATTCTACTGTGATTACTTCACCCATAAAAATTCTAACAAATAGATAGTGACATATTGGGCGAATGAAATCCCTTATTTTCTCGGTAAAGTATCAATTCCAGTCCACTCCAATAAGAAAGGAAATATATCACCGAATTATGCAAATTAAATCTCCCTTCGATAACTTTTAATCATTTTAATGGTCTTCCAGAGGAATTAATACTGATTCGTCGGGGCCATTCCCTGGAGCAAGTGCGAAATTTATGGACGAATAATTTCAGTTTTCCAGGAAATTGCACCAATGTTTTTTTTCTCCAGTCTGCTCCTTTCATATTATTCGGAACTCCTTTATGCTCCGGGCATTAGAAGTTCAAGAATACATGGCTGTAATACAGGATATTAACAAAGCATGAAAAAGTACGTTGCAGGCAACTGCAACATTTCAAATCGGAACAAAGAGCGACGTTTCCAAGATTTATGCTACGGAAGAGACAAGCAAGAGGAATTACAACGGTTTTTCCGAGGAAAATCAACAGGCTATCTGCTCTGTCGAGATGTTTTACGACTCTCAAATGGAAGTGCACTTCGCAGTTCTTTCGAAAGACCAAGATTTCATCGTCAAGGCTCATTACAGTCGACGTAGTTATTAAAACAATCTCCAGATTCAGATTCAAGTCCTGACATTCTATATCAAAATTTTGGACTATCGCAAATATGAAATTTTCGATAATAAAAACTACTAAAATCCGAAATTTCTCAAGGATAGCCAGATAAACCACATACAAATCCAAAAATTCTGTTTCGGTATGACAGCCAAAGAGGAAATATTATTTCATAATTCGACAAAACTTATAAACCTGAAGTAGGCATAAGTTTTCACCCTTATGGAAGAAGCGATAAATGAAAAAATATGTAAAAGGGAAATTGTGTAATGATATTCTAAATGAATGAAATACGGTCCTATATGAATGAGAAATAAAAAAAAAAGCAACAAGTCGGAAAATGACATAGTTCGTCACAAATATATCTTTATTGCCTAACTGATAGTATACTAGGAGTGATTATTTTATCTGAGATTGAAATATATATAGATTGTGAGTACATCAATTCGTAAAACGCATTCACTCAACCGAAAATAATATCGAGAAACAGATGCAATATGAACTTCGACAGAAAACTTCACATAAGCAAAGCAAATCCAAATCGGACAAGAAAATCCAAAATGATAATGAATAACACGACAAATGAGTAAATATAAAGCAGCTTATCTGAATCAGAATATATATCAGATGAAACAAAATATACCAAAATGAAAACATAGAATGAATTGAAGGCATCATATTGGGACCCCTCTAATAAACGAACGAGCAAAATCTAGACTAGCATGAAAAAAAAAATTGTGAGGGAAGAACTAATATCAAGAAATTTTGAAATAAAATAAATCAAGGTCACCATCCTTAATCTATGCTCATAATGTATTGACAAATGTTAATTGATAAATCTAACAATTTTCACGATGCTGAAGATTTTCATGAATTTAAGAACATTAAGGAGTTTGAAAGTTCAAAGTGTTATTTCCTTTTATTGATAGGCAACATTTTTTTTTAAACAAATTGGCTTCTGACAAATTAGTGCACAAGTTTTATGCATGCAGGGGCCTTTCTTCTTTTTTTCACCTTTTTTTTCTTATTGATTCTTGTCCCTAGAGAGTGGGAGAGAAATCCCTGAAAAAATTTCAGAAAAAATAAGTTATTGTAAGAAGGAATGTTCGAGGTAATATTATAACGAATTTCCGTAATGATTTTCTAATTTTCGTTTCGTTCATTCTGATTGCAATAAATATGAAAACGATAACAATTGTGAATTAGAGAATGTCACGACCTGTCAAACGATAAGTCACAAGCCCATACTTTTAATTTGGAAAATTGAGGAAGAAGAATGACACTTCAAAATTTGAGTTCGAAGTATTTCAGGATATTTCATGAATATTCACAGTAATTGAAATCATAAACTTATTCTATTTGGCTTTTCGACATTGTAAATATCCAAACGTTACATGTTTAGATACTTTTATGGTTCGTTCATTGTTAGTCAACAATTTCTTCTGACTCGATCCTAAGAAATTAGTCTAAAATATCTACATAGGAGTTTCTTCCACTATTCAAGAAAGTTTTGTTTCATAGACAGAGTGTCGAAGTTTTTCAGAAAATTATATCATTTATATACCTACACAAAGAATATTATGAACAAAATATGTCGCGAATAGTCAATAATTGCCTGAAGAGTACACATTTATTAGTAAAGCATGATTGACTATGTTTGATAGTTTTTCTCTGCGAATGAAAACAAGATCGCGTGTGTATCTGAAACAGACAACTTCAGTTCTAGCTCCGAGCCTCGTCTGAATCCACCCGAAGCCACAAATTATGCCTGTTGCTCTCGCTCAACCGTAATAACACACTGCTAACTAACTACATTTTTTCCTCTGCTCTAGCGTGAAATTCTTATTTATCTTAAATCTTATCGAACCACCGTCGACACAATCCGGTTATTATGGATTTTCTGGACATGAACAGACATCATGGAAAAAATCTGGCTTACAATACAACTTTATTCAGAGAAGTAGACGAATTTTATCAGCCTAAATTCACAGAATATTGAAACTCCACAAATGATTTTTTCCTATGGTTCCATTCTTCTACCTTTCTGCAATGATTCAGACATTCCCGCTTTTGTGAAATCATTGCAGCCATTTAAAAATGGTTGTTTCACCAGTTAGGGGCTCGATGATGCTAATAATTACATCAATTAACGTTGTCGTAGCCTCTTTGATTAGGCGAAGAAAAAAAATTCAAATCGTAGGTCTTCTTATATGGTTCATAAAAAGCCTCACAGCGTTCACATTTGGTAATACGTGTATTGCATGATTTGTTAATTAGTTTCTTCCGAAAAAGAACATTGACATCAATTCATAAAACGTTGTTTAAGAACATCGATTGCTTTCAGCTGGACTTCAAACGACGAACCTACTGTGTCCATTAAGTTTATAATCTGATTTTACGAGACCATTTATTATGTCAAAGGGTTAATTGCCATTCGGTTGGGAGATTGAGATTTATTCCATAAAAAAATCTTCCGGGCATTCTCGAAATGAACATATTGGTTTGTAATCATATTTCTTATAATGGCGCCTGACCCTACCAGTGTTGGGGTGTTTGAATTTCAGACTGATCTCTGAAAACTGATTAGTGATTTTTAAAACTGATCTCTTATACTCTTCAATGTAAACATTTAAATAAAAAATTCTTTCGAACAGCTCATATCTTTTCGAATTCATTCATGCTGCGAAGTAATTTCACATTCTGGTTAATATGTAGTTGCTAAGAACTCCAAGAAGAACGGAAAACGTGAAATTTATTCAAAACACAAAATTATTTTGACAAACCACACAACCTACCACCTTTTTCCTAAAAAACAGGGTGGAATGTGTCAAAATTCCAAGGCCAACCGAGTGATTCCATATAAGAATCTGGATTTAGTCCAAACCTTGACTCGTCAGAAAATAAGTATTTAACCAATATTCCAATCAGACCTAGCTGATCTTACCTATTTGTCCTTCAAAAAGTTGAGATGTAGTGCAGGTGGGCCTGTTATAATCGGTAAACAATCTACGTAGATCACTCAATCCAGCTGTTTCATACCTGTTTCGTCTATGCTTCGAATGGTTCCGAGGCATTTTCTATAAAAAAAAGCAATTTTTATTAGACATGAAAATTGCATACTAACCATATACTAATAAATTAATTTCAACAATTGGGCTCGGTTAGCATTCAAGAGCTGGCAATATTTCATAAGACTGTTGAATTTCAACTTAATAGTCCATTGCAATTGAGAACTGAATGTTCATTGTTCAGCACAGACACAGGAATCTTGCCAAAGTGATAATTCCAGAAATTGGAAAGATGTATAATTAGTAATGAATAAGCCGAATTCTTCGAGATCTGGCATGATAAGATTAATCACCAGAAGGCCGAATGCGGTGATTCAATAGATAACAATCAATTAGTTCAGAATATAATGTAGCATTAAGTCTAATTTGACGTTTGAACTGTTGCACGTCAATATTTGCCGAAGTTCACTGTGAAGTGTAAACAGCGCCAGAGATCGCCTAGAGACAACGCTTGTTCAAATAATCATGCACGATCTATCTTAACCACCACCAAAATTGAGTAAGTTTGCAATTCATTCGAATAATGAGACTTCAGGGTTGGAATAAAACTTATTCTATTGAAGTCACATGTCGAGCACCCCGATTAGAAACGGATTTCTAAATGAATTTTTCAAGAAGATTGTATAACACAATTGCCTTTCGCTCTCATGATGTTAATTCATGTAAATTTTTTTGTCTAATGCTTTCCTATACAAAATGAAGAACCAACACCTCGTAGACCATTCAATAAATACGTAAGAGAACACAAATGTCCTTGATAGAATGAAAATTAACCTTTTTGAAGTTTTGATGAGGAAATCTGATATAACAAACACCTAAGTGTTTGTAATAATTCTAAATATTCTTGTTCGATTATAATATGCAATAATTTTTTTCAACTGATTTGCTCCTAATAAATCAATACAAGAAATCATGTCGGAGCATTTCAATTATTAACAATTTCTTCATTGGCATTGCAGTGAAAAACTCCCACCTGATAATGTTCAATAGATTGTTGAATTTTCATCAGAAAACTAACAATAAAAAATAAACAAATTTAAAAAATATATTCATATGCCAGAATTCAATAATCCCCAGGATTCAGGGGAATTTCATGGTAAATTTCGAGTTTTCTGAGATTATTTTTTTTGCCAATGAAAATAACCAGAAATAAAGTCGTCTTATATGCTGTCTATCTAATATTTTCATAATATGACCTAATGTTGGACGAAGAGTTATAAAAAACATTTTAGTAATCCATAAAAGGTAGAATTTCAATTGATGAATTGGCTTGAAAAAAAAGTTAATGTCATTGTAGAATTAATGCTGAAACATATAATGTTATCGAATAAACAGCTGAACAATTAATTTTTTCCCAGATTGATTGAATTTGTGAAATCCGTATATCAGAAGAGTCATAGTAACAATTACAAAAATTCAAGGCTCAACCTAGTATATTAACATTTTTTCTCAAAGATTTTAGAAACGGGTCACTTCAGAAAAACAACACAAAACTTAATTGAGAAAAATTTTTGCACAGATTAATCAACATGGATATATACAATGGAAAAATCTATAATGGCAGCAATATTCCAATTCATCACTAAAAAAGTGAACAAATAAAAGTATAAAAGAATTCACAACAGCAATATACAGGAATTTCATCTTAGAATAAAGGAGAATTTCCTAGTATATTGAAAGTTTTAGTTTTTCACTAATTATAGTAACCCGAAAAAAAGGGGTTATATCCTATCTATCTGATATTTTTGTAATGTGATCTTATATTAGACAAAGAGCAATCAGTAAAAGTGAGAATTTCACTTGATTTATTCGCCTATAAAAACAAAAAATGCAACAAGAGTAAAGTTCATGGGAAAATGTATACTCATGTGGAAATAATATTTTAGATCATGTTATTAAGCACACATTTAAAAAAGTATGTAAACATTTGATAAAAATAATGATCACCTCATTTAGGCATGGCATTTCTTCCAGATGAAAGAAGAGGACAGTAGTGGTCAAGCATGTCTATTAGGAAGGTGATAGTGACAACTGCAAAAAATATTGGCTTGTAAGTATAATTATTATTAAATTTTTTAAATTTATGTATTTATTGCAACAGATGGGCAAACATAATATCGAACACATTATTCACGTATTCATTGATATGGTTACCAAAAAAAAATTCAGAATGTCAAATATCATCGTCAAAATAAAAGATGGAAGGATAGATGGAGAAAAATAAAAACACAAACAAAAGAGGTTGATAAAAAATACATTTTTAATTTTTATTTGAAATATTTCAAAATGAGAAGTCGAAAAATCTGATACTAATTATTAGATTCTATGATATTCAGACATATGTTAAAGAAGAGAAGTCCTATGATAGCTAGAAGATTAAGACTTTGGAGTTAAGCTCCAGTTAAAGTCCCAAGTTTGTTGTTCTATACTCCAGATTCAACAATTCCCTTAAACTGGTTGTCCGAGAGCATATATCAAAATTAACCAGGGATGAAAACTGTCGCTAATAGTTTCATGTCTAGTTTAACAAACGACATCTACAATTTGCTACTGTAAATATTTCAAGTAGTTCCTCGTCCAAAAAGCAATGTGAAGTCACCTTTTTCTGAAAACTTAAATTGGGTTTTCTCTCCCATTCTCTGAAACAAGAAACAATCAGAAAAAATTTTTTTCATCATATTAGAAAGGCCCCTGCGTAAAAATTTGAGCACTAATTTGTCAGGGGCCAAAACTTTACGAGAAGAAATTGTTGCCTAACAATGAACAAAAAAAAACACTTTGAACTCTTAAGCGTAACGTTTCGGAGTCTAAATCAGACTCCTTCGTCAGACAATTAGACTAGTAATTGTCTGACGAAGAGAGTTCAAAGTGTTTTCCTTCTTGTCTATTGTTAGGCAACAATTTCTTCTCGTAAAGTTTTTGGCCCCTGCCAAAACTTTCTTCACGCAAGGGCCTTTCTTATATTATTAAAAAAAATTTCTAATTGTTTCTTGTTTCAGAGACTGGGAGAGAAAACCGAAATAAAGTTATCTTTTTATGTCTGAAACACTGTGTTATTTTTTTAATTCTATTTATATATTTTCTCATCTTGTTATGTTTTTTAGTGGATAACTTTTCAGTAATAACATTTTTCAGAAAAAAACCCTTCAATTCCCTTCAAATCCATCTTGAACTATTTTCCCATTTTTTTTGCAATCTTTGTGTTTTATGGATTTGTATTTTCTTTATTTATCAGTGCAACATGGAGTCTCATATTGTTCGAGTAATAAAAGTGTAATTTTAGTGCATTTTAAACCATTTTTGCAGCCCATTTTCAACTGTTACATTCTGTTTCATAGATACAGCAAAGTTCTTTGCATTCTCTCAGAACATTTACCATAGCAATGTTTATTTTTTCATACCCTCAGAAAGTAGAGATTTCAACAAACAGGCTTTTTGACAAATCAAAGACCTCATAATGTGTTCCCGAGATAAAAGGCTATGTTATCACCAAAATTCCTAAAAACTAGTTTTCAACCAGTTGTCAAACCAAAAATCAAAAAATTGTCACGATTCTAGGAAGTTCAATGAAAACTATTATTGTCTGACGAGTGGGTGAGAACAGCTTGGTACAATAAATCATAAGGTCACAGTGGACTTTAATCCCTTCTTGAATTAACTAATACACGAAATTAAAATTATTTTTTTGTTTCTAGAACAACAGAGGTTGCAATAAGTTGATGGGTCTAATTGCTGTCACATTTGAACACGTTCAATTCAAAAGATGGCCGATTTTAGATTTTCACAGTGGCGCAACATATGTGTCATCTTAAGCACTTATTGGATGGCACATTATGTGGAGGCGTGCATTGCGACATCTGAATAAATCCTCTTCGTGTGTTTTGACAGGATAATAATCCGAAAAAATGAGAATGATTTCCGGTGACAGTGGTAGTCCATTAGATCCCATATAATTAAGGCATTCGTAAACGCAAAATGATATGCGACCGAGAAATGTACCGATAAAGTAAGACAAACAACGACACCTGAAACGAATTTATTAAAATTACGTCGGCGCTCCCACTAAGTGAGAGCAAACAGTGAAAAATCATAAGCGTTACGTGTGGGACGTCATAGAACGAAGGGCGCGATATCAAATATTGATGTTTCTAAATCGTCATTAGGGGAAACAATAGGTGATTGTCATTTTGCGTGATTGTGAGTGGAGTTGAGAAGTACCATCACTAGAATTTGAAGGATGTTAGAACGATCCTCAGGCCCTTGATGACAAAATAAGTATTCTCACTTTCCTGAAACTTTTCACGGGTTTCACCCCCAGTCTCTCAAACAATATCAATTTTAAAATTTTCAGTAAAAAAATGCCCTAAGAGATGAGATAACCCGGTTTCAGCCTAATTTGACAACAGACCAAATCTTCATTTAAAACCTCTACTTTTAAAGCGAATGGTTCGAGCCAACTGTGTAAAATATTACAAGTGGCGACTTCTATTACCGTCAGAA
Source organism: Hippodamia convergens (assembly GCA_038502775.1). NCBI lineage: Eukaryota > Metazoa > Arthropoda > Insecta > Coleoptera > Coccinellidae > Hippodamia > Hippodamia convergens. The sequence continues at coordinate 10,792,499 of CM076613.1, forward strand.
TAAGTCTAAAACCGGTATATCTCTTCTTTCAGTGACAATATCTGATATAATTTCTCCAGCCTCATAATGAAAGATTTATTGAGCCTATGACTTGAAGTTGTATTTATTAATATCAGTGCTTACTATTATGAATTTTTCTATGTTTAAAAAAATATATTCGGTTTGGCCTCTGGATAGGCATTTTTCATTCATTATTTTTCTCAAAAACAAAAATGCTCCTGATTGAATTGTTGCAATAATTTATCAGAAGATAGTTTGGAGAAAATGTTCACCTTACACTGAACGAACAATAAAATGCACGGCTTGAACAGTCGCAAAAATTAAGAGAAATTCAATTCGGTGAGTCATGCATTCAGCCAAGTTATCAAATTTCGCTGATATAGATTTCTTTAAATCATAAATTACTCATTTCACCAGATTTTAAGAAGAATACTTCTATTTTCTAAAATGGCCAAATATTCATTAAATACTTTTGAGAGTTGGGGTCCTTGGATTTTCTGGTATAATCATCGAGGAAAGTAATGACATAATGAAAAAAAATGAAACATGTGACTGGAATTTCGTGTTCGAAAAGATTTAAAAATAAGAATAATAATACTTTATTGCCATATCATAGTGCTACGTAATTTATTACAGTGTGGCAAAAGGTGAGCTTATCACTAAAGCGATATCTCCTGCCTACCTCAAAATTGTAGAAAATCAAGATATGATAAGACACATTATTATTATTGGATTTACTACCAGGGCCGCCGCCAGACATTTTGCCGCCCCGGCAAAATAAAATTTCGCCGCCCCCGTGAAAATTAAATTTGCCACCTTGCTGTGATATATTGAATTGGGATTCATAACAAACTCTTTTTACCATTTGATCAAGGGAAAAGATTCAGAAAACGAAGGATATATATTTCGTTCGTTTCTGAATTTTTTTCCCCTTGATCAAATTGTAAATAATTTTTATTGGAGATGACTTCTCTTGTATAATCACATCAACTTGCTCAAAACATAAATAAAACTCAACATATCATTTTCAGGAACTGGAAAGTGTAAATAGAAAATATAACTATAAATATGTATCATACAAAGAATATATTAAATAAAAAATAACAAAAAAAACATATATACCGGCTATCGTATGTATAAAAGTGAACTAGAACCATCACACCAAAAATTCGAACTCAAATAAATTTGTTCCTTCTCACCTTCATCTCGCAAAGTCATGATTGATTGAAATATATCGAGATTATTGACTCTCTCATATTCAATGGGTATAATGACTAGATCAGATAATCTATCTTGGGCCAATGTTGATCGTAGAAAATTTTTTATTCGTTTCAACTCTGAAAAGCTTCTCTCGCCAAAAGTATCCCAAAAGTATTTTCCATATTTAATAAAATCATTATACGACAGTTTCTACGATACACGATACCGATAAATATAAATGCGTATGTAAAAATTCTCAATCAGGCGGTAAGGTATCATAATAAAAATAAAATAAATCAATCGATTCAAGTACGAATGCATTTGTATATGTCAAATAAAAATTCAGAATTTTAAAATGCATTCACATACAAAATATCGAAACAATGAAAACGCTCTCTGCTTTGAGTGTACGAAGCTAAATGATCTCATGTTAAAGGAAAAAAAATACAGGTTTTGGTTTTTGATTATTCTTTATTCCAAGGCAGCACAGCTCTCGTATGTAAGAAAAATTCTAGACAATGATATTCGGATCAGAATAAGGTACCTACATGACCTGTTGCGAAGTTCTTAAACTCTGACATCTGATTAAGTAAATGAAAAGAGGTCAATATAAATCTTAGGTATTCACCTGTATCTTATAATGATTATTAAAATAATATTGATATATTTTTCTACTATGACCATTATCCAATAAATCTGAGGCACTAATCTGCCTCAAATTTCAGGGAGGCATATTTTCAACTCATTCAAAGGCGCCTTTTCGAATTATTGAAACGACGCTTTATGATTAATATGCGTATCTGAGGCGATCCTTGAAAGACTAAAAAAATCACCCACATCACTGTTAATAAGCAGAGAGCGCCTTATACTTATTATCGTTTAAATGAAATATCCGACGTTAAAAAATACGGAATTATAGAACTCACCTTCAATTTTGTAGGGTAATTATTCAGTTCGAAAATCAGAACTCCGAAGATGAAAGATTTCTATTATGTAGCACTATATAGTGTTGCAAAAATATTGAATATTGTGAGGACACTGAGGACTAACGAGTTGATACCGTTATTTCTCGAGTATTATAAACCCCTCCTGAATATTTAAATTGGAATTCCGATTGGCAAACTGAAAATAAAAATCGTTGCTGAATTATCCCAGAAACCCTTCCAAAAACTTTAGTCCCAGATGTTCATCAAAGGGACCGACCGTCTTGGTAATAAACTCATAAACAAGGGAGTGTAACTAGGAAAAGAGGCCGCTGAGTAGAGGCATTGGCGAAATTTACAACCTGACAGGGATATTTATTTATGAGTAGAATGTTGCATCTTCGATCGTATTACTCTTGTATGGTTTAATTGCATTTTTATCTGGTTATTTGTGTACAAGTGTGATATATTTGGTTGGCCAGGCTCAAAAAGCCGCCCCTGAGTCTGGTCGTGCTTTTTACTTTCAATAACAGGCGGGTTTTCGATTTCAAATGAAAAAAAATCTAGTATGACGAAACTGATTTTGCCGCCCCTAGAATTTGCCGCCCCGGCAGACTGCCCGTTTGCCGGTCCTGGCGGCGGCCCTGTTTACTACCATTATATTCGACGGAATATATTTGAAAATTACGTATGTAGTATATGTAGTGGCTATGAGGACTGAAGGAATGAAAAAACCCTTTATGAAATGCCGACGTTTCGACCTTCATTTCTTGTCTTTTTCAAGGCTAAAAATATAAAATTCACATTTGTAACATGTCTCATAGTAAGTACTTCTTGATTCATCAAAAAATCTAGTTGCATCACGCTATATGAGGGAATATAAGGATTTGATTAGATTTCTCAGAAAAACAGAAAATTTTCGATGGGGATCAGTAGATTTCAGTGTACCTCGCTACAGTTGACTTATCAAAATTTTTGTCGATTTCATTCGACAGTGAAATTCCACTTTGTTTTTCAAAAGTGTTGTACATTGAAAATCAATTCAAGAAAATAGTCTTTTGCACTGATGGAAAATTTGTATTTTTTTATAGTTAAAGAAATAATTTCAAGAATTTTTTCGGAAAAATTTCAATTCTGTCGTTAGAAGATATTTAAAATCTTTAGTAATATAAGCGTCTGAGATTGATAGTGAGAATATTCTCCTTCGATATATAGAAATTGCTTAAAATTAGATCCGCAATGATCCATAAAATTAAAAAGGCTAAAGACATGTTTTCAAGAGAGCAAGAATATATATCGAACAAAACAAACTTTTGAAAACTTAATTTGGTTTTTCTCCCCCAGTCTCTGAAACAAGAAACAATTAGAAAAATTTTTTTAATAATATGAGAAAAGAAAAGAAATTGTTGCCTTACTGCCTGACTTCAGTCCAGTGAGAACATCTCCTGAAATATAACTCCTGAAGATGCCAGACACTCGAACTGGCGAAACGTCGAGAACTAATCTACGACGATGGCCTAAATGCTCGAAAGAACACGTCACATTAATTGTTTCTTGTTTCAGAGACTGGAGAGAAAACCCAAATTAAGTTTTCAGGAAAATGCAGAGACCTCCCAGACAATATTTCAATAGATATGTTTGTTTATTGTTTCACCGTTGTTCAGAATCCATATTTTTTTTGAAAAATTCCTAAATTATTTGTTAGAATATAAAAGAATACAAATTCTCTATCTGTGAATTGACAATTTTTCGAATGTAATTTCAATATACGAGATTTAATTTCACAATCGAATTAAATTTTTCGACAAAAATTTCGACTATCAAATGTCCAAATATACTGAGCCCCATCGAAAATTTTCTGTTTTTTCCTGAATATTGTAATTAAATAACAATAAACCTTCCGACAGGGTGTTGAATCTCAGCTTGCGAAAAGTTCCACAATTTTCTCATATGGATCTAGATTTTATGTTCACTTCAAAAATGACTCGATTCACCCATGAAAAGATGGTTCAAAATTGATGAGCAATTAAAAATATTGGCAAATGTTGGTTCGTAAACCACTCTGAATGGATAAAACCTATTATACACCTATAGGTTCTTTTGGACTTGTCGAGGGTAGTTCTGACGTACGAAAAACGTTTGCACACCCTGTGTATCAGACTCCTTCATCAGATGAAATCGCGAATCTTAAGAATCAATATTTTAGTATCCCAGACACCTAATCATTATCCCATTTATCTAATCATATAATTTTATTGTAATTCATTCACAACGAAAAGGTTGATTATACATCTTTTAGTGTTCCTCAGGTGCACGACTCCAAATATAATGTTGTTTTTTCTAATTCTGTTATATCCATTGTTTGAATGGATGAGGTAAGCTTTCCTCTCTAATAAAACTTGCCGCATATTTCCATAATATTATTATTTGTCTGATATATAGGTCCCTGCTCCTCTGAGGTCGTTGTTCTCGATGAAATGTATTCAGCAAGTGATAATACGTCCTTGGTTAGGGTGACAACCGTCATTTATCTTTCTATACTCATCCTAATGATGCGTACTGTATGGATTTTTTAGAAAAATGGCGGTGATCTATCTGAAGATGCAAATAAAATTACTTCATGAGCTGGCCACATTCGGATTTGCATAAACCGAAAAGGGAGCTCTATTCATGGGAGATCCGCATATTTGAATAACGTTGTGTGAAAAAAGACGGCTCATCCTTTATGTACGATCGGAACCTTTAAAAAATGATCGGAATTCCTGAAAAAAAAAAGATATTTTGTCCTAAATAACAACAGCTAATGTTCTTTAAAATTTTTTTCAAAGTTGTTTTCCAAAGGTAGTTGAACCAAAGCTGTAATGCCAACGAAACGTGTCAAAACGATAATTATAGTGATTTAAATGAAAGCAAGTAGAATGATACGAAAATGATTTCTAATTAGGGAAGTCTTTCTCAGAGTCCAGTCGTCTCTCAAAGAGGGAATAAGTTTTGCATCAGTAAATGAACTTTGCATAATGTGCCATACTATCTGTGAATTAAAACATTTTTGAAATACTTCATCAGAAGCAAATCAGTTGTGAAAAATTATTGCCTAACAATGTAATGGGAACAAAACAATCAACTTTCAATTTAAAAAAAAAATTCAAATTTTTCCGAAAAAAGACGCACACTAATAAATCATCGCAAATCACAAGATGGAATATTACAAAGATTCTGGATCATTTTAAAAGAAAAATGCATGAGTCCACTTATATTTGTTGAATGAAGATCTGGCAAATATTTTGTAGGGGTAGATCGTATTCTGATAAATTTATTGAAAAAAGAAACGAGGATTTTTAAATTTCGAAATAAAAAAAAATTAACGTGTTGAAAAATGTCAATTGACCAATCAAAAAACCACGATATCGAAGATTTCACTATTTTGTTCATTTAAGTCTTCGAAACTTTAGTCCGATGTTAATTTTTAGGCGAAACTTTTTTCCCTTTGATTTCCTCCTTACAATATAGTTGTAAGTGTTTACCTATGAGCATTTTCATTATTTTCGATACGTTCTGTTTCAGAGATTGTGAGTGGAAACCCGAGAAAATAAGAGGAAGTTCGAAATAAATTCGAATTGATCGCAGGCTAAAATTATAAAATCATAGAAATATAAAACTGTGAAACTAGAAAACTTTAATGTTATAAAACTTTCAAATAATAATACATTTATGAAATCACAGAAATTATAAAATTCTCATTTGCTTTTTTGGTTATTGTTTTTTATCAGGTTTTGCTCTTTATCGAAGAAATACAGGATGTCGCATTGGGAAAGAAACAGAAGTTTTGTAGACAATTCTGTTCATGAACACAATGAGGACATTTTTCCCAAAAACCATCTCAACATTTCATTCGTCAGGTGCATCTTTTCATATATTTACAATTGTTTCATTTTCAAACGCAAATATTACTTAAACGAATAATCAGATAATGAGGTATTCCCTCAGATGGATGAAATGATCAAATGCAATGCTGCGCTTCATAAACAAAATTCAAATATACAAGTCCAGCACAGTCCCACTATTTATTTCAAATGAAACACACTGCATATTTTCTTATCTCAAAAGATCATTAACAACCTGATTCCAAAGAACTATATCTTGTACTCTACCTTGGTCTATTATGAATAATACCGGATTGAATAGTAAAATTAATATCTATTGAAATATTATCTGGGAGGTCTTCCTGAAATTTAATTTGGGTTTTTTCTCCCAGTCTCTGAAACAAGAAACAATAAGAAACATTTTTTAAATAATAGAAGAAAGGCCCCTGTGTAAGAATTTGAGCACTAATTTGTCAGGGCCAAAACGTTTCAAGGAGAAACACTTTGAACTCTGAAGCATAACGTTTCGGAGTCTAAATCAGACTCCTTCGTCAGACAATTACTAGCTTTCATACAATTTAGTAGAATCGTGGTAATATTTTGAGTTTTTGATTGACATTTTGTCAATATATGATGAACATGGGTTAATATTGATTACTAGATAATAATATCGTTATTTTATATCAAAATTCTCTGAAACCAGTTCTTTTTTCAATAAATCTATCCACATTCGATCTATTCCTACTGAACAATTGGCGAGATTATTAGCCTCATCCAACAAAATACAAGCTGAGTCCTTGATTTTTCTTTTAAAACTATCAGGTTTCGTCAGGAATGGCACAAAAATCGTTATGACGGAATCTGATAATTATAAAAGAAAAATCAAGGAGTCAGCTTATATTTTGTTCGATGAGGCTGATAATCTCGCCAATTGTTCAGTAGGAATAGATCGAATTTGGATGGATTTATTGAAAAAAGAACTGGTTTTAGGGAAATTTTAAATAAAATAACGACATCAACATCCAGTAATTAATATCAATTTATGTTCATCATATATTGACAAATGTAACTCAAAACATTGTCACGATTCTACAAAATTGAATAAAAACTAGTAATTGTCTGACGAAGGAGTCTGATTTAGACCCCGAAACGTTACGCTGCAGAGTTCCAAGTGTTTATTTATTCCCTTTGGACATAACAAGGATGCATGGAATAATTCTATACCGAAAACAGAATTACAAAACGATACCACTAAATCCATTCATTTAGATTAGATGATCAAAGTATTTCAATCAGAATAAACTTTGAATAGTCATACAACAACACATCAGTGGATAAGTGAATTGAAGAAAAAAAATATAATATTACCAATCATGAATACTTATTTTGTTCTGTAGGATTTTGGAACGTGTCGTCCCTATCCAGCTGGAGCTCTGAAAGCTCAGGCAGAGCACACTCAAACTTTATAACGTTTGGTTTTTTTGAAGAGAGAAATAAAAAATTCATTAGTAATTATAAATACTTACTTTCGAAATTTCACCTGGTATCAATAATAGATTACACATCATCATTGAGTATTATTATAATTATATTTATACTCAATGGCATTATATAGTTCGTTGAAATGAATATACAGGGTGGGCAAAAATAAAGAGGACGGGCTGAGCTGGACTTGTACGAATCACCCTGTATATTAAATTTATTCTCAAATAGCGCATTGAATTCAAATGTTGACCTGTCCCAGTGTTTTTACAATATTCCTACATATAGACCCAAAGAATTTGATTCCATAAGTGATTTCCACAGTTATATGGATTCCACCACTAAATCAAAAACCCCAGATAACGTTAGTTTTAGGGTCGCAGTTCGAATTTAAAGTCCGTATTTTTGGATGTTTTCGTGGAGCCAGGGAGCATATGAAGCGTGTAAAATTGGTTTGAAATATAAGTGCCATTGACGACTCGACCAGACCGATATCTTTGTCACCCTTCAAATGTCATTATAATAGCCGTCCCCGAGCGAATGGTCAGCGAAGCCAAGGAATAATAAAAGGGGGATCCTTCACTCGACAATTCAATTTCTTTCGGTGATAGATCTCACATAATATGATATTGATATGACGCATACCGAAAATTTATTTATTTTTTATAGTTTGGATTCAGACCTATGGACCCTATTCAACTTTTTTTTTCTTAATATATTTCAACTCTCGCTCTTCGCCTTTCCATAAGGAATTTTCTTTTGTACTGTTGGACACTGACAATGACAGAAGGGAATCTTTCCGAGCAATGTTTGTCTAAAGGATTTATAATTCGATTTGTTCGTATTATATTCGTTCGGAGAGAGCAAAGATGAGTTGGATTCTTATCCTATAATAACCAAGACTAAAGAATCTTATAAAGCAGTCTTCGAATATCTGGAGTTCCGGACAATGATCAAAATGATCACTTGGATGACCGAACAGAAAAATTTGAAGTGGAGGATTTTCAAAACACAACGGCTATATAGTTGTACTGATTAATGTTTCGCAGAACCAAATCTAGGCTCTAGGTGTTTCGATTCTAGAATCTTTCTATTTTTAGATTTTGTATATCTTGGAGAAAACTGTTCGTTTTTCTTTCGGGAACAAATTTCATCAAGTTGTTCGCTCATCAAGATTTGAGACTTGGATTCCTTATTTTTCTGGAATATTATTAAGATTGTCTCTCCCAGTCTCTGGGACAAAAACAATTAGATTTTTTTTGAATAACCACTATGAAAAAATTGTTGCCTAACAATGAAAAAAATGTTACACTTCGGAGTCTGTATCAAACTCCTTCATCAAACAAAGTCTTTAAGTCATGAAATTCTTCAGAATCGTGAAGACTTTTCGATATATCAATTGACATTCGTCAATATATTATTTCCATTTCATTGTCAATTTCTTTCAATTTTCTTTTACAAACTTACTTTCAGTTAAATTTTCACACAGTCCAAAATCATATTTCAAATTAATATATTTATTAGTTCTTTCCTTGACCAATCAATCCAAATAACGAACGTCCAGATTATTAGTTTCACACATGATCTGCATCAATTTGCGATCTAGCAATTCTCTATTTTTCATGTTTTCTTTATGTTCACGCTTTCTTATTTTTCAATGTTTCGATATTTTTCCTATACAGATGGCCCAGGAGTCAACGTCAAGCCGAATCGGATAACAGGCTTGTCATGAAAAATTTTTAAAAAAATCCTAGTCGTGTATTTTCCAAATTATTTTCCATATTATATTATTCGAGAAAATACACACCCTGTGATGATTCTCGAACTCCTGTTTTCACAGTTTTTTACTTTTCCCAAATTTTATTTCTTCTATGTTATCCGGAATAGTGCTTCTGTAACCTTTTATCTTCAACTCTAAGCCAATTTTTCAAGCTCTGAAAATAATGTCACTTTTTGCCGAACCAAATATTCAAAATTGATATTTCGCCCAATTTCAACTGACTGTACCGAAAAAAGATTGTACTACATCAGTACAGTACATCACATAATGTGAAATATATTGAAAACTTGGTTCGGCCGAAAGTGACATTATTTTTAAAGCTCGAGCAATTGGCTTAAAATTGAAGATTAGAGGTTAAAAAGAAAATTTTCAAAAAGCGAGAATTTGTAACAGTAGCATTTCAAAAATCCTGACAGGGTGTGCATATTCTCGAATGATGAAGAATGCAATATAATTTGAAAAATACACGACTTAGGTTTTTGAATATTTTTCTGATGACTACTATGATTCAGCCTGTTACCCGATACCGGCTTGACGTAGACTTCTGGTACACACTGTATAAGTTTTCTCACAAATACAGGGAATATCATGAACACAGTAATAATAAAAATTTATTTCATACATTTGCATCATTTTGAATACGTTTACATAGGTATCCATATTTTCTCTATCAGATTTATTATTCATTGGATGCTTTTTATAGTTTTTTTTCACAATCTTTAGCTCATTTACGTTTTTTATCATTATTCCCTATTTTTCATGGTGTTCAGACAATACTGCACCATCCCAAATTCATTCCTATTCTGTCTCAATCTAGATTCTGATTTAAACCACATGAACTGAAATAGAATAATAAAAATTCAATTTATACACGAAATTTGACTCCAATATTTTGATTATTCATATCCTAATATGATGTAATGTTCATTAGTTTCGTTGCCGTTGTTTCAGACATCAAGAAATGAATTTGGTATTAATTAAAGATGTTAGTTTATTGAATATATATATATATGAATAAATCACTCGATGGTCATTATAGCCCAGAGGTCATTAGCTTTTAAATTTTTTTTTCAAATTCTTCCTTCATTTCCTTTTGAAAGTTTATCGAACTTCTCTGTTGCTTATTCCGCGAATTATTCCAGAACTTTGTTATTCTAATAGAAAGAATCTAGAACTGGAAAATTAATCATTTTCCGAATATCTCGTGAAAAACACTATATTTACGTTCTTGCGATTTCGACAACGGTATATATTTATCACCCTGAACGTATTGTAAAAAACGTCAGCTTAAGAAATCTCCTTGCATTAAGATATTAAATATTGGCGTTGAAGATTTATAGGGACTGCGAATAGACGAGAGCGTTGTAAATTTTCATTCTATTCAGAAAAAGGAAACGTGTCTTCACTTTGAAATAAATAGCCACTTCGGCGTTAGAAAAACGACGCCTCGATATGTCACAGAATACTTTAAAAAGGAGAAAAATTTCGAAATTTATTGTTGGTCAATCTTCACCTACTGAACTGAAACATAGGTGTGAACAGAACCACCTATTTATAATTTCCTACAAAAGAGCTTTGATTCCTCAGTGCAATTCATGAATAATTTTAATTTAATCATAGTCGAATGGATTTAGGAAGCTTCTTTGGGAAAGTATCGACCGATGGTTGAAATTCATTATTCAAGTCGAAAAATAATTTCATAACTTTTCCAATTTGTATATACGAAATTTTGCTGAAAAAGCTAGTCAACTACATACGATGAATGTCTGATAAATTAGTTCACACTAAAAACAGTTGGAAAACCTTATGAATAACAAATCTAACCATAAATTTCTAACATAAGTACTTCCCCCGAAATAAGCTATAAATTCATGTTTCCTTTTCTAGAGTACATATAATCCAGTAATTAAAATTTCTTACGAGAGCCCGAATAGAAGAGAGAATAGCGAATGTAGTAGTCTTCATCACTTCATTAATAATTCAGAGACCAATTTTATGACAAATAATGTTCAGGGAAGCTTGAAATATTCAACACCAATACCGAGATATATAATTATTCCTCGAGCTCACAGACATAATAAGAGGAGTTTCATGTTCTAAGAAGAAGTCGATTGTAGATGAAAAACCGCATCATCTGGTCCCAGAATAAAAAACAATTGCGGTTTTATATACGATTCTGGCTTGCGTTCTGGAACAAAACAAAATTATTACCTCCCACAAAATTGAATTTCTCAGAAAATCAGATTATCGTTAATCCTGACTTTTGTTGGCCTCATGTCAAAAGTTCAGATAGGGAACACTATACTTATGAACACAATCGCTGTGTTACATAATCGCTCACCCATGGAATCTTCGAATCTGAAAATTGAGTTTCATTTCATTACTTTTTTAAGATAATCTTCTTGCTGAAGACACATTTTGCAGGCTTTGGCCAGAAATAATGATACAGCAAACTTCTAACCTGGGGTTATTTCAATATTGTACTGAATTCGTAAATACATTTTACCAATTGTTCTTTTTTATCGACTACTCACATGTTTTTTTTTTTATAATTTCTTTAATCGGTTTTAGTATTTTATGTTTTTCGGAGTTTGAAGATTCTGATTAAATTTTTACTTTTCTTCAAATATAACACAATATAATATCAAAATATTCGTAATATTGCCTTTGAAACTGATGAATAAACCACAGAATCCTTATTCAAAGTGGATTGTATTAAATATTTTTCTTTTTCAGAGGAATATGTCAACATATCACAGTTATTGAAGTGCAGTGATAAATTTTTCCATGCCATTTTTATCTGTTTGTTTGGAATAGATCAAAAGAAAAAACAGATTCATTGAAGGTTGGTAGCAAATGAGGACCACGTCAAAGAAAAGGACTGATGCGGGGGAGTATGATGACTAAATTTTCATTATTCTGGATGAGGTAATGTCTTCGTTAGTGTAAAAGATGAGAGTTATTATTATTATTTTTTTTTTTTTTTTTTTTAATCACACTTTCGTGGGGTGGTTTCCAACTAAGCTGGGATTCGCATGAATCAACAGCTCAATCGTTCGTTAACACACGCCGGACAGTTCTACACGTTCCCAGGATTGCAGCCTTCTGTGCCGTAAGTATGGTCTTCTCTACTTCATTCAATCCTATTTTTGTCAGTTCTTTTTTATTATGTCTTCTTTTTTATTATGTTATATTTTATTATTATTATTATTATTATTATTATTATTATTTTTATTATTATAAGATGAGAATTAGTATTTTTTATGCTGTTAAGGTGAAGTCATAGTGATCTCATCAAAAAAATAATTCGAATTGCATTTTTTTTCTTGTCTTTTAGAAATCTTCGAATGAAAATCTCCAATGAAGATTTTTTGAAACCATGTGTAGAAACACATATGAGCAAAAATTTAATGCTCATTTCAGGCCATTATTTGAGAGTTTTTTAATTTAAATTTTGTTCCAGAGATTGGAAGTGAAAACCCTAGAAAGTTCCTTTTGTTATGTATTCATTTATTTCGAAAATCTAACTACTGTCAAAATTGACAAATTCAAAATTCCTAATTGATTTTCCCTGAAAAAATAATAAATATATTTTTCTTATTTTGTGTCAAACACGTTTATTCTGCCACATCTTTAGAACAAGATTTCAATGTCGCACAATTTTCATGCTAATATGAAATCATTATACGAGGAACCTCACCCATATTTATACGGGAAACTACTGAACGTATTTTCATGAAATTCAGCACTTATAAGTGTAAAGAAAATGTATTTCTTTAATAAGCATTATTCGTGTTCTGTGGTGAGAAGCGGACGTGTCAATTATTGACATTTATAGTTTTGAATAGTCGATACGAAATTTCTGCAATTAAGGAACATTAAATGTCGTTTCTCTTTCCACAGGTGAGAATTTGTAATTATTGTTAATATTGTAAATAATAAAACCAAATCTCTTTCCACAGAGAAACTCAGCTGTGTTTCAATAATTGGCAGAAATAATAAAATCAGAAATAATCTTATAAAACGACATTTATTGAAACATCCGAAAGAAAAATGTCAAAGTTGAGGTTCACTTTTTCAAGTTAAAGCCTCTCAAGATGGAAAGTCAAATTATATAGCCATCACATCGATCAATACTGAAGACAACAAAACCTTCTTAATACCAGAAGAGTATCAAGAGTCATCGTACCATAAGGAAATCTGCGCTACAAATCATTTCAACATGATCAGGAATACCTTAAAACGAAGACGCCAATCCAGGAATATTTGGGTAGCGTTAACAGAAGAGATCAAGAAAACCTATTTCGATGAAGACGGAAACATGATTTTTATGGATATGTACTTGGATGAAGCCGAACAAGGAAATAGCTGCTCATCTAATGCAACCCAAATGATGGATGCAAACAATCAATCTTTGGTTGAAATTTTGGAAAAATTAGTTGGAAATAAAGAAAAACAAGAAGAAAAAAATGCAAGGAAAGCTGCTGAAAGATTCGTTCTAGAAAAATATGATGGTTAGAACCGCAAATGCAGATCATTGGCTCGAAATTTTCGAAAAAGAATGCGATAGATTGGAATTAACAATGATCAGAAAAAAATTGAAATATTTAGATTATTTCTAGAAAAATCATGTGTAGACTGGTACAATTCCATGATGACGAAATATTCTTTTGAACATGAGTGGACAGTTTGGAGAAGGAACTTTTGCCAAACTTATGCTAATAAAGGCTGGTCTACTAGTAGATATGCTATTGCGTTTTAAATATCAAACTGGCTCCTAACTGGAATATGCTGTAAGAAAAGAAAAACTACTGCTTGAGGTGAGAAAAACAATCGATCAGGGAACGCTCATTGACTTAATCGCTGCTGGTCTACCTTTTTTGTTGTGGATAGGATGAACCGAGAACAGTTATTTGAAACACAAGATTTATTCAATGAAATCGGAAAGACTAGAGCATCTTGTCAAGAGAAAAACTTCGAAGTCAAAATTTGATGCTAAACCAATTCAGGAGAAGAAACAGAAGTGTACAATTTGTGAAAAACTAAAGAAAGGGGAACGCTTCCATTCAGAATCTTCATGTTGGTTCAACGAGAAAAACAAAAGAAGAAACAATGATAAAGGTCAAATTAAAATTATTAATAATTCTGAATTAGAATGCGAACTTCAAGATGGGAATTCAAAAAACTAGTAGTGTTGCCATTGATCAAAGTGAAATTAGTATTGAATAAAAAACTTAATGTATTGGGAGTCTACGATTCAGGCTCAATGTTTCTCTTATCAACTCAAGATTGTTGAAATTAGATATTAAAAATAATGATAATTTAAATAATACTAATTTGAAAACGATTAATGGCATTCAAGTAGCAAGTGGTATGGTATCAATTAATGTTAAAATTTTCAACATGGAAAAAAAAAATTAATGTGTTCGTGATAGATAACCTCTAACTTCGATTATGATTTTCTGATTGGACTCGATTGTATAAAAAATTTTCATTTGTGTCAAAATGAAAATTTGGAAATTTATCAAAGAATTCCAATACAAAATGGCATTGTTTCTAAGGAAATAGGGAATAACGATAATAATGAAAACTGTTCTTCAGAACAAATGGAAAATGAGGAAATGAAACAAGATTCGATTGAAAACATACATTTGGTGAATTTTAATGAAAATATTGAACAGAAAGATTTCGAAATTCAAACTCATCACTTAAACTATGATCAGCAATCGAAAATAGATGAGCTGATAGAAAAAAACAAATCGGTTTTTGCCAAAGATAAGTATGATGTGGGCACGGTATCAGATTATGAGGCACACATTGATTTATTAGAAGAGAAATATTGCAGTAATAGGCCATAATCGCTGTACAATTGAAGATAGGAAAGAAATTGAACAACAGATCACAAAATTACTAGAAAAAAATCTCATAGAAGAATCATACAGTCCTTTCGCTGCTCCAGTAACATTAGCATTCAAGAGAGATGAAAACAAAAAATCTAGATTGTGCATCGACTTTCGAGATCTAAATAGGATTGTGATACCTCAATAACAACCATTTCCACTCATCGAGGACCTAACTGAAAAAACAAGAGACTGCAAATTCTTCTCAACTCTTGATATAAATTCCGCCTTTTGGTCGATACCGCTAAGGATCACAGACGGGCCTAAGACTGCGTTTGTTACACAAGAAGGACATTTTTCAGTGGACATGTCTACCATTTGGTCTGAAAACGTCACCGGCGATTTTTCAAAGAATTATGTGTAATATAATCAGAAAGCACAAGCTTTCAGAATTCACTGTGTGCTACATTGATGACATTTTAATTTTTTCAAAAACATTCTCTGCACATATCGATCATCTCACACAATTGTTTCAAGCAGCTCAAAGCAGAGGGATTCAGGTTGAAATTTGTGAAAT
The DNA here is from genome assembly GCA_038502775.1 of Hippodamia convergens. Taxonomy (NCBI): domain Eukaryota; kingdom Metazoa; phylum Arthropoda; class Insecta; order Coleoptera; family Coccinellidae; genus Hippodamia; species Hippodamia convergens. Next base: position 10,808,164 of record CM076613.1, read on the forward strand.
GTAAGTTCGCACTCGATTCAATCAAATATCTGGGTCACATAATTCAAAACAACTCTGTGAAACCATTGAAGGACAATTTCACCTCAATCAGAAACTTCTCTGTGCCAAAGACACAAAAAAACGTTAGGCAATTTTTGGGCAAAATAAATTTCTACACAAATATGTACCAAACATGGCTATAACACTAGATCCATTACACAATCTCCTCAGAAAAGGACAAACTTTTAATTGGACCAAAGAATGTCAAGAATCTTTCGATAAACTGAAGGACGTATTGTGTACACAGCC